>OY987327.1:182132760-182732760 GCA_963920685.1 Polydrusus tereticollis | reverse complement strand
TAGTGTTATTGTGATGGGCAACGCTAGTTACCACAGTCGCCAACTAAGTAAAGTGTCAAATTCAAATAATACAAAAGTGGAGACAAAAAATAATATATATTTCGAGGAAACCTATACAAAAAAGAACCTTTTAAATGTTTTAAAAACATTCAATATTGAAAAAGAATATATCTCTGACAATCTCGCAAGTGCTAATGGTCACACAGCTTTACGCCTCCCTCCGTATTACTGTATTTTTAACCCAATAGAACATATTATATGGAGCCAGTTAAAGACGATGATTAGAATAGAAAACACATCCCCTACACTAAGTAGTTCTGTTATAGAATTAATTAAAAAATGTGTAAATAATATCCCAGTAGAAAGTTGGAAAAATTCTGTTAGACATGTGGTTCAAGTCGAAGATTCCTATAACATAATTAATAGTAACGTAAGGCCCTTAATAATTAGTTTAGGCATAGATGAAGAGGATAGTGATAGTGAAACAGAGCTAAATATAGAGTAGGTTAAGTTAAATATTGTATTATTATAATATTGTGGATTAGTATTTTTGTATAAATATTAATAGCTATTTAATTACATGATTAAAATAAAGATACTTACCTATTATTTTATATTTGTTGTTTTGTTGAAAATAGCTAACCTAAACTATTGAAATTAGTAGGTAATCAGGACCTGTACCCTTTCAAAAGGTCCGGTGCCTACACAATAGATATTTGTCAGGCAACTTATTTATGGTTGGGATTACGACTGAGGGTTGTCATTTAAATTTTATTGGGGTCGAGAAATCAACGAATTATTGTGGAATGGAGTTTACTTAAGGACCCTGTAAAAAACTATTAGGTTGTTTAAAATATACCAACAAAGATTTTAATTCCCTTCCCAAAATGAAACTAATGTCAGACCTCAGGGTGGTGGTTAACCATAAAATTGTAATTACATGTCTCATAATATTGAGTATTTTATGAGGACAATTAGCATTTCACATCTGCCGGGTAGAATATGCCACCCATAAATATTCAAGGAACCATGTAAAATGATTTAATCGCTGTGGTTATGCATGTTTTACATAAATTCGACACGAATATCTTCGTCATATGCGCTCTTATCGGAACGAAATCTTAATTGAAAATACATAGTTTAAGCAATTTTGGTTATTAGGACTATTAGGATCGCTGTCTAGAACAAATGTTGGTAATAATAAAGTTATACATGTAACTACTGCGGATAAGAACCTTTATTTGAAATAAATACTTTCAATTGCTATAAATATATAAGGTATGCCAAAGATAGTCGTTGTATTATCAGTTTCTTAAGTTAGCCAGATTTGGCTTTTACTTTTATTCGTTATTCGTGTCTTCCTTTTCGGTGGACAGAATTCAGTAAGTGACTATGTTTGGGTAAAACCATTGATTCTAAAAACCAAAGGATCTGATGGTTAAGTTTCTTAGTACACAGAATTTGGCGCTATGCGGTGGAAATGATAAGCTTACTCAAAAATTAATGGGAATTTTTTAAAACTGTTGGAGTATGTGGGGAAGCTCGACCCGGTTATTGCTGAACATTTAAGAAAGGCTACCTCTAAAGAATCGTATGTTCATTACCTGGATATAAAAATATCTATAAAGAGCTTATTGAATTGCTACATTTAAAGATAAAAGAGCACCTTTCAAACGAAGTAAATAAGTGGATATATTATTCCATAATTTTAGACTGTACACCTGATGTCAGCCACACCGAGCAAATGTCTATAGTAGTTCGGCATGTCTGCTGTAAACCAGGAAATGGCATTAAAGAACATTTTTTAGGATTCACTCTTGTTAAATATTCTACAGGAGCAAATATTACAGATACCCTTTTGTCACAACTTGAAGATTTAAAATTAGCTTTGACTTATCTGCGAGGGAAACATGCAGGAGTCCAAAACATAAACCCACGGGCATTTTTCATTCCATGTAGTGCACATTCTTTCAACCTAGTTGTCAGTGATGCAGTTTCGTCATGCGGTGAAGCGGTTAGTATATTCACCATTTTACAAGAAGTATATAACCTTCTCTGCATCTACTTACAGATGGTCAGTGTTAAAAGAACATGTTCCATCGTTGACTTTGAAGCCCTTAAGCGACACCAGATGGGAAAGTCGTATTAATGCTGTCAATCTCTTTCGTTATCAGGGTGGAGAAATATACAATGCATTACTTGAGATATCAGAAGACTCTAGAGAACTGATGCACATGGAAAGAACTCTGCTCTTGGAATGGCTCGTAAAGAAAAAAACTTAAAACCTAATTATTTGGCACAAAAATACTCTTTAGGATAAATCTTATCAGTCGACTATTTCAACAGCAAGTCAAATGATTGAGAAAGTGCAATGTCATTTTAAGGAAATGCGGACTGATAAAGATTTCGAAGAGATATTGGCTGACGCAAGAGAAATTGCACAGAATTTGGAAGTTGAACCAATTTTTCACACAGAGTCTGTGATAAGACGAAAAAAAATCAAACGTGGTTTTGACTGAAGATGAAGCCATTTCGGACCCAAAGAAGGAGCTTCTATTTTTACGTACTAGACTATGCTATTAATTCACTGAAAGAACGCTTTTCCCAACTTAACAGTCGCAATGATATTTTTGGATTTATGTATGATGACATAAGATCTGAAGATAAAAATACCTTGTTAAAAAAACTATTTCGATTTAAAATTAGCGCTAACGGACAGAGAGCACTTTGACATCGAAGGTAACCAACTTTATCAAGAACTGTTGGTGCTCCTTCCTTTATTACCTGAGCCTAGTGGGCATCAATCAACAGACCTATTATTCTACATTGCAATGAGAAACCTGAGTGATACTTTTCCAATATCTTCGTTGCTCTATGAATTGCTCTCATGCTTCCAGTTAGTGTTGTATCATCAGAAAGAACATTTTCAAAACTAAAATTGATCAAGAACTACCCGAGATCAACGATTTCACAAGAACGATGTCAATTGAACATGAACTATTACACGGAATAGACCTTGACACATTTATTACAGATTTTGGCGATAAAAAGCTCGCAAATGTTTTTTGTATCTTATAGATAACGATTCTTGTGGTATTGGATTTTCTTGCTTATTGTTTGTTGCTTGCGGTAATAATGTATGTACGTTACGCTATAATAACATTTTATGATTTCATTGTTATTTTCTTCTACTTTATTCTTCATCGTGGTGATGTTTGGGCGCCAAATTATTCCCTCGCCCGGGTGAAAACTTTACCTTGAGCTAGTTCTGCCTACCGGCACCACTTTTTCCCCTGCCTATAAAAAACCTCAGCACTTTTTAACAAGGCGAACCGCAATTTCCCCATAAGAATATTAATCATAATTATACAAATCAAAAACATTTTGATTGTGTGTGAGGAAGAAAGCAATATTATGCCAATGTAATAAACTTTATAATTCATTACTAAATAAAATACAGCAGATCACTAACTTGAAAAAGATGAAAAGGACGTTGTATGAACTACTCGTAGGTATAGAACCATAGTCAACAAATACAGAACAATCCAGAAGAATATTATAGATATTTTTAGTTTAGTTTCCATCTGCTGAGTTGGGATGCCTATACCGGGTGTTGCATCGTCGAGCGGGACATAGGAAATCCCATGTAATTTTAAATGGGGTCAATTATTGGCTTCCCTAATTATTTTAGAGAAAAATTCTATTTAGGTTTATTAAAGAGCACTAAAACCCACATTCAAAAGAACAACTTTAGATATTTTTGATGAGCCCGTTTACGGGTTATCGCCGATTTCTTTTTAACTATTTCTCCTTTTTATGGCCCCGTATTTGCGGGCACCAGTCAAGGTAAAAGATGACTGTCAAATAAAGTTGTCATTTTGAAATGTGTGCTTTATTGTTATAAAAACTCGTACATCGAAAATATTAAAGGTGTATTTATGAGTACAAATTAATCTGAATAAAACTAAAATAAAGTATCCAATTACAAGGTTAATTATGACATTTTACATGTTTCAATATTTTACTAATTAATAGGTAATTAATAATTCTTGCATCCCTTCTTTGTTCCTGCCTTTCTTCACATCTGCAGTTATTTATTACAGTGCCTTTGTCTCAAATTTCTTGATAGCCCTTTCGACTGTAGATTTTGCAGGTATCGGTCTATTCGGATACAGAGCAGCAAACATGTCTGACACATTTTGATAACTATTTCCTTGATAATACCATTTAATGATCAATATTTTTTCTTCAGAAGTGTAATTCATGGCTAATATTTTCGATGTACGAGTTTTTATAACAATAAAGCACACATTTCAAAATGACAACTTTATTTGACAGTCATCTTTTACCTTGACTGGTGCCCGCAAATACGGGGCCATAAAAAGGAGAAATAGTTAAAAAGAAATCGGCGATAACCCGTAAACGGGCTCATCAAAAATATCTAAAGTTATTCTTTTGAATGTGGGTTTTAGTGCTCTTTAATAAACCTAAATAGAATTTTTCTCTAAAATAATTAGGGAAGCCAATAACTGACCCCATTTAAAATTACATGGGATTTCCTATGTCCCGCTCGACGATGCAACACCCGGTATACTGTTCAATTTTTAAAAAAAACCGACACATTCTGTATCATGTTAAAACTCTATGTTTGAAATAAAAAAATTAAAGGGAGACGAAGTGTAGGGAGATAAAAATGTTGCCGGGAGACTACTTTGTATATGGTCGAAAACTTTGCATAGACAAAAAGAGGACATTTTGATTCTGTTCGCTTCGTTTTAACAAGAGTCCGGGAATAGGTTTTAACGGGGTAAAGATAAATTTTACATGTTGAACCGAAAAAAGCTTTTAGGTTATATGACTGGGTAATTGTTTCAGACGAGTAAAAACTGTTCGTTTGGCAAAGCTGATTTTATTCTAGAAATACCATATCAAATACTTGAACTTATTTTTGGAGAAAGAATAAACTTCCTTTTCAAAAATATAATTTGTATCCATTTGTTTTCTTGTAAACGCTCATCCAGTAACATACTGCGTAAATTATATAAATATCTTGAAAAATTCATAGTATGAAACTTACCACTGGCAGCCATATTGTACAAGCTTTGATGCTGTCCTTTCTTTCGATAAAGTCGTATTACAAAGAAGGATAGAAGGCATACTAAAAAGATCGCAACTGTTAAACCAATGTAGAGCAGTATGTCGTTCTGGGTATTTTGAAAGTTAGCTGTAACAAAGAGAAAAAAGATAAAAATAAATTGAATTTAGTAATTATTTCATGAAAATGCCCGTTACAATTTTTAGAATGTTTCATTTTCCGCTACAAGAACTTTACTTGTTCAGTTAATTAAAAAACATGCGCTTAAATAATTTTTTACTGAAAGAAGTAGCCAGTGAAACAACAGATTTTTTCATTTAAAAAGTTTTCATTGGATAAATTTTTACTCGGAAAACTTTTTTGCTTCGCATATTTTTATTCGTAAAATTTTTCGTTTAAACAGATATTGTGACTACCAAGACTAACCGTGTGAAAAACAAATGTGAAAAATCTTGTTCCAGAGAATTCATTTATGCAATTTTATTTTAAACCCATTGAAAAGTCAATTCTTAGATCAAACTTAAGCCAAAAAAAAGCCCAAAGTCAAAATGACAAAAACTTAGTCAAATAATTATTTCTAATTTTTTTTACACTTAAGTTTTAACGGTAATTAAATTTTCTTTCGCCTTAAAATTTATAATATAATTATAACATATGCAGGAAACATAATTCCGTCAAACAGAATAAACAAAACGGGGTAAAGAGGAAATACTAAAATTTAATAGCCCTAATAAATAAAAACATAAAAATGGGTCGCGTAAATTTTAAGGGTTTAGGGTGTTATTATACTTTAAATAAATGAATGGAATATCCCACAATTCTTTTTTTCTTTTTTACATTTTGTGCCGCATATTATAAGGGAAGAGAAAAATGGGTGCATTTATTTTTGTAGCACAAAGAATAGAGAGTAAAAATTTGAAACAATAACAAGAAAATTATTAAAATCTCTTTTATACTGGACGAGTTATATTTGCGAGATCAATATTGGTTATAAGAATAAGAACTTTATTGTTTTCTTCAGGTTGTTACAATAAACAGATGGGGCACGTCACAAAAATAAAAATAGGTTTGGTTTGTTTGTATGTATGTATGTACCAGTATATAATATGCTTTTTCTTCAAACGTCATATAAGTGATAACTTATTTGACGTTTCTCAATGACAGCTAGAAAAAACTTGCTGCCGACGAAATCTGGTGCAGTATATGAAGCTGCCTTTGTCAAGTTCAACAAATGGTGCACTGGAAAGAAAGTAATGCAATACTCTGAGAACGTTTTATTGGCATATTTTAACGAAATGGCACTGAAAATGAAGAGTTCTAGTTTGTGGGCTCATTATTTAATGATAAGGTCCGTGTTAAATTTGAAGCATAATGTGAACATTGAAAAATACAACAATTTGCGTGCTTCTTTAAAAAAGCAAGGTTATAAGCCAAAGAAATCGAGAGTCTTGTCAAGAGAACAGTTCAGCAAATTTTTGTCTGACGCCCCAGATGAAAATTATTTGGCGATGAAGGTAATAAAATTACATTTTCTTTGTTTCAAATTGTGCTAACCAACCCTTAATTTTAATTAATTATTTATACGCCTAGGAGTATAAGTACTTATACTTCTAGTCATATAAATGATATTTAATGTCATTGAGAAACGTCACATAAGTTATCACTTATATGACGTTTGAAGAAAAACTCATTTTCTGTAGATTTATTCGGACTCAACTGACGCGACAACGAATTTGAAATAATTGTTTTGATAGATGCCAAACAAGTACGTATCCATGATAACGATACCAAAAAGGGAATATACAGTGAAATAAGTTAAAATTTCAATCTTGTTATCTTCATTAAAAAATTCGTTTTCTTTTATTGTTTTATCTCGAAATATGATGCACGTTTGAAGAAAAAATAGTATATGATATTCGGAGAATGAGATACTTTATGTGCTTCGCATGGATTGTCTGACTGACTACGTTCTTCAGACAAACTTTCCACGCTCAGCACATAAAGTATCTCTTATTCTCCCAATATCATAATGTACTATTATTGTACCAGAAATGTTTGCGAGCAAATCATATTCTATATTCATCAAGGTAAAGTGATTTCGACGTTCCTGGCCCATCTTGTTCCTTAACTCATTTTTAATGCGCTTTAATGTTGAAAAAGAACGTTCGCGATTGCAGTTGGTGACCATGAGAAACAAGTAAATGCGCAAAACAATTTCTACGTTTGGAAAACACGATTCTAATAAATTATCCATTACAAGTTTATAAAATTGAAATTTCAGAGCCTTGTGCTTTTTGCGTCAATAGCAGTAGCCACATCTGCTTTGAGCAGTTCAGCGAACTACACTAATTAGTCGCCTAGGCTGTCTTCCAAATCATCTGTGTAAGCACTGACGATAATTGAAGTTTTTCTCGAAATCTCTTCTGACGTAAGAGATTATAACTGTCGAAATACTCCAAAAACACTAGTTACTTTATGGTATGCTTTCATACGTACAGCTAAAGCAGACAGTACGTTATCAATTATGGCTGATTTCAAAAGGTTGTCCAGGTGTTTGATTTTCAACAGATTCGTCGAGTGAAGTAGAGCCGCCGGTCGTAGTTTGTATTTTGCTTACCTCGCCTTTAAGTCTGTTGTAGATATTGTTCACAGCCGGTCAGGTCTTTGGTTTTTGCCTTAATATCTGAAAATGTGAACCGCATTGCTTAGAAGTGACCATGTAACGATTCATAAAGGGCGTATCCCGTGTTAAGGTCTTAATCAGATAACTGCAGTGAAGCGCTAGTAGCTTGCAAGCGTTCTAGGATTCCGTTCCACGCAATTGTCATTATTCCCGTTTCCAACTTATTCATCTTTAAAACTAGCCCGTAAACTTGATTACGACACTCTGTCTTTTGGTCCACGCTATTGAAAATAACATAAAAAAAAACTAGCTTGATAGTGGTAAAACTACATAAAACTGCCTTCGTAGCATCAGCTCGGGTCGACCACCTAGTGTCGATTAATAGAAGCGAAAAAAAATGTACACTGTAGGTATATTTTAATTAAAAAAACTATTTTTACGTTCCTAACTTAACTGAAAAGAAAAATTACACTCAGGCAGACGGGGCCCGTAGCATTTGCTACTCTTGCTAGCAAGGACTAATACCTGCCTAGAGTTCCGACAGGCTTAATAAAATTAGTTAAATAATTAGAGTAATTGGGGGAAATTTAGGTGAGTTTCTATAGTAAATGTTTTTAAATTTCTGTATCCTACCTTTTTCTTTTCCTCGCGTATTGTAGGTAAGGTTTCAACCATTCGTTGCAAAACAAGATTCATTTTCATGAACATAACTAAGGAGCTTAAACAAGTAAAGGATGACAAGTGTCAGAATATTATGTGCGCGGAAAATATCTCTACATGAGTCTCATAGAACCTAAATTTAAATAACCTTAAAATTCGTCTTTGGACAACAAAAACTCTACCTATATCTACTGCCTGTTCCCACATTAGAATATGATAAGATAAAGCTGGGTATACGATGTCATACATAATAGCTGCATTGAAACAATTGCTCACATCATTTACTCGAATTAACCAGTCAAAGTTAGTATTAGGATGTAATCCCAAGAACTTAACTTTAAAATCAAAATGTATGACATTGCCACCACATACTATATTACTCAGGCCCAATATTTTGTGCTTGGAGTAAAATTCAATAATTACCGTCTTTCTGATATTACCAATGAAGTTGTTTCTGCTGCACCAGCAACTAAACTCTGGGCTCTACGCAAAACGTCTGGGTCCTGGTGACACACAATGACTAGTGTTATCAGCATACACAAAAATAATCTGGCCAGTCATTAATATAATATAATAACCATATGAGGTGTCCCCAGAGCAAGACTCTGTGGATCCGAAAGACGCGATCCCCATCTGATAACAAAACTTCTGTATTGTAAGAAGAATACAATCCACTTATTTAACCGTTCTCTAATGCCCGGGTTATACATCTTCTTAGTGGCGTATTTAGATGGGGGGGGGGGGGGGGGTTCGGGGGTCTGGACCCCCCCCCTCTCGTGGGCTCGATAGTAGAGAAATCTCAAAATCACATTCATTCATTTGCAATAAACAACATGAAACATTATTTCAAATTTTCCAGATCGATTTTATATTAATTCATCATAAACCCAAAAAAGATTATATAGGTATGGCATTATTGAAGTGTTTATCTTGGACTGTCGCGTATATAAGATATTTGGGGATTCCCGCAGTTGTTGCAATTGTTAAATTTTATTGTTTGTTCCGTCTTTTTCTACTTCAGGGGGTAAAATAATATACGTTACATATACCCTCAAAAAACTAATATTTAAAATACAAATATTGGCGTTTATATTTAAAAATTTCTTTATTTTTACGTTTTTTCGGGTCGGGCTATCGAAATGTAAAAGTTTTGATATTCAAAAAAAGGGCGTGGCCCCAAAAATTTCTTGCCTGCGGTGCATTTTTTAAGGAAGATAGAGAGTTGGACCCCCCCCCCCCCCCCCCCCGTGTTACAATCCTAAATACGTCACTGCATCTTGTTAGCACAAAACTCGAACCTACAGTATCAAACGCCCTAGACAGATGAAAAAACATTCCAGCCGTATATCGATTACTATCCATACCATATGGTTAAAACATGCTGGTTTAAACTGCCTACAGGCAAACTCGGTAGAATATTTCTGCCTAAATTCGTGCTGCGCGCTAGACAACAACTTATAATTATTATTTAAAAACAAAGCTAATTGATTACATACAACTCTTTTAAATATTTTGGAAAAATGACTAAGCAGCGACATAGTTCTCCATTTTTTTGTTATCTAGTTTTTTAACAATCGATAAAATCACAGCAACTTTTAAACAAGAGATAAAATACCGGTATATTATATTGATTTATTAATTATTTTCAGTGATAAGGGAAGCACACGACTTTTTTTTTATCAGAAACACCGGCACTTCATCAATTCCTGTAGAGTCTTTAATGTTTATATTCAGTATGACTTGCTTTACATCTTCCCTTGTAACAGGAGAGAAAGTGGCGCATTGAACTGATCTACCGTTTAAACAATGTTCATGGTGAAGAATACCTATTTCTAAAAATTGGAAATAAAAACATATTTCAGTAATATTTTTAAAAAATACCCCTTCCCCCGTTTTAAGGCAAGTCTTTAAATATTTAGAGGGAATGGTACATTTTCTTGTATCGCGAGTCAATATATCTTATGAAGTTGGGTCCTTCATGAAGTTTGCTCCACTAGCTGTTGAATTACCAATATTTGGCCAATATTTTAACGCTCATTATCGAATTATAGCTACCAAAGGTGAAAGCTGGATGACGTTTTTTTCTTGTCATTTTTGAAACCACACGGAATCGAATCATTACATTGCTACAAAAATGTCGACATTCTTAAAGTGGATTCAGAACTGAAGAGAGGCACAATATAAAAATATACTTACCTACCTAACTTTCCTTTATACCTACTGATTTTGACATGTGTTTAAGTTAAACTAGGAGACTTCAACATTTTTTGTGCGACAATAGCAGGGGAGACTGAACACTTCCAGAAATTTATAAAGTGATAGGCTTTTACTGAAGATTCGGTATGTAATGGACTACAGTTTTGGCCAAAAATGTCGATGAAACTTCATTTTAGGTATTTTTAAAATTTAGAATATGTTGCGAGCTACCAGAATTGCCTTTGCGACCTACCGGTAGCTCTCGATCGACACGTTGGCGACCACTGTTGTAAACCATTGCAGGGGGTAATTTCCTGGATCGCCACGAAAAGGAAATTTACCTCTTTTAGTAGCGTTTTGCCACGGTAATTAGATACCCTAACACATCAGTGCAGATTCGCCACTCGTCCTTTCGTCTATTATGGCAGTGAGGCTACCTGGGTCAATCCCATTGTGTACACACGTTGTGAGCGGTGTAGCCGAATTGCTAGACGTATGCAGGTAAAATAAATTGAGATAGCCGAATTCCTAGACGCGACCTTCATTGCAGAGAGGTAATAAAAATCATTAGAGCCTGGAAAATTATATTTATGCTATTATTATGAGTAGATCGACTCAAAAAGGGCTGGTAAATAATTGGCCGGTGAACTTGAAAAAGGCGAATTGGAACCAAAAAGGTGGATTAGATGCCGTGTTAGCGCCTGTTTAACCAATAAAGTCTATAATTATTAGTTACAGCATTATTTAGTTGAGTTAAGCAATATAATGTTCCAAGTGTATGTAATTTTTGCCGTCTAGGAACTCGACAATGTTTTTCTAGCAATTCGTCCATCTTCGTCTAGCAACTCGACGATTCCAAATTCATAATTTTGTTACCTACTCTCCACCGTCTAGCAACTCGGATACACCCGTTGTGGGCATAATACCCATGCCAATATTATTATTAATTTGGTATACATACATTCAGTACTAATGATTATCTGAAATCCGACCCTTTATAATTTCCTTGTTTATTGCCAAGCTTTTGTCTACACAATGGGATCAGTATGAATATTGGAGATTTCCATTTTCAAATTCTAGACAGGCTTTATGGTCCAATTATGTATTACCAGGTATACAATAATACCTATTAAGAAAATTAGGCCTTATTTTAGTTTCAGTTTGCACCTTCATATGAAGCTGTGAACATCGAATAAAAAAACGCGCGAAAGTGACAATTAATTATGGAGTTTCTTAAAATTAAAAGAGGTCGTCCAAAACTCACCTACTTAGGTTATAAGTATAACTATTTACGAAGTAATGAAGACGAGACTATAACCTGGTGATGTACATCCCGAAAGTTTTGTGGTTATTTAACTTCTCGCCAATCAGAAGTTATACGTGAAACAAAGCACAGCTGCATTCCAAATCAGGCTAGTGTGGAAGTTGAGAAGGCTTTAATGGCATGCAGAAAACGAGCTAGAGAGGAACTGACCCCAATTCCTCAAATTTTCAATCAATCTTTGGCTACTGTTAAGGACGCTGGCTTAGATTTTGTGACTGAAGTTCCGTCATTTCTATCTAAGAAGAGTGCTCTCTACAAAGAACGACGAAGGTCAATTGGAGCTGTGAGTTTCAAAATTTCTTGGGAGATAATTCTACCCCAGAATCTTGCCGATAGTTTTCTAGTAGTTGATGATTTAACGGATAATGACAGGATTCTTGTATTTGCTAGCAAAAAAGGAATAAGCAGTATTGATCAAAGCACCACGTTTTTTGGAGATGGAACTATCAAAAGTTGTTGTAAGCAATTTCCTCAACTTTATACAATTCATGCGGACATAGGCAGTACACACGAAGGCACGTCCATAGTGCCTGTTTTCTATTCTCTACTGCCGAATAAGAAAGAGTGCACATACAAACGACTATTTAGATTAATTAAAAAACAGCATTTCCTGAATGGAATTCGATTTACTTCAAAATTGACTTTGAAATTCCAGTACATAATGCCTTTCGTGAAGTATTTCCTGGTGCCAGATTGAAAGGTTGTAACTTCCACTTTAATTTGGAGAAAAGTTCAATCATTGGGATTGTCAAAGGAGTATGTAGAAAACATCGACGTAAAAGAACACATAAGGAAATGTGCCGCATTGGCCCATCTGCCTTTTACTGCAGTCGACGATGGATGGCTATACATTATAGAGACGTCCCCACAGTTAAGAAGTATAGAAGTATTCAACGATTATTTTGTAAACCAATGGTTAGCAAATGACATTATCGGTGATATGTGGTAGTGTTTTAATGAAAGGCATCGTACCACCAATGCTTTGGAAGGTTGGTATAATCGTCTCAATCGTGCTGTTGGGAAATATAGTCCCAACATCTGTGAACTAGTGTACCGTTTAAAAAATGATAGTCAGTTTTATGCATTCATTATTGATCAAGTAAATTTTAATATAACTCCAAAAAAGAGATCCAAACACAATATTAATATTGATTTTATAATTAAAGGCACTGTAGATAAACTTTTAAATAATGAAACTGATATTTCTGAGTGCATAAATAAGCTTAAATATGTTGTCAAATTAAATTAGATTTATTATTTGTACAAATGTCAAATTTAAATAAAAGAACATGTGAAACAATTTTCTTCTTGCTTTCGATAATGTTTATTATCTTCTTCAAATTAAAAATTATGAGAACCAATACATGGTATACAAAAAAAAAATATTTTAATACCGCAGGGGAATGCCTCTGATTTCATAAAGATTTAACGTTTGAAGTCAAATATTCTTAAAGTGTCGAAGGTCTTAATTGCTTTGGTCAATATACAATGCAATTCAAATTTCTTCTTGGCATGCCATAGAGATAAAAAAGGGCAGTTTCCAAATTTTTACCCTCGATAAAGCCATGTTGCGATCAGTGTATTGTACAATATTTCTCGAGGTAAACCGATTTAAATACTAACACTAATGACCCTAAAATAGTCTCGAGATTCTAGTTCATCGAACTTTTTTGTGGGCCTTTGTAATTTCCAATAAGAGAAATTACTTCCCTCCATA
The DNA here is from genome assembly GCA_963920685.1 of Polydrusus tereticollis. Classification (NCBI taxonomy): domain Eukaryota; kingdom Metazoa; phylum Arthropoda; class Insecta; order Coleoptera; family Curculionidae; genus Polydrusus; species Polydrusus tereticollis. The sequence goes on along the minus strand of OY987327.1, from coordinate 182,719,145 downwards.
CAAAATTGGTTAACGCCGATGCCTAACAGCGTCAACTGTTACGATGACTGTAAAAAGAAATCGATTTTAATAAAATTCAACACGAAAAATGATAAAAACCTATTGGCCCATTTCCTCCATTCTTCGAGACCAAAAATCACCACCCGTGCGTAAAATTAGACTTAAGCTCTTTATTCAATTGTGACGTAACACCGCGCAAACATCGGGCGGAAATTTTAATGCCTCGGGCTACTCACGACGCCCTTCTCCTGGGAAATGACGAAAGAAAATTTAAGAAGAAAATTTGTTATTTCCACTTTTTTGCGAAGGTTATGTGTACCGAGTTTATTTGAGAAAATCCAATAACTAAACAAGATTGCCATGGAGCTTGTTTTTGAGGGTGAAATGTAAGCTAATCCTGTTTTGGGTCAAAGACATCTGTTTCAATCAGGGAGAAATATATAGGTGAATTTTGTTACCTAATGGAGGGTTTCTGTAAAAACAACGAACAAATAAATTTTAATGTACAGTCTGATGTTCTTTGTTTAAGGAATTAAGTGTAGTTAGAAATTCGTTAAAAATCCATTTTTGCATTATCTATTATAAAACACATAAAAATGTATCTGAAAGTTTTAAGTAGATCCGACAAACATTTTTGAAGAATATTCAAGAAAACTTGGCTTGCCAGCTTTCACTATATAAAAAAATAAATTTTTACTGGCATTTCTTTATCTAAAGGTCACCCAGACGACTAGAAATTATCGATAATCGAACTAAGCTTATAGCTCCTAATATCCCGTAATATCCATTAGCTAAGAAGGATTTTAAGAACGCAAAGCAATAAAATAGTAATAAAAGGCCGATTTCATAATACACAATGAGATTCCCTAACTATTTGCACCATAATAATAAATACTGGAAAGACAGCCACTGTATCCTGCGTCTGTAAATATCCCCCCATGTTTCTGCGTCCAGTTCGAAATTTATTTCTATGCCTCACTGGCGGAGACTTAATGCATGTGTTTCCTCCCTTTTCAAGTATATGTTTATTACTATAAAATTAAAAATATAAAGAGGGAATTGTGATGCAAGTTAAAAAGTAAAGTGTTATTGATTCTTTTACGAAGTTTTAATTTTGATCAGCAATGACAATTATTATAACTTATTCTAAACCTATTTTAGGAACTACACATTCCACATTTAAAAATTATTTTGGAACAAATATCATTCCAACAAACCGAACAATGCAGCTTGATTTAATAATTATTCTACATGACTTTAGTGACATTCCGAAAGTGTTCCAACCAGATATTTCTGACGACACGGTAATACAAGGTTGGTAGTCTCAAAGCTGCAACGTGACATAAAAATGATCGAGGCGTGGCTAGATATATGAAAATTAACGACGCCAAAACACAAGCTATCTACTTCTTGAGGTCAACATACAATTAATTCAACATCTCATAAATAACTTCAGTTGATTTACCAAATCAGACAAAAGTATTTGAGTTTGGCTAGGTAAAACACTCATTATTATAGCGCAAAAGTTGCAACTCTTTTCCATAATACGCTTTGTATGTGTGAATAACTGAGATTAATACTATTATAACGTTAAATATGTTGGAATATACTGTTAAAATAGTTGAGCAAAGTAGCTTATGGCTTCGATTAGGAAAAAAAAAGAAAATTACTTAGTTTTAGGTACTGCAATTACAATTGGCTGTATATCAATAAAAAAATTTAAATCGATATTAACTAGATATTTGCAGTATACATAAAGTGGAACTTAACCTCAGGGTCTTCCTGGAGGTGGTTGGTTCACTTAAGAGATGACCCCTTGTTGACTTTGTAGCAGTTTCAGTTGGCGCTCAAATAGGCCTCACAAAATGTAACTGAAATACTGGAGAATATGTACATGAAGATTTAGGTTATGTGGCAAAAATCTCGAAAATATCGATTATTTATGAAAATTACGAAGTAAACTTACCAAATAGGTACCTTAGACAAATCTAACTGTGAAAATCTCAGAGATGAAAAAATGATTTTTCTATTTTTCCCACAAAGACTAAAGTCTGTTGCAATATGCAAAGTAAAATTTCACCCAATGACACACATGTCAAAAATCCACAGCAAGTATAGCACAGAATCAAAATTAGGGCCAACACAGCCTAAAATGAAGATAGGTTTCGCACAAGGATATAAAACCACGGACTTTCGGCACAGCTTATAAATAGTTTATAAGCTGTGCTTTCGGTTACACGACAGATTAAACTTATGTTATTTATTTCTAGGAAATGGTCACATTTTGTTTTTTTTTATCACTCTGTACAATACTTGGTTAGTAGTCTTCAGACCAAGCAGAATTGTTTAATAAAACTCACTATTTTCGTTAAATGAAAATAAAAACTTCTTAATTGTTAGACTTTACAGTTTTTATGAAACATGCCGTTTTGTTAAGAGTGGAATCTTTAAGACAACAGAATATACGTTTGCATACCTAGGTACTAAGTTATACAACTTATTAAATATAGATATTATAGTTAATCCATAATATAATATAATAATACACTTTATTCATATTCATAATACACACAATTATTCATTACATTACACTGATATAATATATAAAATGTATGCAGTTCTATAGTTTCTTGAATGTTTTAGTGTAAAGGTACCTAGATGTATAAAAACATCTGTATGTACCGCGTCCCTAATATATTATAATACATATCAGATTTAAGTTTTTTTTTTGTCAGTCAATTGTATGAAATGACAATCCTAAATTAACATAAAACAAAATATTTACATAAATAGCATTTATATAAAAAAAATATATAAAGTCTTATTCTTATTAATTACAAATTATATAATGGACAATTGACAATAATGATTTAATCCTAAGAACGATCTATGGGAGTTAAATACATAAACAGAGACATATACAGTGTGTGTATAAAGTCTGGAAACGGCTTAATAACATCACAGTTTATTGGCCGATTTAAACCAAATTTGGTACAGTTGTGTAGGAGGATCTGACGCACCGAATGACGATATTGGCGCTGTTGCCAGCTTTTTAGTTTGTCTGGAATTCGAACGAATTTTATATTTTTAAATGTAACACCCTGTATATTTTTTCATTTATAGTTTTTACTTTAAATTTGTAACACTTTGGGTATAACATACTTGGTTTCTAATAGCAATAGTCTTCTAAATAACGAGTACAATTTAGAAAAAATATATTTTTTATATTAAATGTTCCAACTGTTTTCCCTGTGCTAGTGTACTAATTGAAAATAAAATTTTTCAATTGTGTTGTAAATAATTTCTGGCGTTATTAATTCAAATTCGTCCAAAATTCGACGCTGCAAATCGGCCAAATCTTGAGGTTTCGTGGTATAAACTCTGTTCTTCAAGTGTTCCCATAAAAAGTAGTCGTTAGGCGACAAATCAGGGGACCTAGGTGGCCACTCGATTGCTACCGATCCACCTATTCGAAAAAGTGTTGTTCAAAAATTCGCGCACGTTTCGACCAAAATGGCGAGGAGCTCCGTCCTGTTGGAAGAATGTACTGTAAAGTTGTGATGTCAAATTTTCGTCAATAAAAAATGGACCGATCTTGTGGTTATCCAGAAGCCCAGCCCATACATTCAATTTTTCAGGGGGTTGTGTATGACCTTCTCTCATCCAGTGGGGATTTTCATTTGCCTAAAAACTACTTACAGTTGTGTCTATCGACTTTACCATTTAACATAAATGTTGCTTCGTCCGAAAATACTATAAATTTGAAAAACTGGTTGTTTTGGTCAAATCTTGACATCATAATATCACAAAATTCAATTCCTCGCTCATAATCATTTTCTTGAACTACATGTATTTTAAAAGGGTGATATTTATGTTTTAATAAAACATTATGGACGGATTTAAAGCAGACTTCACTTACTTGAGAAATTTTTCTTAATGAAGAAACAGGGGTTTTAACAACATGTTGTAAAATTTCTAAACTTTTCTCTTCATCTACTACTGCTGGTCGTCCTGATCGTCTCCTATCTCTACAATTTCCGGTTTCTTCGAACCGTTGGACAGTTTTTAGAACAGTTGCTTTTGATATTGGATTTCGGTTTGGAAGTGCGTTATTAAATAGATTTTTAACCTCTTCGTAAGACCTGACCCTATCGCCATATCCTCTCATCATAAGAATTGTAATTCTTTCACGTTCAGTTAAAGACATTTTTGCATGTAAAAATGACAGCTTTTATGACTTTACATCAAAACTGAACTGGTGTTTTATTTATTAATAAATAAAACACAATATGTCGATTTATTGGCCGATTTAAACCGAATTTGGTTTAAATCGGCCAATAAATTGTGATGTTATTAAGCCGTTTCCAGACGTATACTGATTCATGGCAATGTTTTTGTATGCAAATATGTTGAAATGATTGACAATTTATTTGTTGCTGTGTATTATGTGCAAGTAGTTGAGAGATTAAAACTAATTTTTTGTTTTCTTATCAGACAATTCGAAAAACTATTTTAATTTTCTTCTTTTCTGTTAATAGGGGTTCTTTAAAGATTTTCTACGTTAGTAATGCTAAAACCTGTTCTTAAGAAGTATAATTATTTATTCTAATATAAACGAACATAAAATATAATATCCCATATTATACTAGTTCTTCTCCCAATTAGTAATATTATGTTAGTAAATCTGCATAACTATAAATTATAGCTTTACCCTGCAATTCTATTAGTATTCCAGATAAAACATGCCATGCCAAGATCAAAACATAACGTCATCCTAAATCCTAACCAGACGATCCGATAACAAAATAAGACCAAAACTGGTTTGTGCAAAAAGATTAGTCGCAAAATCAATTCAATAAATGGACATTGGTAGGTAGTGAGTTTGGTTATAAATCCCCCGTTCTCAGTATTGAATTCGAAATTCGGAAATGTTCATTACGTGACCGAAGGGGGTAAGGTTTTATGCTCCTTGCAAATGCGGAATACGAAATTTACGGTCGGATACTTCAAATTTACGGCGTAAATGTTTACTGTGGCAAAATAATATTATCTAAAGGACATTCACTTAAAAAATGTTACAAAAATAGTTTAAAAAAATATAGCGTTTAGATTTAGTTACGCACAGCACTGCAGGATTAATTCGCTCTGCGGGCGGTGCGTGTGCACAGGAAACGATTCACGTTGGTCCTGAATTTTTGGAGACTATGCTTGTTGGGGAACACGGCCTCAAGGAGGTCGTTCCAGAGTGATGACGTTCTCCAGATGAAAGAATTTTTAAACAGTGTCGTTCGAGGGACACTAAGCTGAACCACGTACGGGTGGGCTGCAGTCACGGGCAACCTCATTTGAGCACTTGCCATGAAAATATTTGTAAAATAGACTAAAGTCGCCAACCTACCTTTGTTGCTCAAGGCTTTCCAGGTTGTTTGTCAGATTATGGTCACCGATCAAGCGAATGGCTCTTCTTTGAATGGAATCTAGCAATCTTAGGGTATGTTTAGGAGCAGAGCCCCAAATATGCGAACAATACTACAGCGATGGTCGAATTTGGGCTTTATAGAGCATGAAAAGTTGTTGGGGTGTATAGAGGTTCTTAGTTCTGAAAAAGATTCCAAGCTCCTGCGAGGCTGCCTTAGCAATGGCTGCAACGTGACTATGCCAAGACATCTGACTATCCAAACTGACGCCCAATAAATGAATTGATAAAGCCAAGGGAACCGTGTGTCCCGCCATGACTATATAACCGGCTCTTCAACATTAACTTTTTTAGAAAAAATGCCGCCTTTTTTAGCGTTAACTTCTACTTGGTTACTGTCACCTCAAGACATAATTTCTTCCAGGTCTTTGCTGAGTTATGAGACGTCTTGCTGCTTACAGAGATGTGCATTGGCAGCCGACGTCCGAGCATCCAAAGTAAAAGATTGAACAAGTGTGCTGTCATCAGCGAAGCTATATATAGGATTTTTCCAAGAGATCGTTAATGTATAGTAAAAGGAGGGTGAGTGACAATATAGAACCTTTAGGGACTCCGGCGTTGATATTAAATGTGCCTGAACGAAATTCGTCCATCGCCACTCGCTGAGAACGGTCTTTAAGAAAGCTTGACAGCCATGAACAAAATTAAAAAGGCATTTCGTATGCTCTCACTTTAGTTAGGAGATCCTCATGCTATACTCGGTCAAAGACCTTGGAAATGTCCAGTGCTACCGGAACTCTCCATGATGTTCTATTGCGTTGTTCCAAACGTGAGTAACATAGTTGATCTAGACTTACGGAATCCATACTGGCGGTCACTAATAATGTTGAAGCCTTCCCTTGGGTATGGGCTGGACTTGCGCAGTTTTCCAGCAAGAAGGAAATATTCCTATTTTGTAAGATAAGTTAAAAAGTCCACAAAATACCGGTGTCAATTCGTCAGCACATGGCTTAATTACGATGACTGAAATATCGTCATTACCAGAAGCTTTTTTGGTGTCAAGATTCCTCAAGATTCGATTAACATGGCGGTGCCGGAAAATAATCTCGGGCATTCTCGATTCTACAGGGGGAATGTTCGGTGGAGTTTTTCTCTGAAAATTAACCGTTGAATGTGAAGTGAATAGTTCCTCCAGTAAGTTTGCTTTCTCCTGTGCTTTGGTCACAATGGTGCGATCAAAACATGTTAGAGAAGTTCTGACTGACGGCCTTAGCTGAATGAAGAAAAATGATCTTGAGCCGCTAGGACATTCGAGAAGTTTGTCTTTAATCCTCTGGTTGCGTGCTTCTTTGCTTTGGTTTATCGTTTGCTTGCATTGGTTTCGAGCTTATTGAACGTAATGGTTAAACGTAAATAAGGTATAGTAGAATTTAAGCACGATTTCCATTTTGTTAAAGACTCATTCAAAACATATTTTTCAAAATTTTTGAGGGCTCTGGAGACCTAAGGACTAACAGAATCTTTCTTCCATGCCATTAAACAAATTTCATGATATGAATTAGAATGTCCCACAATCCCATTTATATATCCCTTCTTAGAACTTTTATAGGAAGAACATCATTTTTCTTTATAACCTACTAAATGTGACAAACCTTTCAAAAGTACTTTTGAATTAAAAAGTTTTATTTAACATTTCAGTATGCTGACTACGTTTACTGCTTAATACATTTTCAAATTTTAAAGCTCCATCAACGTCACCTTCCACCAATAATTTCTCTCTACTGCTAATACTAACATCAACACTTCTTTTGTCTCCTGAGGATGAAGGTCACTGCCTTCGAAACATGCAGACTTTTTATTATGAAGTTGAGCCTTTGATTGCTCTTTATTAAATCAGTGTGAAAGGACTTATTGACTTTCTTTCCTTTCCCTATATTTCAACTCCACTTTGAGGATGGACTAAGTATTTCTTTAAAATTTCTCAATTAAATATTTCTCTATCTTCTATAGTTTTCAAGATCCCCATACATGTAGGCCTAATTTAGGTCAAACTATATATTGACTTTTTTTTTTGTATGCATGTTCTTGTATAAAAATTAAAACTATTTCTTTCACACTGAAAGTACCTTTAATATAAGGGTTAGGATTACTTCCGGAAAAAATATACGGGAGTTACGGGACGGCAAAAATAAAAGGAATCTGGATTAGTTTCGGGTTAAATATAGCGGTCGAGCCAGCAGGAGTTTTGCTGGCAAAGGGTTCGCGCCTCACAGGTTAACTAATGGCTTTCGTTCGCGCTCCGGTTGTGATGTATGCACCGCTAACAAATGGGCCTTAGTTGCCCTGTGCACGTTGTCTTATATATTTGTGCGTCATAGAAGATTGTGCGGCTGTCTAATTTAAGCTTCGTTTATTATTTCATTAACTTGAGCAGAAATCGGAATAATTTTTTTATTTTAAGTTTAATTTATAGAAAATATTTGTTCTGCTTTATCGCAAATATGAAAACTGTTCAACCAATCGTAGATAAAAGGAGGAGTATGTAGTGTAACTAAATTAAGCATCTAAAATTAAAAATGATCTTGTAACTTTAGTTTTTAGACTAAAATCTAAACAGATTTATTGACTTTATGGGAGAGTCTCACAATGTAACAAATAAGGGAAAAGTCCGTCTATCTATCTTACAAACTAATTATAAATGCTAATCCCTTACCGTCATAATAACCTATTATGTGAGGTGTAAAATTCGGTCACCTGATCTGGGGACTCCAGGTACGGATCTATTTAAAGACTACTATATTATTATATTTTCTCAGTAATCCTCTTAAAATAATTATGGTAAAATAAAATAGGTTTATTTTAGTTATTTAAATATGCTGATTTTTGGTTTTAAAATTAAGTTAGATGTTTGTATTGGTTTAGACAAGAAGTTATTTGTTGCCAATTAAACATGATATCTAAGAATGTTTCGTCCGTGGGAAGAAACCAGCACGCCAAGTGGATCTACGGGTCGTGATAAAAACCAACTAAAGCGTGATATTTTATTAGTTGACACAAAGAAAGTAGTCTTTGACGTTTACACCACCCTTCTTGAACGTGGTTTTTCAAAATTTGGTGCAGTGAAGGAAGCGGCAGCTTTGACACGCAGGCCAGTGAGCACAGTGTGGTTTGTTGTAAATAAACCTATAGTGGAGAGAAGAAAGAGGAAATACTCTTTTAATTTAAGAAACTGGACGCCATGGATTTGCATCTGTTTCTTAATTTGTAGTCAACAATAGTTCTTGGCATACTTTCTCATCTTTGATAAACCTCACGTATGACAATAGCAATGCTGCATTGGTTGGTAAAGTGGACTCATTAAACTGAATTGAAAATTGGCCAGCCTACAGATGACTGCACAATAATTCTTCAATGTTTTCAGCCATCTCATCAAGTCGTCTTTGTACAGAACTATCGCTCAAAAAAATTTTTCGGATAGTATCTGCCGCTGGTTTATGGAGCACACTGGTTATTACTGCTTTTACTGTCGGTAAAACTAAATCTTCCCCAATAGTAAGTGGTTTGCCAGCCTTAGCAATCAACAATCACAAACCAGTGTGCTCCATAAACCAGCGGCAGATACTATCCGAAAAATTCCTTTGAGCAATAGTTCTGTACAAAGACGACTTGATGAGATGGTTAAAAACATTGAAGAATCATTGTGCAGTCATCTGTAGGCTGGCCAATTTTCAATTCAGTTGAACGAGTCCACTTTACCAACCAATTGCTATTGTCATACGTGAGGTTTATCAAAGATGAGAAAGTATGCCAAGAACTATTGTTGACTACAAATTTAGAAACAAATGCAAATCCATGGCGTCCAGTTTCTTGAAAGTAAAAGAGTCTTTCCTCTTTCTTCTCTCCACTATAGGTTTATTTACAACAAACCACACTGTGCTCACTGACCTGCGTGTCAAAGCTGCCGCTTCCTTCACTGCACCAAATTTTGAAAAACCGCGTTCAAGAAGGGTGGCGTAAACGTCGAAGATTACTTTTTTGTGTCAACTGATAAAATATCACGCTTTAATTGGTTTTTATCACGACCCGTAGATCCACTTGGCGTACTGGTTTCTTCCCACGGACGAAACATTCTTAGATATCACGTTTAATTGACAACGAATAACTTCTTGTCTAAATCAATACAAACATCTAACTAAATTTTAAAACCAAAAATCAGCATATTGTACGAAACTCGAAGTTCATCATCGTCTTTCGTCTTGCATAGAAGCTGCTGAAAAAAGTTTTGATATAGTTGGCTGAACTTCGTACTTCTTTTTCATGTCTTCATGTTCATGTGACCTATTTTGTCACATCTTTCCTATCTGAGTGTATTTTATTAAAATGATCTTGAAGCCTAGAAGGCTTCGTCGCTTTATTTGAAAATGTATTTTTAACAAATAAGGAATAAGGCATATTGGCGATGATGGATTTGTGGGAGTTTCGGTAAATCCGTATTTAATATATTCCGCACTATACTGCCGTCTCTTCTTCTTTGCTTCCGACATGGTTTTGACTTCACAGACACGTGAGTAAAAGATTAACTTTGAAAAACCTGCTATCAATGAAAATAAAATGAACAATCACTGCCTTAATATAGGTTAGAGACATGGATAATAGTGGCTTCCCACGGCCCGTAATATTGCAGACCGGGTCGCGCCAACAAGCTGTGGAAAGAGTGCTGCCCGTGATGGCGCGTCCGATCCACCCCGAGTCGGTCACTACAAAGGCGCGGCGCGAGCGCGCCTTTAGAGGCCCGAACGACCCAGTCCCTTCTTGTTTATTATTAAAATGTTTAACCGTGTAACCGTGCGCTTTAGTTTCTACATAAATATGGAGTGGACGAACGACTCTATTTGAGTTTGTATGAAAATGAACCCGCTTTATCGGATACAAAAAATATAAGCCACAAAAATAGAAACGACCAGCAATATGCGTGGAGCAGGATCCAAGTGAAATTATAGGACGGTAACATCCTGATAAAAGATGCAGCAACAGTTCCTTTTTCCCGCGGCATTTTGGGAATGACAGTTGGTTTATTGGTTGAGACAAACCCTCGGGTCAAGACGCGCCGTGGGAAGCGAGCCGCCCGAGGTGGTCCGGGGTCGCCCACTCAAACGACACAGCGCGGCCCGGCCTGCAGTATAACGGGCCGTGGAAAGCTACCATAACACGCATCAACAGGAATAAGATAAGCATGCTCGTTTATAATACCCGGCGCGGAAGTTGAGCGTGGAGGGAGGCAAAGGCAACGCGGGAGCAAAGTGCGGGTCGGGGACTGCGGACATGCGAGCTGCCTGCCCCCGAATGTGTGACTAAATTTGTAGGCAATCAGCAAATTAGAACAAGCACAATAAATCCTGTCAATTCTTGCAGGATTGTAAAAATCGCGTTATTTAACAAAAACTTGTTAGAACTTAATTACTGTAAATATATTTTTTGCTATTTTCAATTAACACGCTTTTATTAGCTTCACTTGTATGCATGTACGTAGGAATGAATGTAATGAAATCTTTCAGTTCAATTTTCATCCACTTTCCGACGAACGAAATATTTAAAATTTCACATATGTGATAAGAACCGATGATAATACAATAATTAAAAATATAAACCCAAATTACAGTTTACTACGTAGTTAGCATGTTTCTAGTTATTTTTTTTAATCTGCCCTCACTTCCCTAGACCGTCTTAACGCCCCCTAATTTTCTCTGAGCTCTCTACTTTCCCCCTGAAAGCTTCCAGCGCCGACAGGGGGCAGTTATTGTTCACAGAAAGACTGAATGTACAGGAATTATGTGGGGAACTCAAAATTAAGTTGGTCAAGCTGTCTTTAGCTCTTAATAATAACACGTACAGTGCAGTAGCGGATCCAGGATTTTGCTGAGGGGGGGGGGGGCGACTCGAGCTTATAGTCAATCATATATCAAATTCATACTTTTTGAAAAACCTCGCATACGACATACGACTGCAAAATTTTGACATTGACTTTCATTTTAACTTTTAGACAATGCAGAAACATAAACGTTTAAAGGCTTACACACACCGACGCGGCCACGGCCACGGTAGCGGTGGCGGCCGCGGTGGCGATCATATTAGCGGTCGGGCGTATTTACACCAAAGCGGTGAGTGGAGCTGTAAGGTAGTTGCCGTTTACAGATTTTATGTATACAAAAATATATTTTTAAACGTCCAGGTTTCATTTTTATTTCTATTATTTGTTATTATGATAGACGATGTGGAAGAAGAGATTTTGTTACTATTAGCTGTTTGTCCCACACTTTGTTTTTAGTCCTTATATATATTTTTATAACTTGGATGGCTTATATCAAAAAGTATGAGATATAATTTAAGATTTTCTATCAATAATTCTATTATATTATTTGCCATTACTACTGTCACTTCTCGCAGACAAAGTTGACAAGTTGTATTTGACCGCCACCGCATATCAGAACGCTGCCCTAGGCCGCTTGATCTAGACCTGCCCGCGCTGGTATGATTTCATCAATTTATTTCTATGTGTTTAGATTGGCCGCCACCGCTACCGTGGCCGTGGCCGCGCCGGTGTATGTAAGCCTTAATGAAAAATAACTTTTTTCTTAAAACTAATAATAAGAAAGTTTTCCATGCGATTCGAGCTTACGTAGACACACTGTATAAAAACAATTAAAATGTACTTACAGTTTCAACTGGTTCACTACCATCATGCTTATTTTCAAAATTTTTTATTCGTTTAAAAAAGCTGTCAATTGTCCCTGCCTTTCTTTTTTTATTTTCATTATCACTCATTATGAGGTAATTGTGAAACTTCACATCCAAACAATAACTCACTCACTCGACACCAATAAATTAATAAAATAATAGAGCTACAATTAAGAAATAAAAATTCCAACAGCTTTACTAACGCGAGTAACGCCTGTTTACGTGTTTTACTCTTCTACGGGTGGCCGGGGGTTCCCTGCGGGCTGGAATTTGCAGTGTTTCTCAGTATTCGGCGAGTTAAAAATGCGCGGATCCTGCTCCTTCGATCCGTTTCGGTGGCATCGGCACTCGGCAGTTATCAATACAATACATATTGTCGTTTTAGTATCATGATACATATTATACCGCGGTAACAAAATGTTGAGAATCGTTAATTTTTAAAAGCAATAATACCTAATACATAACAATAAATTTGTTTATATTAGGTATTACCTTGTTTTATATTATATTAATAATTAAGTATGTAAAGTTGACTGACTATAAGCAACGAACATTTTGTTAATGTTCGTTGCTATAAGCCTTTCCTTCTATTTATTTCTCTGGAATCTCTGGTCTCAGAAAGCGTATGTCGTATATCGGCTTTGCGACTTAAGCCGCGATTAAGGCTCAGGGGGGGGGCGAAACCCCATTCGCCCCCCCCCTCCCTGAATCCGCCGCTGGTACAGTGTTAATTTAATGTGTAATAATACAATATAACATTATAATATAAGGTGTATTAAAAAGTAATTTCTATAAATAATTTGTTACTGCTGCTCTCCTAAAGAAGCTAAAGAAGGTAAATATACGGCAGTAGTTACTAACATAAACAAGTTCAAAGAGTTTTTGATCTGATAACACTGACTTTAGTATTGAAAAAATAGTCGATACTTTAAGTGGAGTCAATGTAATGTAAATGAAACAATGCAGTCTTCCTCCACAGTTTAATAATTAACACAAATTATAAGTTCCCGACAGGCACTCATCTTCAGGAGATACTAAAAGGATAGTACAAAGTTGAGAACGAACAATGAATATAAATTAAAGTTTGAGAAGGACTTACCTAACATCGAGTTTAACAAAATTATAAGTTGTCTCAAATTAATTAGTACAACTCATAGGATAATACATGTAAAGTTTGAAGACTTATAATAACCAATTCGTACACCAAGTCTTCAACCTTTACATGTATTATCCTATGAGTTGTACTCATTAATTTGAGATAACTTAGAATTATGTTAAACTCGATGTTAGGTAAGTATTTCTCAAACATTAATTTATATGTAAATAAATGTAAATAAAACGACAATGTCTTCCTCCACAAATTTAATAAAAGTAAAATTCTTGTTCCCTACATGTTTCGGGCGTCTAGACGTCCATCTTCAGGGGATACTAGAAGGAATTTTATCTTTACAAAACTAGTTAGAACCATGGTGAACATTGACTTACCTATAATCGAGTTGACTATAAAAACTTTAAATGGTTGCCTCAAATTAATGAGTACAGCCAAAATTGAGTAGGAACCTCAGAAATTGGGTGGACATGTGAAAAATTATAATTTGTATATTTATAGAATGAAAATTTTTGTGAAAATATAAGAATTGAATAGCAAATATATTATTTTAAAAGGTGCATTTTATTTTTGATGATGATTTTCTAGAAAAACATTGTAGTTGTGAAGAAAGAAATTTAAAATAAAATTTTTTGGAGGCATGCTCCGTGTTAATTTTTAAAAAATTGAAATTTTTTTATACCAGAGGGGCTATGCCCATGGTAATATATAAATTACGAAATCATTTCATTTAATGAAAAAAGAACTTTTTATTTTTTAAATTTTTTAAAATACAGAAATAATGCTAAATCACCACCATGTTCACTTTACACACACGTGTCTCAGAGTGAAAGAGAGTAGGTAAAGCGGATATGACATCACTTGGATGTCAGCTGTTAGAAAATGAGGTTTACCTAAACTCGATATTGGATTTTAAAAAATCGATGAGAGTATGTCAATATTCAATAGAATAAAGTTTAAAAGTTGTGGTCACTAGACGCTCAGAGTATCCGAAGAATGACTGACACCAGACATCTGTCAATGAATTATAAAAATTGGGGTTAAAATGTTCAGAGGGGGGCACTAAACTGCACTGAATTTGCGCCCTTGTGCGACTCGCAAATTCAGTACTCTCTTTCACTCTGAGACACGTGTGTGTAAAGTGAACATGGTGGTGATTTAGCACTATTTCTGTATTTTAAAAAATTTAAAAAATTTAAAAAATAAAAAGTTCTTTTTTCATTAAATGAAATGATTTCGTAATTTATATATTACCATGGGCATAGCCCCTCTGGTATAAAAAAATTTCAATTTTTTAAAAATTAACACGGAGCATGCCTCCAAAAAATTTTATTTTAAATTTCTTTCTTCACAACTACAATGTTTTTCTAGAAAATCATCATCAAAAATAAAATGCACCTTTTAAAATAATATATTTGCTATTCAATTCTTATATTTTCACAAAAATTTTCATTCTATAAATATACAAATTATAATTTTTCACATGTCCACCCAATTTCTGAGGTTCCTACTCAATTTTGGCTGTACTCATTAATTTGAGGCAACCATTTAAAGTTTTTATAGTCAACTCGATTATAGGTAAGTCAATGTTTACCATGATTCTAACTAGTTTTGTAAAGATGAAATTCCTTCTAGTATCCCCTGAAGATGGACGTCTAGACGCCCGAAACATGTAGGGAACAAGAATTTTACTTTTATTAAATTTGTGGAGGAAGACATTGTCGTTTTATTTACATTACGTAAACTCCACTGCAAGTATGGACTACTTTTTCAATTTTCAATTTATTAATTTATATTCATTGTTCATTCTCAACTTTGTACTATTCTTTTAGTATCCGCTGAAGATGAGTGCTTGAGCACTTGAAACATGTCAGGAACTTATAATTAATGTTAATCATTAAACTGTGGAGGAAGACTGCATTGTTTCATTTACCGACTTTAGTGCTTAAAGCTATCAAAACAGTGATTTTATTACTAACCGAAGAGTATATTATGTTATTCTATCTATGTAAGAAATAATATTATTAAGTTGCCATCACTCTCTCATATATCCCATGTTTATGATTTAATGTTTACTAGATAAATTGCAGGAAATGATCAAATGTTGCGTCTATAGCAGACGGTTGCAATAACTTTTTGTTATCCATAACAGATGCAAAATGTTTTTGCTGAAAACGAGAATTAGCGTTTTCTGCTCTATTAACGGGTGTAAATCAAAAAGTGATCTTCAATCTACAATAGTTTTTTAAGTCAGAGTCAGAGAGTTTTATTTAAGGCTCGGTTAAGATTAAGGTTGTTAAGGTGCTACAATATCCACTGAGAAAAATATTTAATTGGGATAACCTTAAACGAATTCATCCAATAAAAATATTCAAATGAAAACAAGCAACAAAATATTTTATTCGCCGAAATAAATTACTTTATTGAGAAATTTAGTTTGTTTGAATTAATATTTATTTTGGACAAACACGTAATATTACTTCACAACTTACGTTTAATTCGACCAAATTCGATAATGATTTCGTTAATTAAATGTGTTTTCACAAAAATATTAAAAAAAACATTTGTGTCAATTAAGTTACACTTGCGTTGTTCTGTCTTCACTTCTTTTACTATATTGGTCTGGTTTAACTAAGTTTAGTAAATTATTACTTACGATATTATGTAATCTTGCAACAATAATCCTTAGGCTCAATACTCAATACAAAAAAAGTTTTCACACGTCAAAATTACAATAATAGTCTAAGTCTAATATAACTTGCCATTTCGAAAGATAAAAAAAATAACACACTAATTGATATACGTATATTGACGTAAAGTAAGGAATAAATTCATTATCTCGGAAACTACAATTTTTTAAAAAAATCGCTGGGACCCGTCGATTTTGTTTTTCGATCGCGCATATTCTGACATAAAATACAGGGTGTTCCAAATAAGAGTGCCAGAAAAAATATTTTTTTCTTAAATGGAATAATATACAGGGGGTAATATACAGGTTTGTTTTTCGATCGCGCATATTCTGACATAAAATGTAGATATACAGGGTGTTCCAAATAAGAGTGCCAGAAAAAAATTTTTTTCTTAAATGGAACCCGTATATTATTGCATGTTCGGATTCTTCGGAAAATTCTAAACATTTTTCATGTAGCATGTGCTATACCTTAGCCCAAGCGTTTTGGAGTTATTCTCATTCAAAATTTGAAAAGTGGAAAAAAGTCATGGAGAAAACAAAGAATACAATTATTTTAAAAATGTTTTATTTATCGAAAAAACAGTTTGGTGAACTTAAAAATAATTTTACTTAAGTAAATGTTCGAAGTGTCTTCCGTTGGTCAACTGACAATAGCCTAACCGATCTTCAAATTCTTGCTGAACATTTCGAACCATTTGGGGTGTAATTTGCCGAATTTGTTGCCGGATGCGATGTTTTAAATCATCTAAATTTGCAGGCTGGCTTTTGAATACTCTTTCCTTAAGGTATCCCCATAAAAAAAAATGGAGTGGTGTTAAATCGGGTGACCTAGGCGGCCACTCAATAGAACCACCTCTTCCAATCCACCTGTTTGGAAAAGTATCGTCCAAATAAGTACGAACTCCCACAGCGAAATGTAGGGGAGCACCATCTTGTTGCAACCAGATATTATGATGTGGCAAATCGGGACGTTCTAACTCAGGAAAAAGGGTGGCCAGGGCTGGAACAAGTTCTTGTTCTAAAAAACTCAAGTATCTCTCGCCTGTTAAATTTTCGTCAAAAAAGCAAGGCCTTATAACAGTGTCATCAACAACGCCAGCCCACACATTGATTTTTTGATTATATTGTGTGTGTCCTTCCCTCATCCAGTGTGGATTTACATCGGACCAATATCGATAATTTTGGGTATTTACGTCACCATTCAAGCAAAAAGTGGACTCATCGGAAAAAATTATATTTTTTACAAAATTTCTGTTTTCGAAACACATATCCTGTAACCGCTCACAAAATTCAAGGCCCCTCTCAAAGTCCCCTTCCAAAAGTTCTTGGCATTTTATAAGGATGGTATTTATTTCTATGCAGTATTTTAAGAACTGTTGTTTTTCCAATATCCACGTCACTTTCTACCTGCCTAGACACCACATGCTGGTTATCTTGAACTGCCAGTAAGACTTCTAATTGTTGATTTTCATCAACTTGAGGACGACCACATCTAGGGACATCTCTTACATGACCGAATTGCCTAAACTTGTACTCAATTTTGCTTACTGTTGATTGTGATATTGGCGGACGATTGGGGTATTTTTGATTAAATAACTTACAAACTTCTTGCTGCTTTGTAACTCTATCACCGTAGCCCATCATCATCAAAACCTCTATGCGCTGTTTCTCAGTGAGCCGCATTTTAATGTAATTTAGTTATGAAAAAACGAAATGAGTCTTTTGAAAACTAGTAAAACGTTAGGAAAATACACATAAAACTGACAATAACAATAACTATTGACATTAATTCTTTTGGTTCTTGAGTCATAAATCCAAAGCCTACTTGACTTTTTTTGCGCTTCACGCATGCTGACTACAAGTTTTGAATGAGAATAACTCCAAAACGCTTGGAACACCCTGTATATCTACATTTTATGTCAGAATATGCGCGATCGAAAAACAAAATCGACGGGTCCGAGCGATTTTTTTAAAAAATTGTAGTTTCCGAGATAATGAATTTATTCCTTACTTTACGTCCACCCTGTATACATTAATGTATTGTAAAAAGAACAAAATACGGCACTATAAGAAGAAAAAAAAAATACAATACAGCAATCAACTACTTTATGTTAAAAAAAAAACGATACTAAGTAGAACACATTAAAATTTGTATAAACTAAGATGTAAAGTTTAAGAATTCACTAAAACTATAGAAGGCCTTTCTCACTAATATTTTTTACTTTTATTCTTGAAAATATTTAAGGGTAAATTTTTTAAGCTGTCAAGCAGATGATTACAACACATCTAATAGCCAGGACCGTCCTGACACCTCTTAAGGCGCCAGTAGTGGGGTACTATATTTATTCTTGATCGGGTGTCGCACTCATGGTTATCAGCATGTGTCTGATATGTTCCTATATTCGGTCTTATATATAGGACATTCTTTATTCTTTAGGATGTACAAGGATGGTACTGTGAGTATCTTCATAGAAATAAATGCTTCCCTGCAATCATCCCTGTAGCCGGTAGCCCTGACCTGTCATCAGTCTTAAGACCCTTCTCTGCAACGAAAACAATACGCGAACCTCCGAAGAATTTCCCCAAGCTAAAATAGCACAGGAAAAGTGTGTGTGAAAAAGTGCGAAGTAGGCCGTTCTCGAAACATCCTGGGACACACAAGAAGTAAGATTACGGATCGCGAATACACTCCTAGACAGTCTTGCAGTCAAGTCACAGATGTGAATTCCCCACTGGAGCTTAGGGTCCAAGGTAACACCAAGAAACTTTGCCTCTGCAGGTTGGTTGGTACAACTGCCCATATCACACATTGAAAAAAACATTCGCTTGCTATTATCCTTGTTGAGAAGAAGCCGGCTTGAACTGAACCATTGCTCGGCCCTAGCCTGTGCCGCCATGGATCCATCACTTGAAGCATCCTTTGAATCATCAGCAAAGAACAGGGCCGTGTCATCAGCAAAGAGGGTGTAACTTGCTGCCGTATCGCTTGCAGGTAGGTCATTGATGTAAATTACGAATATAATTGGACCAAGAATTGATCCCTGCGGCACACCAACAGTAATTCTCCTCTCAGCCGATGTCACCCCCCTCCTTACTACCTATCTGTTGTCAACAGTAATATACCGATAGAGGAGGCGTCTTATCGGTAATACCGATGTTTTTAACAAGAAATCGATTTTCTGACAAATTTTTACGAAATGTAATTTTTACTTATAATCTGATATGATCCCGAGAGCTTTAGCTCGAGGGTCTTATCTTTGATTATAAGTAAAAATTACATTGAGTGAAAATTTTCTTGGAAAATCGAGTTTTGAGTGAAAAACGAAGGTATGAAGATAAGAAACCGCCTCTAGAGGTGTATTTTATTGGATAATTTACTGAACATAAAAATGAAGGCCGTCTGATAAAGGTAAATATACAAGTTAGAGGTGTTACTAATTTTTTATTTAAGTAAAAAAGCTACAAGCGTCTTTTCGAAAGCGTCTTTTCGAGCTAGCGGTAGTCTTATCGGGTAAGACGACCGTTACCAAGGTGGTTGCTATGAAAATGAGCGTTTTGATTGGTTCAATAAAAGTGAGGTGAATTATCAAGATAAGATGCTATAACTTTTATGCTATCAGATGAAAAGTTGTAAGCTTCGAGTTTCCTCAGAAGAATACCATGGTCAACACAGTCAAAGGCTTTGCTCAGGTCAAAGAATAATACAGCACTGTATTGAAGCTTGTGAAAGGCCCCTATATTATTTGAAACGAGATCTAAAATGCATATTACCGTGTTTTTAGAAAGCCGTTTATAACACACTATAATATTAACGTGTAGAGCTACCGCAATTAACTCTGCTTTGCACTGAAACTATTTTACTAATTTATAGAGTTTTACCCTCTTGAGTCTTCTTCTTAAATTCTTGTTATTGATGAGCAGGATAGTCTCGACATTAACGTAGTAGAAGAGTCGTTTTTGGTTACTCTTATAGCAAACACTATGTTCTCTAGTACTTTATTCTGGAAGCGCTAAATTATTCCAATATTACTGTTATGGCACCCCCTCACAGCTAATCATATCGTACCTTTCCCCAGTCCTCTAATAAATCACTTAAATATAAATCCATTATCAGGAACCAAACTTGTACAGAACATAAATGGTGTGTCCGCGCGACATCTCGCCAACTTATTACTGAATACAAACCAAACGAGGACGGTCAAGTGACCACTGAATCATAAAACTTTTATTCGGGTAACCACATTTCTAATTTGGGAATTAAATTTTAATTTTGGTTACTGTAAATAGGGAAATAATAACTATTTTGCATCCAATGTTTGAAGGAATTAATATTTTTCTAAAAATAAAGTTATAATAAAATAAATTCCGAAGAAAACTAAATTAGCAAAATTTAATTGACGCAATAAAATTTCGTTTCAGGTAAGAACTAATCAGCTTAATTTTTTTAGGTTAATATTTTCCTTGCTAACGTATTTCACTTGATGAAATATAGTCTGTTTAGGAAAAACGTTTTCTAATAATCAATGTAATAGACATAACCCGCAGTATTCTAATTCTCGGAAATCATCAACTCTTTTATAACCATAAAACGTGCTATATTCTAAACTAAATAATATTAAATTCACTTCTACGAAAACCGTTTATCGGTAGCTTTGCAATAAGCCTGCGCCTTCAAGAATATGTAAATAAGGTTCTGTGATGCTCTCCGACAAAGGGCAATATCATTTAATGCTTGAACGGGTTCTTCAATTTTCTTATTGGCAGTAAACAAGTATAGCCGCTAACCTGGGCGGACCCGACCTCCGTTAGTTGGTCAAAAGTGTCCACGTGACCACATGTGAGGGGTGGACCTCCCAGACTAGAGCACTGTAACGCCATAAACAAACCAGTGTGCTGTCAGACTTCAACGAAAGCAGATGCTCCACGTGGCTAAAACAATAATAGCACGTGTTTCGATCTGACATGTGTGTCAGGCAAAGTGATTTTCTATTGTTAAAGTAAGTGATATCTTGGGGACGCGTGCCCGGTAATACAGGTTACTATTATTTTAAACGTACAGTAAAAGTACCGTGAATTCCACAGTAAAATATACTTTATTCTTTGTGTTTGGGTAAACGTGCATGAAGTTGCACCTCAGTGTTTTGCAGTTTGTGTAAATACGTGAAATATTCCGTTCTATACAGAACATGTCTTTCAAATAACCCTAACGTGATATTCAGACGGCAATGAGGCTGCAACTAATTCGAGTTCTGACTCATTCTCTACGGTAAAAACCAATGAAAACCTAACGGTATGTATTCGTGCTTAACAATGTAAATAGCGTAATATTGTAAGGGTGGTCAATAGTGGAAGAATAAAAAGACATAGCAAAATAAGTTGTGTTTGATTGGTTCAGCAAAAATAAAAAACGAACCAAGCTATATGAGGCTAGGGCGAACCCCTGTCTAAAATAGGCTGTATTGCCACAATTAACAAAAAATCAATTAAGCGTTTTAATTCGCACAAGAAAAAGTATTGCCTCAGTTACGTTACCTGCATGTAATATGAATTAACTCAAAGGAAAAATGAACGTGAATAACACTGCCTACTTGAGGAAAGTATAATGTTTATATTTTATGAAAATTATTCATCGACTCTTAATTTAAACTAGCAACTAACCCTTTCCAGAATTTAAATAACTAACATTTCTTCCTATCCATCCTATTTCCTAAAGATTTAACAAACAAATTACAAAAATCATTATTCATAGCTCGTACTGTCGTCCAACATTACTAATGACTCAAAAGCGATCCTTTTATAAAACAAAATGAAGACGGGTATTACTGAAAGGAAGTGAGAAAATAAGTCAACCTGAAAGTGACACCTCAAAAGATATCCGTTAAATAATAGTGGGAACAGCATATTATAATACGGCGAGTTTTTGCATCAATATTGGAATATTTTTGTTACAAATTAGACCAAGTTGACATTGTTTTCTGGGATATAAAAGAGTCCCTATATTTAGTTCGAAATAATTGGTGTGTGAGGGTTTCCAGAGCTTTGTATTGTGGGGAGTGATAGATCTTCAGGGTAGTGGGGATATGTCGCCGCGACTGTACGAATTCATAACGAAGCTGTAGTCTATGTCAATTTCTATAATCTCAGATTATTAGTACACTGAATAATTATCTGTCTAATACTGCAATAAGCATTGGAAAGATTATTAAGTACGCCTTGCTTTAAATAGAAAGAAATAATGCTAACGTTTTTTTTTCCAAATAGCGTTTTCAAATTGAATTTTAATAACCTACAATAATGCTTTTAGTGTCAGAATAAAATGCATATCAATATATTTAATAAATATATATGATATCAAGTAAACGATAATGGCAAAGTTCGCACTCATCTGGCAAGTCAATGAGCAGCGTCTTTACACTTAACCAGCAGAAAAACAGGTTTAAGAAATAACGACAATATCAATTTTTTAACATATAAAAAAAAAGAATATTTTTGAAAAGTCGATAATATTAGAGACAGTAACAAAACATAAAATACAACGGAGAAAGAAAAAAATATTCCTATGCCTTATACAGGGTGTTTCAGAAGTACGGTACGGCGATTCCTTATGATATTCTAAGAGAAAAAGTTCATATAAACATGTGTCCGGAGTTGCCCCGTTTTTGATATACAGGGTGTTAGAGTTTAAAAACAAATCGTTTTTTTATAATTTCTTTATATGTACAGTGTCACCATTAACGTCCGCACCATATGGAACTTTTTTTATTAATGAGGTTAGTTAAAATTAAATTTCGGCAATCGTTTTTGCTTCAAATTAGACTAAAAATTATATAATCAAATGTCACCATCTGTCATTCGGTATCTGCCAAAAATTACATTTTAATCAAAAAATGCTGAAAAATAGCATTGTTTTACCGAATTTCAAAAAATTTTATTAGAAAAAGTTGTTTCTAGTACAATTCTTGGCCTAAATACAAAGTTTCAGTTTTCTAGCTCAAAGTTGATTTTTTTACCATTTTTTCTAATTAACTTTTTTTTTTATTTAATGTAAGTTCGCTTAATGGATATTAAACTATTTGCTTATACCATACTCAATATTTTATTTAGTTTGTATGAGCTTTTTTTTACTAGAATGCCATTTTTTTTCGAAATTTAAAATTAGAGGCAAAAAAATTTGACACAGGTGGTGCAAAGTTATCCTAATTTAAAAATTTTAACAGATAGACGTCAGATGTTTCGTTTTTCAAATGACAAATACATCTAAATATTTGATAAAAATTTTATTTTATACTTAAAACTATCATTATTATTAAAAGGAACAAAAAGGAACTTTTAAATAGGTAACACAAAAGCAATATAAATTTCACATTTTAGTGTGACGTCCTTCTCGCTCTATACAAACACCCGTCCGTCTATAAACGTCTTTGACAGCATTTTGTAAAAAGCTTGGTCTTATATCGGCACAACACTGTCTTATCGTTTGTTCCAAATGCTCGATATTTCTAAACGGTCGATTCTTATAAACTTTCTGCTTAAGATAACCCCACAGAAAAAAGTCTAGTGGGGTTATGTCAGGCGACCTGGGTGGCCAGTGACATTCTCTATCACGCCCTATAACTCTGTTTTGAAATAATTGGTTTATGCGTTCTTTCACTGCTACAGTTTGATGTATGGGTGCACCATCAAGCTGATACTATAAGTTATGTCTATGGTGTAAGGGCATGTTATCCAAAACTTCGGTAATCTCGTTATCAAGAAAATTCAGGTACCTTTCACCAGTTAAGTTTACTCTAAAGAAGTATGGTCCAATAAGCTCATCTTTCAAAATTCCACACCAAACATTGGTTTTAAAATGATACTGGTCGCGACATTCAATTGTGAAGTTAGGATTTTCTTGGGACCACCATCGACAATTTTGTGAGCTCACGGTACCATTCGAAGAGAAAGTGGCTTCATCTGTCCATAATATCTGGTATGGAAAAAGAATATTCTCCTCATATTGTCCCTGATACCAAAACGAAAAATCAAGTCGGATATCAAAATCGCGTTCTTTTAATGTGTTTATAAACTTGGGTTTATATGCCCGAAATCGATTTTTCTGAAGAATTTTTCTAACGCTTTCCCTCTTGCACCCTGTTGAATCACTTATCTTGGTTACACTAGTTTGACCGTGGTCAATAACAGTTAAACAAACATCAAGTTGTGCTGCTTCATCGTATTTACTTGCCGCGTGAGGTTTCTTAAAATTATTTTGAACAGATCCAGTTTCTCTAAATTTTGACATTATTCTTGAAACAGTGCTATGCTGCAAATTTTTTTCTGGATGCCTCTCATTAAAAATGGCAGATACTTGCCGGTGAGGCATATTCTCTCCACAAATTAAGACAATTTTTTCTATTTTTTCTTGAATGGACAACATTGGTGATAACACTGAAAACTATAACTTGCGAAAATATTCAAATTTATGACATTTCTTTTATTTATTCGGCACTCTAATTCGTTTTTTTTTCCATAGCCTACTTATAAAATTCAAAATTGCCTTGATATTTTATTGTGGATAAAAAGAAAATGTGTCTAAATTTTGAACTAATCTGATATCTGGGAATTTTATTATAAGTTTTTTAAACTTCTTAGGTGTATGTACTATCAAAAAAATGGAATATCTGACGTCTATCTGTTAAAATTTTTAAACTAGGATAACTTTGCACCACCTGTGTCAATTTTTTTTGCCTCTAATTTTACATTTCGAAAAAAAATGGCATTCTAGTAAAAAAAAGCTCATACAAACTAAATAAAATATTGAGTATGGTATAAGCAAATAGTTTAATATCCATTAAGCGAACTTACATTAAATAAAAAAAAAGTTAATTAGAAAAAATGACAAAAAAATCAACTTTGAGCTAGAAAACTGAAACTTTGTATTTAGGCCAAGAATTGTACTAGAAACAACTTTTTCTAATAAAATTTTTTGAAATTCGGTAAAACAATGCCATTTTTCAGCATTTTTTGATTAAAATGTAATTTTTGACAGATACCGAATGACAGATGGTGACATTTGATTATATAATTTTTAGTCTAATTTGAAGCAAAAACGATTGCCGAAATTTAATTTTAACTAACCTCATTAATAAAAAAAAGTTCCATATGGTGCGGACTTTAATGGTGACACTGTATATCCTTTTCCCGTTTTTATTGAAACTTGGTACCGTTATTCATAATGTTAAGGGGTTTAATAAGCTCTTACTAGATTAAATTTATTAAGTCCAGGGGCGTCCAGGGGAGCACCTTGACGAATATTATTGACAAAAAAATGTACGCCATTGACTTCTCTAATTCCGATATTCTTTTTTTGGATTTACCAACTAATAATACAACTTCTTTCTTCCTTGAATTGTTTCCGTAACTTGCTTCGTTTTCGAGAGAAAAATTAAAAACCACTTTATTGCATGTACAAAAAAATACCTATGTATTTCAAAGTTAATTAAAACATTTAAACTTAAAATAAAATTATTTTTTTAAATAATGATACGAAGCAAATGCAACAGTTAATCAACGCAAACGTTTAAATTGGTCACCTTCTGATAAAACGCACGATTGCAATCGTCTCACCATTGATTCTCTTATGCGTTCAAAAATGCCTGCATTATTTCATATCGCATTGCAACTTTCAATAATTCGATTTCGTAAGTCGTTTTCATTTAGTACAGGCGTCCTGTATAAAAGAAACTTTGGGTGACCCAATAAATAATAGTCTAGAGCAGCGGTTGGCAACCTTTTGGCAGGCAAGGGCCACATAGTGAAAAATTGAAATAAAGGCATTTGTTCATAATTTGGATAATAGGTATTTGTAATATTAAAAATACGAAGACATTTTTATTTGAATTTTATTAATACCTAGGAACTACTTATAACAAAAATGAGGAAAAATAATAAAAAAAACTTAAACGAGAACTTCCAAGTAGATATTAACTGTTCTTTTACAAAATTTAGTGTGACATTTGAGGCTGTATTTGAGTAGCTATTTGTTGTATGTTAGCTTCTAGGTTTGTAGTTGCAATTCTTAGAATAGCTCTCAAATGCTCATCTGTGAGACGAGAAGCATATTTATTTTTTTAATTTTTTTATTTATAATTATCAATAAAACAACCACGGGCCGCATAGTAAAGGGCCGCGGGTTGCCGACCGCTGGTCTAGAGAATTCAAGTCGAGACGGCGAGCTGGCCAACATTGGGGACCTGCGCGTGCAATCCAATTAGGAAAAGTGTTGTCGAGGTATTGACGAGCAGTGTTGCCGAATATACGGATTTTTCCGTATTATACGGACTTTCAGGTCTTTCGGAAAAACCTACGGATTTTTATACGGATTTCGTGAAAAATACGGATTTTATACGGAATTGGTGAAGAATCTAAATTTTGTTTAAAATTATCTCTATTTTAGTACTATTCTAGTAACATTTGGACATAGTACACACACGCTGCTGATCATGTCTACCAATCCCTGAATCCCATGTTACTGATTGCAAGAAAGCCATTATTTCAAATAGAGTGAGTGAGCAGAATAACCCCAGAGGTATAGGTTTGTCTTATTCGCACTCATTATGTGCGAAAGAGAAACAAACCTTAGGGCGTAATCCTATTCCGGGTCAAATCTGCACTGTGAAAAGAGCTTTAGTTCATGTGTTGTGTGCATAGAGCTTTATTATTGTGTACGATTTTCGACAATTGCCGGTTCTGATATATTTTATATTGTGCGCCATTTTCTAAATAATTGACCGGTCCGGGACTTTTTGAACACAGTGTATATGAAAAACGTATAAAAAAATTTACCAACATTTTTGTTATGACATTTTTTCTTCACTGATGTAGCTATGTACATACTACAGATTATTTTAAATTTTCTACAATTCGTTACAATAAAAATTCCCTTTTAGACATGCTGTGTCCATAATGCAGGTAATCTACAGAAAAAAGTTTAAAAATTTACCTCTTTCTCTTCCTCGTGAAAATTTTGTGATAAGTGCGAGAAAGAAAGAAGAAAAAAGTACGTTTACTCCTAACTAGGTGGGTTTTTGGTAGGTTTGGCAGCGCGAAAATTTGAAATCAGCAAATCACAGTCAATATTAGCAATGTAACGACAAGTAGGTATATATTATTACGTGATACCTGGCTAGTATTGACTGTGATTGGCTGATTTCAAATTTTCGCGCTGCCAAACCTACCATAAAACCTACCTGGTAGGCAGTGGAAGTTATCGGCTAAAAAAAATATATACAATATAAGTCACTTTTATATCAACCTGATGTATTTCTGACAAAATCTAAATTTTTTTATTCGGGATGTCTAGCTATGTCACTAAAATTATAAATTCATTAACATAAAAACCGAGTTATAAATTATGTAGGTGTTTTTCGAAATAAGTATCATAAGAATATATTATGCATATGTACTTAAAATGCACGATACGGATTTATACGAATTTTTTCGCGCTTACCCCCACCACTTCACTGTGAAATTACGGATTTCTAGCGCTTGCGTTGCGGCAACACTGTTGACGAGCAACTAGGCGGAACTAGGCTAACATAAGCTGGGGCGCCGTCGTGTATGAACCACATATTAGTTCTTATTTGTAGAGGTACATCTTCTAGAGGTACGTCTTCTAACAGAGTAAAGTTCTTCAGATAGAAACTGCGCATAGGAGTTTCCATTCAATCGAGGTGGTAAAAAGTGTGGTCCAATAAGATAGTCGTCAATGATCCCTGCCCATACATTCACCGAAAACTGCTGCTGAAAACGACCTTCTCTGACTTTATGAGGATTATCGTCCGCCCAAAAATGTACGTTATGAAAATTCATAATGGCTTCTCTTAAAAAAGAGACCTCATCAGTACCTACATAAAACGTTCGGTAAAAAATTGTTGTTATGTGCTACTGTATGCAGCAACCACCTACTAAAATCGAACCTTGGCTGAAAATCATGGGAAAGCAGAGCTTGCGCACGTTGAATATGGTATGGGGGGCATGGTTGATAAAGATGCAAAACCCTCCAAACAGTTCTTGCATGGAGCTGTCTAAATGTTTTGGTAAATGGCAGTACTCTGTTTGGAAGTTCCTGATAAATTCGCCGAGAGGCAACTCCGGACAAATGTTCATATGAACTTTTTCTCTAAGAATATCATAAAGAATAACCTTATTAAGTTACGTACTGTACTTCTAAAACACCGTGTATACTATGCACCCAAAAAAAAAGAATAATAATGAATCCCAGGCATATACTATCAATTTATTTATAGGAGATTCCAAAGAATTGATATTCCAAGAATTTATTGTAAAGAATCAGTTTGGCTTTATACAAAGATATATATATTGAGGAATTATCCTATACGCAGTCTTTGAGTTAAATAGTGTGTCCTCAAATATATGACTTCTGAAATTTATAATACAGTATATATGCGAATAATTGGTTGATTTAAATTAAATCTTGTGTTCTACTTTGAACATAACATACAATAAAAATAAAAAATATTTGGAAGCGTTAATTTTTTTTTGTAAAACTTCGAGTGGTATTTCCCATCCTGATAAGATAAGTAATAAAAACAGTTGACTGCTGACCAATTCCTGGAAACCATAAGTTAATATTAG
Source organism: Polydrusus tereticollis (assembly GCA_963920685.1). NCBI lineage: Eukaryota > Metazoa > Arthropoda > Insecta > Coleoptera > Curculionidae > Polydrusus > Polydrusus tereticollis. Next base: position 182,690,558 of record OY987327.1, on the reverse strand, counting down.
TATTTCATTTAGTTCCAAAATTATCGATCTCCAAACATTACCTAAAAATTTGAACTTCCAATAATAGATCAGCAGTTTAGATTTAGAATATACACAGTGTGTAAAAAATCCTGGACAGGTCAATTATTTAGAAAATGGCGCACAATATAAAAAAACTTCCGGTATAAAAGTTGTAGGCCTTAAAAAAATCTATAAAACTAGGGCACCTGCAATTATACAGGGTGCCTCAAACAGTCATGGTAAACAAAACTTTGGTTTATTTAAATGGAATGACCCCTTTTTAATCACGTTTTCTGATTCCCCTAAATATTCTAAATAACAATTATGACACATGTCATATGGCTAAACCCATTAGTTTAAGAAATAATTTGAGTTAAAGGACATAAATACAACAGGAAAGATATCACCTACATTTTGCATTTTTACAAGCTGGTACCAGAATGTTAAAATTAGAGACATTACTTTATTTTGTTTAGGATGGGTTGAGAAAAGCTGCTACCCAAATTGATGTATGTTTTAAATCAGTTGAAATTATTTTAAAAAACAGTAGTTTTTACCCCTATAAAATAACTTTAGTTTTAGAAGAAAATAACATTTTTTTTAATCAAATAGTTTTTTTCGGATGAGGCAACATTCATGTTAAACGGGAATGTCAATCGACATAATTGTCGTTACTGGGCTGATCAGAACCCACATTGGATGAGAGAAACACACACTCAACACCCCCAAAAAGTAAATGTGTGGGCCGGTATTATTGGCAATAGATTACCGGGACCTATCTTTATAGAGGGGAATTTGAATGCAGAATATTATCTCCACATGCTGCAAAATCAAATTGTGCCAGCAATAACCAATACAGTAGGACCACTATTACGACATACGTGGTTTTAGCAGGACGGAGCTCCTCCTAATTTCGGGCGAGCTGTAAGAGTTTACTTAAATAATACTTTTCCTAACCGCTGGATAGGGCGAAGGGTCCTCTAGGTCGCCAGACTTAACTCCCCTTAATTATTCTCTCTGGGGACAACTAAAAAATAAAGTGTATGTGACAAAACCTGCAGATCTGAACGAATTGAGAAGAAGAATTATTGAAGAATGTGAATCTATTAATCAAGAAATGTTACAAAACGTCATCGACGAATTTTATTATAACCTAGCCCATTGTCAAACTGTGGGAGGGGGACATTTTCAACATTTAATTAAATAACGACTTACTTAAATTTATTTTTGTTCTTGTAAATTTGTTATTAATTCTACGGCTTGTATTTAATTTAATTGTTATTAAATTTTTGATAAAACTTGCGTCGGTACATTTAGTACAATTTTTATGTTTTCTTACAGTTTTAACGCAAAACATTCTGGTACCAGCTTGTAAAAATGCAAAATGTCGGTAATATCTTACCTGTTGTATTTATGTCCTTTAACTCAAATTATTTCTTACACTAATAGGTTTAGCCGTTTGACATGTTTCATAATTGTTGTTTAGAATGTTTAGAGGAATCAGAAAACGTGATTAAAAAGGGGCCATTTTATTTAAATAAACCAAAGTTTCGTTTACCATGACTGTTTGAGGCACCCTGTATAATTACAGGTGTCCTAGTTTTATAGATTTTTTAGGGCCCTCAACTTTTATACCGAAAGTTTTTTTATATTGTGCGCCATTTTCTAAATAATTGACCGGTCCGGGACCTTTTACACACTGTGTATTAATTTAAGATTTCTATTATTTTTCAACAATATTAAGCCGATGGATTTAGCCTTCCGAAAACTAATAATTCGGATGCGACGTCTCCTCTTGCTTGTTATTCTTTCCGAGTAGCATTTCTCAGTCAATATTTGTATTTTCGTCAGATGGGAAAACAAAATCTTTCGCTTGTAATGTTCAGCAAGCGCGAAGTGAATTTAAACGCATGTTGGTTCTTCAATACACATGTTGATCATTTTGGAATTTCACACCATTTAAAAGATTTTCAAATGGATAGTGTCATCGGAACTAGATATTATTTGTAGATCAAAGAGAGAAAATGTTTGACGATGCGGCTGTGCATTTAAAATGTACAAATGTTTTGATTTCAGTTGCAAAAATAGTTTAAAGTAGTAAATTCTGTCGCGTCGCGAGTCTGATATTATAGTCTGTAAATGTTTTCTTATAATTTATAGACTGTATTATGTAATGGAACAGGGTTTCAAAATAACATTTATTGCATTGTGGATGTAGTTATGGTTTTATTAAGTTTATTTAATTATGAATAAATAATATAGCTATCTTTATCTGTTTTACAATTGAAAAGAGGACAGCCTGCACTATACTAATATATTTAAGAATTAATCTAATATCGTAATCACTTTAATATTTCATCTAATTGCATTCAAATACACTGCGTCCATTAATTATGGAATAGGTAAAAAAGTACTCAAATTTTAAACATCCATATCTCCATCAAAATTATATCAATCCACTCAATTTTTGATTAATTAGGTAGGCCGTCCCTTGGACTACTTAGCACAAAGTATTTCACCTTACTTTATGTATTTTTTATACAGGATGATGGCTAAAATACCAAGCCATGTAAAATGTGCTGATTTTAAAATTAATGTTTGGAAAATACGAAGCAATGAAAATGGAATTTTATTAGTGTACTGGTTACAGCTTTATGTTAGGTACATACTGTACAAATTACAGCGCAGTGCCGTTTGTGTTAATTAAAAAAAATTAAAAAATCGTGATATAACACTAACTTAACAATAGTAATAACAATTTAAAGAAACAACTTAATTATAAGAATAAAAATTAATAACGCGTATTTCCTCCACGGGCATTAATGACAGCTTGACAACGATTTGGCATACTGAGAATCAGATTTATTATAAAAACCTGATCCATATTTTCCCATATTCTTTGTAGCGTCAATCTCAGCTGAGCCAAAGTTTCTGGTGGGTTAGCTTCTGCACGAACCTCTCTACCCATTCGATCCCATAAATGCTCTATAGGGTTAAGATCTGGGCTTCGAGCTTTCCAATTCATTACTGTAATTCCCGTTTCTGCTAGATATTCCGTTACTATTCTCGCCGTATGTGGACGTACGTTATCTTGCATAAAAATGAAGTTTTCTCCAATAAAGGGAGCAAAAGGCACAACATGCTCCTGAAGAATATCCGTAATGTACCTGTCACTAGTTAATCGCTCTACAAATACCAATTCCGTTTTTGCCTCTAGAGATATACTTTCCCAAACCATAATTGATCCACCGCCATAACTAACCCGCTCTTTAAAATTACACTGAGCATGGCGATCACCAGGTCTTCGAAACACTTTTAAACGCCTATCATTGCTGTATAGACAAAAACGGGATTCGTCACTAAATAAAACATTAGCCCATTCATCTTCACCCCACGGCAAATGCTCTTGAGCAAACTGCAATCGTTCACGTCTATGGTGCGGTTCCAGCTTTGGTCCTATCGCTGCTTCGTACGGTTTCAGTTGGATCTCTTTTAAGCGATTAAGTATTGTTTGCTTACATAGTCGAACATTGTGAACGTTTGACAACCGTGCTTGTAGCTTGGTACTTGTTGTAAATCGCTCCCGAACACATTGCATTGTTAAAAACCGATCCTGATTAGCAGTTGTTTTCCTTGGTCGGCCTTGCCCTGCTCTTCTTTGATTCGATCCATATTCTCGATACCGTTTTAAAATTTTTGATATAGCCCCTTGCGTTTTATTCATGATTCTGGCAATATCAGACTGAGACCGGCCCTGCTCAAACAGTCCTCTTGCATAGGAACATTCTTCTGGAGATATGAATCGGATATTGGCATTCATTTAAAAAAAGAAACTAAACAAAAAGCCTTGTCAAGAACTGCCAACAAATTTATAATCTTGATTAATTGACAAGGGCAATTGGTTGACTAGCAACGTAAATCCAAATAGAAGTAAAACGTTTTCAGTCAATATAATTTGCAATATACAGATTTTTTAATTTACACGAACGGCACTGCACTGTAATTTGTAGAGTAAGTACCTAACATAAAGCTGTAACCAGTACACTAATAAAATTCCATTTTCATTGCTTCGTATTTTCCAAACATTAATTTTAAAATCAGCACATTTTACACGGCTTGGTATCTTATCCATGATCCTGTATAAAAGAGACATAAAGTGAGGTCAAACACATTGTTCTAAGTAGTTCAAGGGACAGCCTACCTAATAAACTGAAAATTGAATGTATTGATGAAGATATTGATTTTAAAATTCGAGTACTTTTTTACCTATTCCATTTTTTATTTTTATTTTAATTGACACGAACGGCACTGCGCTGTAATTTGTACAGTAAGTACCTAACATAAAGCTGTAACCAGTACACTAATAAAATTCAATTTCCATTGCTTCGTATTTTCCAAACATTAATTTTAAAATCAGCACATTTTACATGGCTTGGTATCTTAGCCATCTTCCTGTATAAAAAAGACATAGAGTAAGGTGAAATACTTTTTGCTAAGTAGTCCAAGGGACGGCCTACCTAATAAATCGAAAATTGAGTGGATTGATATAATTTTGATGGAGATATGGATGTTTAAAATTTGAGTACTTTTTTACCTATTCCATAATTAATGGACGTAGTGTAGTATAAAACCAAAAATACTTTTTCCGAAGGTCGTTTGATATTCTTGACAACATTTCTTGAAGAAAAAGTCAATACTTCTATACATCTATTCAGTGAAGGGCGTACATACGAAACCCATCAAAAACCCCATTGCAATGAAAATACTTCTATTGCTTTAAAATCAACAATCCAAGAGAAGGTTATTAAATTTAAATCGTCTTTTGTTATTAGATTTTTGTAATTAATTTGTAATGATAATGTTACAGAAACAATAACATTGTTAACATTCTGAAAGTTATGTTGACAGCGGACAATAAATACTAACATGAAATGTGGCATAATGTTTATGACGTTATTTACAATTATAAGATAAATGTTTGGTGGTAAGTCCTGATGGTTTCAATGTCTAAACCCTTAGAAAGAGCTGCTGACGTGGACGCATGCCTGCTGCTGTACCAAGAAAAATTAGAAGCGTCTATACCAGAGTTCTTTAATACTAATCTTATCCAGCGCGATAAGGTTTGAGCAGAATGAAGCCTCTCGATGGGGCTTCTTAATAGTGATAAAAAATTCCGTTATATCGCCCCTTAATGGTCCTGTCACTTCTATATACTTTTCTAAGGCGCTACACACAATTCTGGCTTCTGTATACATTTTGGAATAACAAAAACTGACTGTGGTTTGTTAGAAGCTGAATTTTCAACGAATGCTTCTATAAAAATCCTGAAATAATCTTTCTCCCTCCTGATATTAGACAAGTTTAAAAGTGACATCAGTTAAAGATTATAGGTTAAGTCTAAAAGTACCTTGGAGATATCTTTTAATTAATTTGCTTTTATCATCAATATCAAATAAGACTTTTAGAGCCGACTGGTGACAGTTTAACGTTTGATAAGAAGCCCCTGCGGAAAATTTACATTTAGAAACTTAGGAATATCATTAAGAGACGGCTTAAAAATAGTTATTTTATGTAACATACAATAACCCCACCATTTGGAAAAAGCAATTATATTGTTTAAGATAATTGTCACTTAATGATCTCAACAGTACTGAAACACATTCCACAGCCTTCTGCCAGGGTAAGCTTGTTCCACATGGTGTTCTATATAAGGACGTGTTTCCTCGTATAATACATATTGAACTTCCTTACAGGTAAAGCGTTTAATCTTATATAATATTTACGACGTTATTTACAATTATAAGAGAAATGTTTGGCGGTACGTACGACGCAAAGTATTAGTATAAATGTCTTCTCTGGCATCGAAGCATACGAGCAATCTCGGACAACCTCGAGGTAAAATAGCTGGTTTTTGCTTTCTTATAATATGACAGTTTATAAAAAAATACTCATGGTATTTTTAATTTGTTGCAGAAATTATCACGATCTTGGTAAAATACTTGTCGAGTATTGTTGTCTTTACGTAGACCCTGTTTAACAAAATGGCTTCCAGCATATAATACTTTATGATTCCAAATCTTAAAAGCAGCTGAAACAGAAAATATGTAAAATACCCCATAAAGTGCATTTAAATCGATCCTGATTCCTGTTTTCAACTCAAACTTACACGCGTAGACTTCAGTTTAATTGGACTAAGGAAAGTTTGGGTTTTTGGTATTTGGCACGGATTCAGTCCTTCCAGCTTTTCAGCGCTTCAGGTAATTAGCGGCTGAATGATTTACCGCGTGCGGAAATTTCGATTTCAAGAGCTTGGAAATAATTAAAGGCCAATAAAAATCTGAAAGAAGACTCAGTGATGCAGAAATATAAATGCAATATGCAGGCGAGCCAATTTAGATATGCAGAGAAAAGTGTAAGCTGGTGGGCATTGTTTTAAATTAAATATATGCTATATTTTATATAAAATTAAATATATGCCCAAAAATCCTGAGTACTCTACTCCCAGACGACGTAGAAACTTGAAATTCGGCTTAGTTAGGGTTATAGGGGTTTATCAAAGCAAAAAATTGAAAATTGTATAAATGTCTCCTTTATAAGGTCCGGGTCATGAAGGACAACGTTACATTGGTAGGGGAGTTTCCCTAGATCTCAAGAAAAGATATTTTCTTACAAGTTAAGGCTGTTATGCAAAATAAATACAAAACTTTGTGAAATGTCATTCTTGTTTTGAAATTGGCGAGCAACAGAAACAGTTTAAAAATCTAAACGAGACAATTTTGGATATAACTAAGTCGGCTTAGATCGACCTATTTTGACGTCAGGAGTCTGTCGTCAAACGTTGTACACGTATTTTCCGGACATCCTGTATACATATTTGAAACAAGAACTATTTAGATAATAAATACTGGCGGTATTTTTAAAAGTTAAGTAATACCAGAGACTATTAAGAAACTAACCTGTATTATCGTGTGGTAATACTCTAAATTATTTATTTAACTAAGTACTGCAAAATTTATTTTTCGGACACTCTGAATATTTCATACTCAAATACATTTACTATAGAATAAGGATTTATTTACTTAATATTTGATATTTGAACAATAATTAATTCTAAAAAGTATTTTGCCCAACTCTGGGTTAAGAATTAATCGCAAAGAAAAAGTTTTATTAAGGTTGAAAATAAAATTCAAAAATAAACAAATTTTCTTTTATAAAAGTTTTAAAACAAGCATTTTTACGCCATGAATAAAAAGTAACATTTGAAAAATATAACGGCTGGTATTATAGGTTTGATTTTAGCTAAAAGTTTAGTCCAACTGAGTTCTTTCTTTTTCTTCTTGTTTTTCCTCCAGTTAAAATACGCACAAAACTATAAAAAGAAGAAGAAATAGAGTTTAATTAAACATTTAGTTTAAATCAAACCAATAAACAGGGCTAGTATGCAAATTAAAATTTAACCAATTTGGTTAGTTACATTTTTTTTTTAAGAATGATAAGAGATTTATTGTTGACAATATACGTAGGTACAGAACAAAAAAAATGTAAACTTTTTTTGTACAAAAGTACGTATAAGTACTCTATATATAGTTTATTATCCATCTTGAACCGATCCAATCATCATATTCGGTTCAGTATAAATTTTATCTTTGCCAATGTTAATGTTAGATAACAAATGGTATAGAGGTTAGTCGAATTGAATGTGTATATACCTAAATTGCCGCTTAAGTAATTTCAAAGTAATACGGGAGAGTAATGGCAAAAGGGCTCTTCACAAGAGGACCTAATTGCCCGTTTGGGGCCAATTTGGGTTACTGTTGGAGAAACGGAAAAGTTTTTGCGTTTCTTTAAGGAGCTTAGTAGTTTAAAGTAATAAGATTATATGATGGGCTATTAGAAAACTATGTGCAATAAAAAGCACGGTATACTGACCGAAAAAGGTAATTAGTAGTAGTATAGAATTTGGGTAATGTCAATATAAAAACAGGTTATGTCAAAATAAGAACTCTTTTCCGGTAGTTTTTGCAATCTGAGTTTGTATTTTAGTACTAACAGTGTTAGTCAAAATACGCCAAATTTTGCTATGTAATTCAGCGCTCGTTGGGGCATGTAGCCCAGAGAATAGCTGTTCTAGCATAATTTGGTTAATCCTTATTATATAAGGTCTCAGCAAGTGGCTAGAGGACAAAGTTCTCACATATATATATATATTTATATGTCATATTATGCTTATTTATTAGTTCAGGTACTTTTTAAAATATAAATATAAACAATTCCCCATGGATTATGTACAGTGTAGAGGGTTTTCCCGTATATTTTGCCATACCCACATAGGCGTTATAATTAAAGATACAGAAAAATGGTAAATATAAACATTTAATAATTTTTCTCAAAGAGTCTGATTTTGTGATAAGGGAAATTCAAGAAATGTTGTAAATGTCAATATTTGACCGGAGGCTTTTTTTTACAATTGAATACCCTGTATACTATTACATATGCGCAAAGATCTTGTCGTGCTGATTTCAAATATATATATTTCTATTATGTTTTGTTCAGCCATTTTAAAAATACAAGGATATCCAATTTGTAATATTGAATGTAACTTTAACTTGTTAACATCTATGTTGTAATTTTAGAAGAGAGAATAATAAATTTGGGAGAAATATTCGCAAATGTATAATAAATCATATCGAAAAGGAGAGATAACGTACAGGGTGGTCCACGTAAGATGAAGATCCTGTACCTTTTCTCGAAAACTGTAAGAGTTATAAAAAAGGATTAATTTGAAAAATTAAATGATTGTAAAGAAATTTTCATTTTATTATTTTTTTTATGTATGCAAGGTAAGTCGTTTGGCTGGAGTTGATACCAACTTTCATTTTTTAAATATTCTATAAATCTTACAATACTGTTGGATTCTACATAAAAAACCTAGCTACGTCAAAGCTATAATATACGGAATAATGTCGTTCTGGATAGTGCGAAATCGGCTGGTATAGTTCCTGTATTCTTAAGTATACTGGGCCCATTGGTAATAGTTTTTATAAATGACATTGATTGAAACAGCTTTAAAAACCATTATATTTTTCTCGTTGCAGATGACACCGCTGTCATATGTGCTGGTTCAGATGCTGAGGCTCTTAGCAGGAGCTCATGCAGTGTGTTTTCTCTATGCGGAGCTACTGCAAGGAAAGTGGGTTGATTCTGAACGAAGTTAAGGCTGAGTTAATTAATTTTTGTCTTCGTGATCTAAGTGAAAGTTTATTGGTTAAATTAAATAATAACACCATTAAAAAGGCTACGTATTTTTTTGTTATCTAGCAACTGCGTAATAAAATTGATGTTGACCTTCTAAAATTATATTATTTTCATATGTTGAATACTGCTTGAACTACGAAGCCTTGGCTTGGGGTAAAAGTTCCAGAGTCAATTAAATCTTTACTCAACAAAAAAGAAAATTATTCGAATGATGATGTTTAAAAAAACATCTTTTCTTGTCGTGAATAATTGTTTCCTCTGCTTGGAATCCATTTTCCAGTTTAACATCGATATATTTACTTAGACTTGTGAGGAGGATGAGCAGTATCACTTTAGAAAACACTTAAATATTGATATTTCTTATCATACGCTGGCGACGGTGGCAAACGGCCAATTGACTGTACCGAATAAATTACACTTGCAAATTAAACAGCTAAATTCTCTAAAAGGAGTAAACCAGTAAAAACGATTTTGATCAGTAAAGCATTTTATTGGGTACCGGAGTACCTGAACTCCCATTATTAATTTCTCAAAGCAGGTTGTTTTCTTATTTTTTTTTTTTAGCTGCTTTAGGGAAATTGACTAATTGTTAGGACATCGCATTTTAAATTTGTTCTTGCATTGCAGCGCCATATTAAACTTATAGAGAAATGACTTGCGGCTTGGAAGATTCGCCTGAATCCTTCCAAGATGAAGGTCATATTTTTATCGGAAATTCCCGCTAGAAGACCAGAAATTAGGCTTCGTGTACAGGTGAAGAAACTTAAATACCTGGGACTTATCTTTGGGCAAATTCTGAATTGGAGGCTAAAAATAAAAAAGACGACAAAAGGCGCCAACGCAAGTAGCACTAAAAGTCTTAGAATAAACACGCGCGACGCACGAACAAATAAAGCTTTTGCCGAATAGTAATGAAAATGTATACGAACAATACTGAATAAGTCAACGTCGATAGAAAAGAAGTCAAAGGATTTATCTATCCAAACTTAAAAACACATGGAAGATGCCTTAGTAATATTTGTATATACTGAGAATGTAAAGGTTGGAACAAATTCATTTAAAATTCATGTATTTTTTTTCGAAAAAAACAGTAAATTTTTTATTTTTGTTGTGCATTTCTTGAAGCTTATTTCATGTTGACAGGTTGTCCTAAAAACAAGTTATGTGGGTTTACTTTGCTTTTTTAAATGGATACCCCTATTTTGTAATATTTTTTTGGATTCTGCATAAAATTCTAAACATATTTCATGAAATATACTTAAATTCAGCCGTTTGCGAGAAAATCGAAATTCGGATTTTAACAATGATTTTTTTATTATTACTTCAATCATGACCACTATTGTAAATAAAGCCCTTGGTTGTTTGGTTGTTACACTGACAGTGGTCCCCTAATTTGAGTAGTTTTGCCTCAAGTCAAAGTGTCTGGCAAAAGTTATTTCGATAATCTTGTAATTTTATAAAATGATACGCTTAAATGAAAAGAGAGCGAATAGAAATATTAATAATGATTGGTTATGGAGATACACTGCGCACACAAATGAAAGTTTGCGAACTCTTCAATAACAAGTATACCCGCAGAGAACCAATATCTCGATCTATTGTCAGTAAAATAGAAAAAAAATATAGATATTTAGGCCACGTTAGGGACAATTATACGAAAGGTCGACCTGCGGTATTAGAAGTTATACAATTAGATGTGTTATTGTTGGTTCAAGGAGACCACCATAAGGCGAGTAGCACTATTTCGTTAAAAATCATATATTCAAAACATCCATTGTAAAGAATTTAGACAAAAATAAATTCCATCCTTACAAAGTCCAATTGGTTCATGAACTCAATGAAGATGATCCAGACAGAAGACTCCGATTTTGCGAGATAATGATGAATATGTTCAATAATCATCCACAGTTTTCGAAACAAATTGTATTTTCGGATGAGGCAAGGTTTTGTTTGAATGGAAGTGTAAACAAACATAACTGTCGGTGTTGGGCTACAGAAAGTCTACGCTGGATAATGGATTGTCACACCCAATCCTCAAAAAGTTAATGTTTGGGCCGGAAATTTTAAGTCTAAGGTATATGTTAACCGACCAAACAATATCGAATATTTCATGAAATATGTTTAGAATTTTAAGCAGAATCCAAAAAAATATTATAAAAATTATTATTTAAAAAAATAAAGTAAACCGTCATAACTTGCTTTTGGGACAACCTGTACTGTATACATGAAATAAGCTTCAAAACATGCACAAGAAAAATAAAAAATTAACGGGTCTGAGCGTTTTTTCGAAAAAGAAAACACATGCATTTTAAATGAGTTTGTTCCAACCTTTACTTTCTCACTGTATACTCAAAGTTACGCGTGTTCGGTTCGATAATTTGTTGCAAGTCTGTACGCACCTTTGGAATAGAATTTAGTCAATGCATAATTTTGTAAAAAATATTTAATATAAATTAACAGACCAACACAAAATTCAATATACCCGCCCATAAAAAATATCTCGGCGCCATTATCCAAGATATAAAAAGAACCGACCGGGGTTACACCGACAAAATTAAAAAATAAAATAATTTACATGCATGAAACAACTTGAGAACACGCGACTATTTTTAAACAGCTTTTTTATATCTATGCCACACACTTAGAATGCCGGCCTCAAATCAAATAAGGGATAAGATTAAATATAATTTAAATTAATTTTTCTTTCAACGACATCTATTGACGGAATTTGTAATGTTATAGTTTCACATCATTATAGAGTTTTTGTGGTCTATGACCAGCGTTATCAACTGTACAGGGTGTTCGCGTATATTTTGCCCAATAGATTATTATTGGTTTTAGAAAAACTGCTAAGTTAGCAAACTTATATCATTTTCAACGAACCCTTAGTAAATGAAATGAACAAAAACAACTGAGTCTCGGAACTGACAGTTTTTTTAACAAGTGACAGTTTTTTCAAATGGAATTCTACTTTTTCATTGTATCAGTTAAAGAATTTTATCCTCTTTTTAAATATATGTATAGTGGTTGTTGGGGTTATTTTTTACCGTTTTGGAACGAAATTAAAACATGGCACAACATATATATTATTTTTATAATTGCTCAAAATGGTCACCGTTCATTAAAATGCTGGATTGATTACCCTTTTAGTTTTTCAATTGCATTAGCAATCATATCTGGCCCACCGAAGTTGAGAGAGTCAATTTCAATTTGGATTTGTTCCTGCAAATCGGCAACACCATTTGGTCTGGACGCAGATATCTTGTCTTTGAGGTAGCCCTAAAGAAATGTGTCTAATGGTGTTAAGTCGGGATTATTGGGAGACCATGCAATCGTCCCTCCACGACCAATCCAAATGTCATAATTCTCATTGAGGTATTCTCTAACTGGAAGGACACTATGACATGGAGCACCATCTTGCTGCCATATAAAATTCCTTGCGACGTTTAGAGAAAAAGTTTCAAGAATATTCTTTATTTAATGTGCAAGCATTTCACGATGTCTAACTCCATTTAAAAATCCATCAATGATAATTGGACCGATGATTCTGTTTACACATTTACTGATACCCACTCAGAACGTATCACTTCAACTGTAAGGTGCGGATTCTGCGATGCCCAGAAGTGTGTGTTTTTGGGATTTGAAGCCGTATTAAAAGAAGATTCATTGGTCCATATAACGTCCTGGAACAAATTGGCGTTATTGTTGAGGATGTTTGTCATGTGACGGCAAAACTCCAAACATCTTTGCTTCTGTTAATTTTTTAACTTTTTTGAATTTAAAGTCGTGGAATTTATGCTATTTCAGAATTTTAAAAATTACTGTGCAACCCTTTGCCAACTTGAGAACACGCAAGATATCTTGCACAGTCCCTTATCGAGTGGATTTTCTGAAAACAAATTAAGCTTCTAAATGACACAAAGCGATTATAAAAACAAATAAAAATTACTTTGAAAATATAAAAGAACAGCAAGTTCTTCATCCTCAAGTATCCGACAATGCCTTTTCTTTCTTTGTAATGTTTCTCGCTAAGAAAGTTGACGAAACACATTTCGGAAAGTGTTTTCGCTAGGAATTACTAAACGTGGATGTTGCCTTCTGAATTCGCGTTGCGCTTCTCGCTTGTTGTGTCCACATTATATATATATATAGTAACATGAGCCATTTACAAAACCTTAATGAGGATAACAATAATTCTATTATACAGGGTCCTTGGTATGTATGGAAACGGTCGATTATTTCTTAAAGTACAACAGCTAGCAAAAAATATTTAAGACAAAATTTTAGGGTTTTTTACAGTCTATTAGAATTTTAAAAAGTAAGGTATACAGGATGAGTCAGAAAGTCAAAAAGTTACTTTTTATTCAATGGATTACCCTATATTTTAGAATATTTTTGGGTTTTGTATAACATTACAATTATTTTTTATTAAGTGAATTATAGGTTTAAACCTAATAGTTTCCGAGAAACAACCACTAATCTTTAAAAAGAGAATACAATTCTTTAACGCTTACAACGAAAAAATAGGGAGAATTCTATTTCAAAAAACTGCCACTTGTCAAAAAACTGTCACTTCCGAGACTCAGTTGTTTTTGTTCATTTCCTTTTCTGAAGGTTTGGTGAAAATGCTATACCTTGCTGCTAATTTAACCATTTCTCTAAAACCAATAATAATGGAGATATCTATTGGGTAAAATATACGCGAACACCCTGTACATAGCAGAAAGTAAAATTTAAGCAGTTAAGTTAAAAGTTTAAAATCACCACCAATTTTTCAAAAAGTTCAGTTTATGCCGTCATTAAAAATTACACACGAACCTAACGTAGAAATAACAGACCCAACTATCCTTAAACTTGATGAGAGTCCCAAAGTTAACAAGCTACTTTTTATGAAGAGGCTTTAGGGATGCAATACTATTTACGATTTTTTTTTAAATTTGATGTATTGTATCATTTCTTTGTATACATAAATGATACAACGTAAACGCCTATCGCCTTATCTACCATCAAACCCTATCCCTTTCATATATTGCATATATGTCAACATGATGGGTGGGCTGACAAAAATGCAAATTAACTTTAGATAACATAACTTCAAAACCCAATGTCCCCTGTTTTATGAACAAAGTATTTAAAACAACAAAACCTTTTTTAGAATTTATTCAGCCCGTATAAGGGAAAATAAGTCATCCAGAAACAGATAACGATGCCGATGGTAAGCATGTTTTAATTTAGGTAAAAATATCCACCACTTTTATTTGGTTGGTTTAATTTATAATTTATAGTCTATTCCGAAAAATATAAGGTTATTATGGCGCATTCAAAAAATCTTGAGGAAATTGTCCATAGATCTTTGTGTATTTAAAGTTACCTAGCGAGGTTGTGCAAAAATAATGGCTAGTTCCTTCCTACATTTCTTACCGCTCGGAGCTCTGTAAATTGGAACTGATGAAGATTAATTTTAAGGGACGCTTTAGTTTAAGTCAGTGAAAAGAAAAAGAAAATAGCGGCCCAGTCGAAAATTTTTGTTAAAACTCATAGAAATAGAGCCGGGTTATGCCATTAAGTTAATTCAAAGGAGGTGATTCTACTGATCCTTCCAGTTTCCGACCGATTTCCCTCTTGTCTCTCTCTCTCTCTCGTAGCGTCACAACCCTTCGTGGGTCTTAGCTGCATCTACGACTCGTCTCCATCCATCCCTGTCCAACGCAACCTCCATCCAGTCCCGTACTCCCAAGGTTTTTGCATCCTCTCCAATATTGTCCCTCCATCTGAGCCTTGGTCTTCCTAAAGGTCTCTTTCCTACTGGGTTTTCCTCCCATATCTTTCCCTCTTGTCAACACTTTTAAAAGTGATTGAAAAACTTCTCAAAAAGAGAGTAATGAAATTTTTGGAGGATTCTGAGTTCTGTTCAATCTGGCTTGGTATCAGGTAAAAGTATAGATAACGCTATATTTTCCCTGCTCCACGATATTTACCTTAACATAATTAGTGTTGAGGCGGTTGCGGCTATAGTTTGTGATTTTCCGAAAGCCTTCGATTGTGTGGACTATGAAATATTGCTGCAAGAGCTACATCGCTATCGTTTTAAGCAGCTGACAGTTAAGTGGTTTTCTTTATATCTCCATGAAAGATAGCAAGTAGTAAGGATAGGCTCAGAACCATTTCTTGGCCACCCAATAGCCCTGACCTCTCTCTTTTAGACACATTTATTTGGGTCATCTAAAGAACATGGCATGCCAACAAAAAAACCAAACTATTGAAGAGATCATGGAAAAAAATTTTACTGAAATTAATCGACCAGCAAGCTTCAAAAGGCTACAAAGATCTAAATTATTAGTTAGTTTTGTTTTATTACTTTATTGTTAGCATTATTAGTATTTGTGAATTTCTTTTTCTGGCCTGAATCAAAATAATAATAATAATAATAATAATAATAATAATAATAATAATAATAAACGTTTATTTGTAGTATACACAAAAACACAAATACATCGTTACATTTTTCATCAGATAAAATATACAGCACCCAAATAGAAACATGAGAATACTACAAAAGGGACCAAAAGGCAGCGACACTGATACTATGTTTGGCCCCTAAGAGCAAAAGTTTAAATCTAAAATATCAACAATTAGTTATGTACATAGAATATTATACCCAATGTAAAAAATATTTATTTTGAAATCCGCATGTGCAGCACAAAAACAATGTTAACAAAAATTATGAAGAGATAATAGGCAATGTTTAGAGAAAGGAAATAAATAAACCGAAGCAATAAAAACACTAATGGAAAGTGGTGGGAGGACACGGCACTAGACATTCTCGAGCAACATTTTTTTATAAAATATTTTGAAAGTTTGTTGTTTTAAAGATTTCAGAATTTGTGGTATAAGATTATATTTTTTATAGATATCAAATGTAAAACACCTTTGATAAAAGCAGTCCTGTGAGGCGGTGGGGATAGCAACCCCCGGAACCTAAGGTTCAAGGTGGGGACATCCGAGCGAAATGATATTTTCTTATAAAGATATGGGGGGCGCTTAGTTAAAATTATGGAATGATAAAGACATACAGCATGAAACCTCCTTCGAGCCTCCATATCAAGCCACCTTGCTGCAACAAGTTTATAAGAAACTGGTTCAAATTTTTTTATGCCATATACATAGCGTAAACAAGATTTTTGAACCCTTTGAATACGGTTAATATCATATTTAGTGAGACAAGGTCCATACACCACATCACAAAAATTGAGATGACACAATACCAGTGCCTTCGTCAGTTTCAACTTCAGTCCCTCAGGCAAAGCATGTCGATGGGGATACAACATTTTCAAGCTAGCATATGCTCTACCCATGCATTTACTGACATGAGAGGAAAAACGTAATTCATTATCCATTTCTAGACCTAAATTGCGCGCAACATTAGTACAGGATAAATCTACATTGTTTATAGATATTTTACTTGCAATTTCTTATTTATTTTTGCCAAAGATCAACTTTTGTGATTTTGACGGATTTATAGATAACTGATGTTGATTGGAAAAATTTACTAAACTCTTTAAATCGTCGTTGATCAGTGTATTAGCATTATTCAGCTCTGTTGGAAAAAAAGAATAGCGAAGCTGACTATCGTCCACGTATAAATATGGTGAACAATATTTTAAGCTGTCTACTACATTGAATGTATAAATGCAAAAAAGCAAGGGCCCCAGGACAGAACCCTAAGGAACCCCACAGTATATCCTCCCCATATCAGAAACCCCAGCAGCAGTCTCTACAAATTGAGCTCGATCTGTCAGATAATTCTTAATTAACTGCAGGGAATGGTCTGAAAAGCCAATATGGTGCAGAATGGCAAACAGAATATCATGATTTATTTTATCAAAAGCCTTGGAATAGTCTAAAAGTAGTAATGTGGAGCACTTACCGCAATCTATATCTTTTATTATGTCGTCAACAACATCAAGCAGGCACGTTGCACAGCTGTGCCCCCGCCTAAAACCAGACTGTCGTTCGGGCAGAATTATAACTGTTTATATGCGCCCTTATTTGTGTAGCCATGATTTTTTCCAAGACTTTTGAAAGTGGCGACAAAATTGAAATTGGTCTCAAATCACAATAGCCATCAGCCTTACTCTTCTTGGGAAGTGGAATAACTCTTGATATTTTCCAAGATTCTGGAAAGCAGTTTTCCAGAACACAACTATTAAATATATTTACAAGGAAAGGTAAAATGTATGGGCAGCATAGTAATAGAATATCGATATTTAAACCATCATGGCCCACTGCCTTAGATTTTATTTCTAATAGATATTTATGAACCATGTTTTGATCCACAAAGGAGAATTAAAATAAGTCAGCAAAGTTTGTTTTTAAAGTAGACAAGTATTGATTTATAATATTTTGATCAAGCATGGTATAATTCGAAAACTGCAAAAAGTAATTGTTTATTTCATTAGGTTTATTTATATTATTAAGTAAAACATATTGTCCTTTTTTATTGTATATGTCTAGATCTGAGAATTTTTTCCATAGAGTTTTGCCGTCATTTTTATATCTGTCTAAGCAAAATTCCATATAACCCTTTTTCCCCTATTTATAGCATTAGTTGTTTCGTTTTTAATTTGTTTATAATAGTTCCAATGATCTGGAAGTTTTGTTTTTTAAACTTGTTAAGCGCTTTGTTTTTAAGGGATATCATTTTTTTAATAGTATTTGTTAGCCAGGGGGGTTAATTTTGTTTCTTTTAATTTCCTTGATTGGCACAATGACATCAAATAAATTTAAAATTAAAGAAGTGAAGCAAGTAACCTTGGTGTTAATGTTGTTTATATACAGTATGTTTTCGAAAGGGGTTGCCCTTAATAATTCCAACAAGTGGTCTTTATCTACACGTCTTAAACTACGACCCCTAAAAGAATCGCAAGATTTTTTCGCTTTATCCGCATCATATTGACAAAATACCAGTAAATGATCTGAAATATTGTTAACATTTTCCGTACCAAAAATACAGTTTTCATTTCTAGAAAGAATAATAACATCCAACAGAGTCGATGTACTCTTTGCCAACCTTGTAGGCATATTAGTAATCTGTTATAAATTGAAACTATCCAAAGACCTGTTAAACTCAACAGTCCTCTGGCCCTCAAAATCCAGCATATCAATATTTGTGCCCCCACCACATATGACCTCTGAACAAATTGGTAAAAATTCTGATATAGAGTGCTCAAAGTACTCGAGAAAATTTGGAAAACTCCCCGAAGGGGGTCTATATAAGACACCGAATATATATTCTTCTTTATTAAATAAAATCTTAAGCCACAACTCCTCAAGATCTTCTGTCATACCTGCCTTCAGGCCATGTCTCCGAAATTCCCATAATCTTTTTGTAAAAGATATGTTTTGAATTCAGCAAAATTTTTGTAAGGGACCTGATATTAAAAAATGCGAATGAAAAATCTTTCATTTCTCTAAACTTGCCACAATTCACTATAAAAAGTAAAAGTAAATCTTGGACTTGCCACCTGAACTATTATTTAACATTTCTTGATGCACTGGGATACCGGACGAACGCTACTGAATACTTTACATTTAAGTAAATACTTCATATTCCAGAGTTTACAGCAATTTCCGAATTTTAACTTCCCGATATTGATGAGATTCCGTATTACGTATTCCTGCGAGGAAGTTCGAAACTTGAAAACGGACTTCCCGGAAAGAGTTTATTACAAAAATATCAATAGAAGCAACTAACCATTCTGGTGAAACGTTTTATTGTGATTTCAAGAAAATGTTCAGTAAAATATGAGAAATTTAAAGTTTAAATAATCAGACATCGATGTCTTCTAAGTTTAGTTTAACTTGAGAATAGAGGGCAAAAGTTCTTGTTCAATATAGCTTGCAGGAAAACAATTAATCATAACTGCAAGCTTTCTGAATTAATTCGATAAATGGAACTATTCTGTAAAGGTCTCATTTCTCTTGTTTTTTTTTTGTTATATCACGTGCGTTAATACCTTCATGAAATATGTAATTTATACTATTCTTTTTTATTTGGCACCACACAATCTTTTTATATTTATATGCCTACATTGTATGTTGGCAACACTATCAAAATGTCTAGTCTTTTTCTCTCAACAATAGGTTATTTACCAAAAACTGTACGAATAATAACTTTATGTTGTAATATTACATTTTATTATTATTAATATAATAATTAATTGTAGATGTACATTTATTTGCATTACTGAAATTTATAGCAGATGCTAGGTACTGTACTGGGATAGTGATTTCAGCCGCCTGCGGTTTTACATCGTTATATAATTTTTGTAGTTTATGACCAGCGCTAGTAACTGTACATTTCACCATAGCAGAAAGTAAAATTTAGGCGGCTAAGTTAAAATTTTAAAAACATCACCAATTTTTCAAAAAGATCAGTTTTATGCAGTCATTAAAATTATATACCGAGCGTCCAAGAAGTCTAGAAACGGTTAAATATTTCGAGAAATACACATCGGATACAAGAAAAAAAAAAAAACGTCTTTAATAATTTTAAAAGCGCTATCCAATGATACTAAAAGCGACCCCCAACCCCACCCCTTGGGGCGGGGCTGGGGCAACTTTAAGATCTAAGAGAGGTATCCCTATTTTTTTTATTGCAGAATTGGATTCTACAACAAATATTACGTCAAGTTTGTCTGAAATGTTTTTTTCGATTCATGACAGATGGCGCTGTAATCGCAAAAATTCATGTTGATGATTGCCATAGGTAATTAACAAAAATATTAGAGTGACAACAACGTTATAGCGGTAACAACAATAACATTAAACTGGATTTATAAACTCGAAAAGTTGGCGAGGTTGAGGTTCAGTTGGGGTTGGAAATAAGAGTTCAATTTAAACTAAAGGGAACGCTCAGTTCAATTTATAAACCAAGTTCGTGCAAAGTTCGTAAGTTCCGAAAAGTTCCCGTGTAGTTCGAGATGACCAATTTTTATGTTCGGAATTCGAGAGGTTCATTTCGACCAATAAAGACGCTATTTGGTTACAGCGAAATGTCACATGTCAAAAATTTCAACCAACCAGCTTTAAGCTGGATTTACAAACTTGAAAAGTTGACGAGGTTGAAGTTATGTTTAAGTTGTTGAGGTTCGATATTCGACAGTCCAGAATATGGCATTTTTAAAGTCAGTAGCGAAGTTCGAAAAGTTGTTGTTTGATTGGTTGAAATTTTTGTCCAATAGAGTGATAGTGTTGTGGATAAATTCATAATAATTTTGGATTAACTCGAGTAACAATAAATTAGTGTTATCATTCTCTATACTATTCATTTCTAGTTTTCCAATTTCTGGCACAAAACACAATACTAGGCTTACAACAAACAGAAAATCCAAATACAAATGACGGAAGGGCGATGTAAACAACGAAAAGACATTTGACATTTCGCTGTAACCACATGACTTTAAAATAGCGTTCTTCATTGGTCGAATCGAACCTCTCGAACTCCGAACATAAAAATTGCTTATCTCGAACTACACGGGAACTTTTCGAAACTTACGAACTTTGCACGAACTGAGTTTATAAATTGAACTTAGTGTTTCCTCTAGTTTAAATTGAATTTCTATTTCCAAAGCCAACCGAACTTCAACCTCGCCAACTTTTCGAATTTATAAATCCAGCTTTACAGTCATTTCAAAAGTTAGTGACAATCACCATCAAATGTGAGTGTTAGTAAGCACAACGTATTTGTCAAAGAAAGAAAGAATATACAGGGTGTAATTTAAGTATATGCCCAAACTTCAAGGAGCGATTCTTTGAGTGATTCTAAAACGAAAAGTTTATATTAACATACGTCCGGTAATGCTTCGTTTTCAAGATACAGAGTGTCAAACTTTAAAAAAAGAATAGTTTTTCCGTAAATATCTTAATAATCCTTTAGCCGATTTTATTGAAATTTGGCAGTGTTATTTAGGGTAGTAAGGGGCCAAATTAGCCCTAACTAGATTAAAATTTCTAAGTCCAGTGGCGTCCCGGAAGGCACCTTAAGATTTTTGACAAAAAAATGTGATTTTAAAGTTTTTCTTAGAATCTTTAAAGTATTTGTTATGAGTAATTGTTCCAGATTGTCTGTTAGTGGAGACGACAGAGTTAGTGCTAGTGAGCGATGACGATTTCAATACCTTACTTGATATATATTTTTCTATTTCTCCATAGATGCGCCCAAATATCCTTCGGCGACTTTTGTTGGTTGCAGCCGCCATTATGCGTGTTAAATTGCTGTGTGTGTGTGATAAGTGATGCCTACACCAGTAACGCCTATAGCAGTGTCCTGTATACTGCTCTGGATTTGACAGATTTAAAAATGTCCCTATGTTCGATGGTATTTTTCCAAACTTATTGATACCAAAGCAGTGGACACTGCACGCAATACTGGACGAAAAATCTTTGGTCGCGGGGTATATTTAGGTCGTAATGAAACATATTTTCTTACATAATTTAAGTTTCTCTCTCCAGTAATTATAAAACTTCTAGTGGTGTGGGTTCTATTGTCGGGGAATTTGATCAAAATCATAGATTTTTCCTCTTTTGATAAACAAATTTGTCAATTCTTCTCGCCTACACGCACCTGTTATCTCAATACTAGTAATTAGAAGATAAACGTCATCAGTACTGGTTAAAACATCTCTATATCACTTGGAGTTAAAATTTTTAATTTTTTTGGTCTATAACCAACCATATCTTCAGCTTGAAATGTCTGCTCATGCCGACATTTTCTTTTAGCTTAAGCATTGTTTCAACATTGAATACCTTGACCATAGTGTGGATGCTAGGCAAGTTGCAGATAACTTAGAAAAGTAAACCAAGAAAACACTTTTATTCATTTTCTTTCTTAGGCTTTATGTAAAAAAGGTCGTACTTTTTTCATGCCCCTCTTTAAACTTATCGGGTAATAAATCAGTTTTAACATATTCAGCTGCAATGACTTTTTCATCCGGGACTCCATCCTAAATTCTTTCATTTTCGCCTATTTTTTGGAGCTAAATTTACCGTAATCAATATATAAAAACTTTTAGGAAAGCAATAACGCCTCAACATGACAACAATTAGATAAATACTTGGTTACACGTTATTGTTCACAACTTGCCATACGTCAATAGAATAAAATATTTGATATAATAATATCATTAGGTTTAAACTTTTCAAGAATAGAAAAATGATTTCATACATATATATATGCCGGTTTAGAACGTCTTTCTTCGTTGTCCGACACCTAATCTCCATCCTCTTCTATCGTCGCAATCATCTGGTGAGAGGTTTCTTTCACTCATGGACTTTTGTATGGTTTTCTGCCATTCCAGTCTTGGTCTTCCTCGTTTCCTTCTACCTGTTGGTTGCCAATGCAGTATTTTTCTTGGCCACCTGTTATTTGGCATTCGTTCTACGTGTCCGTACCAGGTAAGTTGTTTTTTTTTTCAATGTCCTGAACTATCGTACCTTCTATTCCCATTTGTTGTTTTATATGGTCGTTCCTTATTCTGCCTCTTCGTAAGATTCGCATGGATCTTCTAATGGCATCCATTTCAACTGCCTCTACTTTCTTCTTTTGTCTGTCTGTAATTCTCCAAGTGTCTGCTCCATACAGAAGACTGCTTTTTACCATTGTCTCGTATATACAAAATTTCATCTTTTTTGTTATTTCCTTGCTCCATAAACTTCCATTTAGGCATCCGATTACTTTTTTAGCTTTAACTATTCGTTTTTCTATTTCTTTCACATCTGTTCCGGTGTTGTCGAATGTGATACCTAGATACTTATATTCCTGACATTTCAGAATTTCCTGACCATTATCCACTTCCAAATTTCCGTCCTGGGTGCCTATACATATTTTATATATTTTGTTTTATTTATATTGACTGTCAGGCCCCATTCTCGGTACTCTTTCATCAGTTTTCTAACCATATATTGCATGTCCTCTTTGTCACTGGCCATTATAACCGGATCATCTGCAAACTGAAGAGTAAACAAGCACCTGTCATTTATCTCTATACCCATACCATGGATCTTCCTCTTCCAATTTCTTAGTACCACCGCTACATATATTTTAAAGAGTGTAGGAGAGATACAGCATCCTTGACGGAGTCCCTTATTTACTATGAATGTGTCTGTGAGTTCTTTGCCTATCTTAATCCTTGATTTTGAGTCTTTATATAATTCTTTAAGAGCCGTTATATAGTTGTGATTAATATTGGATTGTTCTAATACTTTCATAGTCTGGATACTGGGACTGTGTCATAAAAAGTCTATTCTGATACTGAAAACCGAATCGAAACAGCTGTTATAAAACCCAAATAGAAAAAGTAATTACCTTGTTCTCTTTCTGCCATGATATCATTTTAGCCATTGTACTGAAGAAGATTAAGCAAGTAGAATTAAATAATATTTAGAACAGGAAGCTAAATTCAATCTATGCCATGCATGGACGAAACATCAAGGATCCAAAGACTAGTTCTATTAGAGATATTACAGCAATAGCAAACGTTCTCGAATATTTTAAGACTAACACAAGTCGTCAGCTAAATAAATCACAAATTATAAAATTAATTATACCAAGTTATTCAACAATTACTCGAGCTTAGCTCGCTCTAGTCACAAATGCTTATCACGATGTATAAATTTTTATATTCATCACGTTTCTTTTCTTGTCAAGAGTTAAAGTGGAGTTCCACAAGTTTTAGGATCATATTAAATATCAAGACTCTAATAAACCGGGGGTATATACTCAGGTATGAACCTTATTAGATTCTGTGGAAATTAGCACCTGTTTGCCATTTTTGGGATTAGCTCATCATAGCAAGCATCATAAACGCTTAATGATGCCGTAAAAGGGATAGAAACAGAGCAGTTAACCGAATGCTTCCTACTTTTTTCTTCAAGTAACATGTCTGAGTCATTCTCCAAAAATGTTTTCAATATCGTACGATATCGAATGTTGTTAGTGATATGGTGGATTTCGAGAAAATGGATTTTTGTAATATGCATTTGTTTATAGGATTATTTCACGGTCACGTTATTTGGGCTCAGATATGAAGATTACTGATGTCATCCTACCTATCCCTAACTATCCAATATTAAACTAAATAAATAAATAAATAAATAAGGTATTTATATCCATTATGTTACAAAACTCAAACAATAGAATATACATTCTACATTATACCTAATGGATTGTGTGGATACTGTACTATAAAAACATTTTTCTACTGACGTTTTATAAATAACCCCTTTTTGATTGTCGTTTTGATTTTTAAATTACCTCCTTTTAAAGTTTTAAAAGTTTTTTAAGCACGTTATGCCTAAGAGTAATTATTTACAATTAAAAACTAAACACAGACTATAATTTTACCTATTTATTATAAATATTAAAAGTACAGTTACTTATAATATTAAAATTAATGCTTGGTTAACCTAAAACCGTACGTTGAGATATTTCTCTTTGTAAAATAGATGAGGAATTTGAACTAGAAATAGAAAATGAATCTGCCACAGCAATATCAATTAAACCCATGCCACTAGTAGAGCTGGTAGAACATTCTAATTCATTAGATTTAACACGTTTGTTGTTAGCGTCCAAAGATTTTTCACCAAGAATTTTCTCGAAAATTTTTCTTTTGTTTTCTAGAGAATCGTCTATATATCCCTCAGCCACGGCATTTGACCAACCTCCATGTCCCTTTAGCATCAATATATCCGCTCCAGAGTCCGCTAAAAAAGTTGCTGAAGATCTTCGAAAGCAGTGGCCTGTATATTCATTTGCCTTTGGAAGCCCCAAGAACTCAGCAATTTTCTTTGGTGTTGATCCAATGGTATTAATGCCTACTGGAAGTCTGAAACATTTGGAGCTTCTGTACGTGATAAAAAATATTTCATGGGTTATGTGTGCTGGACGTAATTGGGCGTACTTTCGGACAATGTTCAAGAAGTTGATGCCGTCAATAGAGCCTTCGCTAATTACAAAGCTTCTTGCAACATTTGTTTTAGTGTTTGGAATGGGTATTTTAATTAAAGACTCCGAAATTTCGATATAATTCATCTTTAAATATCCGAGTTCTTCTCTGGGACATGCTCCAGAGTCCAGAGATTCCCACAGTAAGAGTGACTTTGTCCAATAAATAGTTCTTATCGTCTGCTTCTTTGACAAACCTTTCAACATTTTTATTTAAATAAACCATCATTCGAAGCATTAAGTAAGTACTCCACAAAGTTGATGGCTTATAGGCATCGGATAATCGTGAAAATATGCCAAAACGACTTTTTCTGATAAGTTTTTTACATTTTTTTCTTCACGCCAGTTTTTAAATTTTTCGTATGTGCCCTCATACAAACTCCTTGATTTTTGGGGAACAAGAATAGCCATTGCCTCATTTGCGGTATTTTCAATGTCTGAGTCTTCTAAATCACTCATTTTTTACTTAATATTTGCCGCAGTTTTTGACAAAAAAATTCTTTCCAATTCTTTCGAATCAATTTTTTTGACATGAAAGGTGTAAATGCAACACAGATAATAAAATGTTTGGTAAAATAAATTAAGTTTTTTATTATAAAACGCCCGTTGAAAAAATATTGTATACCATTCGTTACGAAACAATGTCTTTTAGTCACTCTGACGTATTGTCCAACTCGGCTTCGCCTCGTAGGACAATTTTCACGTCGCGTGCCTAAAAGACCCTTATTTTGTAACTTGTTGTATAAATAGCTATTATATTATGCCAGAGAATCCCTCATGAATGGGTGTAGTACTAGAAACTAGATTTAAATGGTACTTACATGTACTACTTATACATTTTCGAAATATTTCGTCTTTACTATATTTATCCAATTTATAAATATTATTTTTCTCTTTTTTGTTTAGGTTTAGTTTTTACTGAAAATACTTCCATATCGACAGTATTCATAGTAACTGTCGGTATACTTACTGTTAGCATACCAATCGTATTCATGGCATTTTTTTTAGAAGAAAATATTGCATATGCTCAGAACCATTTCGAAGATATTATTAATAAATTAAACTGTTGTTACAGTAACCGTTACCATAGTACCAGGACCAAAATGAACGAACAAGGTTTTACTAGCTTGCCGTCATTAGACACTATTCGCCATAGTATAAGGTTGGTTTGCTTTTATATCTACTAGGGTTTGGGGCGAGGTGTTCCGACCTGCCTTCACATTACTAAGATAATTAAGTTACGGAATACAACACATTTTGCGTTTAGAAACCACGTTATCGCGGAACCCGTCCAACGGAATCGAACTTTACTTCCCAAGATCTTATGTGAGAGTCCTTGTTGAAATTCATCAGTGCATTGAAGTGGCCAACCTACTATATTCGGCGCTGTTATAGGGGCCCAATTAAAAGTAATTAAAAATGCGGGGCATCGGCCTACGTTGTCCGTCGTCGTGACTACCATCACCGCCTAGTTTATACACAACCAATCAGAAAAGAGGACAACTTACAGGAGAACATGTTTCTACTGCGGCGTTTCGGTACCTTACAAAGAACCTCATTAGCATATAACAATATCCACCCAAGGATTGATTCTAAGTTATAAATAGATTTACTTTAGAATATTCTACCTTTGTATCTTAACTCGAAAAATTAATAATTTCTAGAATCGAACTTAGGTGGCCGATTTTAACGCTTCTGAAACCGCTAGCCTGGCTTTGTGTTCTTTTAAGCGAAGAACATTCTTAAAATAAGGTTTGTCAGAGGCGAATTTCTTTGTCGATTGCCGATTGTAACTGGTGTGAAATATTTTACGTCGTAGAAAAATAGATAATTTTATTTATAGATTTAACTAGATTAAAACATGTTTCTCCAACAGTACCCGTTGCCATGGCCAATGAATGAGGAGAGAATATAGTTAGAATATCTTTTAGGACATAGTTTATAACAATTCTTATTTTACACTTGCTTGTAGAATAACCCTCCGCATTTTCTTAGATATTATCATGGTCCCTTTTTCAAGGGATCTCCGTTAGGCAGTTGTTTTTCAGTTGATGCGGGTTGCCTGATGTAATCTAAAAAAGACGTTTAGTTGTTTTAAATGAGCTTGTTTGTCCTTTTGTTTTTTCTGCTCCCGGACCAGACACAGAGGTAATTATCGTCGAGGATTTATGATAATGCTGGGGGATTAGCATAAAGTTCACGATTCGATAACCTTTAGTTTAGAGTATATTTATGTTTAGGGTCTCTGTAATGTATACATTATCTAATGGTTTAAGACTTAAGTACGTGTATGTTGTATGATACGTATTTTCTTTTACTAATTTCTAAATACTAACCTGAACGAACCTTATATTTGTTATATTATCGTTTTTTTATAATTAAATTAATATATCCGGATAAGGATATATCGGAAACGATACAAAAAAATACTATTATACAAATTGCCAAGAGAAATTCAATAAAAATAGTTTCAAGTTTCGGAAATTGTCGTAAGGGGGCGTTATGACTCATTTATTTTTAAAAGTTTATTTTACGGCAAAAAATACCACTTAACTGTAAGAAAACAAATAAATAATTTAGGTCAGTAGATCGTTCACTACAACTTTTATTATTGAAATGTTTTCGAAACTTGCCTAATAAAAGAATGGGGGGGGGGGGGGGGGGGAAGCTTTTAGGACATCTTAAAAAAACCTGTCCTTATGTCGTTATCCTTAACGGATTTTCTTCAACTTGGACTTGTTTGAAAGGGAATTCCTTAAAGTTTTGATTCAGGAATTGTCATAAGTAACTTCAATGCCAAATAAAAAAGTCTAAAGCTGGATTTATAAACTCGAAAAGTTGGCGAGGTTGAGGTTCAGTTGGTGTTGGAAATAGGAGTTTAATTTAAACTAAAGGGAACACTCAGTTCTATTTATACACTCGTTCATGTAAAACCCATGTAAGGTTCGAAAGCTTCCCGGGTAGTTCGAGATAATCAATTTTTATGCTCGGAATTCGGAATATCTAACCTCACAACTTGACCATAACTTCAACCTCACCAACTTTTCGAGTTTATAAATTCAGCTTAACTTAGGGGTATGTTTAAATTATCTAATTTGTTACTTGTTTCTGGAATATAATGATTTATTCTAAAAGTAGCTATAGTTAACTTGGAGTATCCCTCCTAACCGAGAACCATTATAAATACACGTCTACAACTTTTAAACCACTAATTCACCCATAATCATAAATCGACACTGTTTTATAATTCGTAGAACCTCTGAAATACACTTCCTGAGCTCAGCAACGAATATAATCTCAAAAGATTCAACATTGATCAGGTTTTTGTCTGCAGTGCTCCTGATTATAAATAATCAATTACACCGCACCTTATAATTATTATCACTTCTCGAAAAATCTATGGAATAAAGCAAAACTATAAAGGAACTGACATGATGTCAACGACACTATTCTTGACACTATATTTTTAATTACTCTAAAAGGCAGGATTCCAAAACTTCCTTTCATTCTATATTTATATTTAATTATTTAATTTGTTCGGCTTTTAAACTTTTCCGAGAAAAAGTAGAATCTAAATCCCACATTTTGGTCCATTACATTATCTAGACAAAACCGTAGCTGGCTCTTTTGTGATCCTTAATTAAAAAGCTGGAGGAAAGATAGCCAGCTTTAAAACTGCAAAATTTTTGCTTCATATTAAGGCAAAGTCCTTTCGCAAAAAGTTTAATAGAAAAGGAACTTAATAGGATTAAAATCACCAGTAAATTTTTTTCAACAAAGTTACACAGCTTCAATGTATTTTTAATCATAGAAATAAATAAAAGAAATCCAAATACTACATTCCCATTGGATGATCGTCAAATGTAAGTAAAATATGCATCGCACCCGCGGCTGGTTGCCATCGATAAAGTCCTCAACGGTGGCTTAGCGGATTAATGGTTGTTGACCAGAACAAGTTATTTGCGATTTGATTGTAAAAGAAAATTTTATACTTACTGCTTAATAGCTGGACGCAGGTGCATATGATTGATGCGAAACAAAAACCGATGCACGCCATCTATCAGCTGATAATTGTAAATCCGTCAGAAAACACGAGGAAATTAAATTTGGGCAAAAAGTATTAAAATTCTATGCGATATTGAATTTGCTATAAACTTAAAGTACTCTTTTTTGATACGAACCCAGCAACTACTTCGTTTATTTAAGCTTGTAAAAGGTAATATAATTTGAATTTTATTGGCCGATAGTTGGCAACACAACTGTAAACGGTGCGGTGGCGCCAGCTCGTTCGTTGGCTTTGTTTAACGTTTCATGGAAAACGAACCTAAATTGTTTTGTGCTTCTGTGTTGCTGTGCCGTCTATTTTTTTAACAAAAACTCCATTCCTTTCATAAACTTTTCATAAATAGCATTAAAAACTGTTCTTTTAAGAACAACAAAAGTGCATAATATACATACAGGGTGGACGTAAAGTAGGGAATAAATTCATTATCTCGCAAACTACAATTTTTTAAAAAAATCGCTTGGACCCGTCGATTTTGTTTTTCGATCGCGCATATTCTGACATAAAATGTAGATATACAGGGTGTTCCAAATAAGAGTGCCAGAAAAAAATTTTTTTCTTAAATGGAACCCGTATATTATTGCATGTTCGGATTCTTCGGAAAATTCTAAACATTTTTCATTTAGCATATGCTATACCTTAGCCCAAGCGTTTTGGAGTTATTCTCATTCAAAACTTGTAGTCAGCATGCGTGAAGCGCAAAAAAAGTCAAGTAGGCTTTGGATTTATGACGCAAGAATCAAAAGAATTAATGTCAATAGTTATTGTTATTGTCAGTTTTATGTGTATTTTCCTAACGTTTTACTAGTTTTCAAAAGACTCATTTCGTTTTTTCATAACTAAATTACATTAAAATGCGGTTCACTGAGAAACAGCGCATAGAGGTTTTGATGATGATGGGCTACGGTGATAGAGTTAGAAAGCAGCAAGAAGTTTGTGAGTTATTTAATCAAAAATACCCCAATCGTCCGCCAATATCACAATCAACAGTAAGCAAAATTGAGTACAAGTTTAGGCAATTCGGTCATGTAAGAGATGTCCCTAGATGTGGTCGTCCTCAAGTTGATAAAAATCAACAATTAGAAGTCTTACTGGCAGTTCAAGATAACCAGCATGTGGTGTCTAGGCAGGTAGCAAGTGACGTGGATATTGGAAAAACAACAGTTCTTAAAATACTGCATAGAAATAAATACCATCCTTATAAAATGCAAGTTCTCCAAGAACTTTTGGAAGGGGACTTTGAGAGGCACCTTAAATTTTGTGAGCGGTTACAGGATATGTGTTTCGAAAACAGAAATTTTGTAAAAAATATAATTTTTTCCGATGAGTCCACTTTTTGCTTGAATGGTGACGTAAATACCCAAAATTATCAATATTGGTCCGATGTAAATCCACACTGGATGAGGGAAGGACACAAACAATATAATCAAAAAATCAATGTGTGGGCTGGCGTTGTTGATGACACTGTTATAGGGCCTTTCTTTTTTGATGAAAATTTAACAGGCGAGAGATACTTGAGTTTTTTAGAACAAGAACTTGTTCCAGCCCTGGCCACCCTTTTTCCTGAGTTAGAACGTCCCGATTTGCCACATCATAATATCTGGTTGCAACAAGATGGTGCTCCCCCACATTTCGCTGTGGGAGTTCGTACTTATTTGGACGATACTTTTCCAAACAGGTGGATTGGAAGAGGTGGTTCTATTGAGTGGCCGCCTAGGTCACCCGATTTAACACCACTCGACTTTTTTTATGGGAATACCTTAAGGAAAGAGTATTCAAAAGCCAGCCTGCAAATTAAGATGATTTAAAACATCGCATCCGGCAACAAATTCGGCAAATTACACCCCAAATGGTTCGAAATGTTCAGCAAGAATTTGAAGATCGGTTAGGCTATTGTCAGTTGACCAACGGAAGACACTTCGAACATTTACTTAAGTAAAATTATTTTTAAGTTCACCAAACTGTTTTTTCGATAAATAAAACATTTTTAAAATAATTGTATTCTTTGTTTTCTCCATGACTTTTTTCCACTTTTCAAATTTTGAATGAGAATAACTCCAAAACGCTTGGGCTAAGGTATAGCACATGCTACATGAAAAATGTTTAGAATTTTCCGAAGAATCCGAACATGCAATAATATACAGGGGGTTCCATTTAAGAAAACAATATTTTTTCTGGCACTGTTATTTGGAACTCCCTGTATATCTACATTTTATGTCAGAATATGCGCGATCGAAAAACAAAATCGACGGGTCCAAGCGATTTTTTTAAAAAATTGTAGTTTCCGAGATAATGAATTTATTCCTTACTTTACGTCCACCCTGTATACTCTGTTGATTCCATTGTACTGTTTGTGAAAAATGCCGAAGCATTTAAATAGCCAGTGCAAAGAGCTTATAGCTTCTTCAATAAGCTATTTTCAGGAAAAACTTAACAACAATGGCCCATTGTTACCGTTGACAGCAGTTAGAGACGTAAATTTAAAGAGTGTGTTAAGGTCTATCTATTTTATATCTACTTTACTAATTTCTAGCGTGTAGTAGCTGCCTTAAATTTAAATATGTCTACTGTAAGCGCAGTTTCAACAACAGTCAAGCAAAATAAATTGTTAGAGTCATCTAAAAAGAAACGTTCTTATTCAAAGTGAGTTGTAAATGTGTCAAGATTGGATATAAGTTCTATCCGTGACACTATTTATGGAATGTATGAAACAAGTAAGCTGTATTACTCAATAACTAATATTTTACATTGGTTATGCTTAAGCTGTAACTTCTTTAAAACATTATGTAACTTTGACAACTTTAAGTAAGAAATGAAAAGACAGACAAATGTTTGATGGTTGTCTTAACTCTTTAAGAATTCTCTTAAAGGAAATAGGCTTCGGATGGAAAAAAAATGAACTGAGGCGAGGACTTATGGAACTTTCTTATGTAACTTTCAAACGATTGGTATTTTTGAAAGAAAACATTAAAGAAAAAAAAGCATCCTTGTGTACCAATTCGTTTTCTTGGATGAAACATGGATTTTTCAGAACGGGTACCATTGGTCGATTAAGGCAAGATGAAAATAAAAGAAGTGTTAGATTTACTAAAGTTGATGGTAAAAGGTATTATGCAGTAAACAAATATATAAACTATAGGAAATTTTGGATATTTATCTTGTTTTTATGAAAAAAAACTGTATAATTCCTTCACTCGGATATTTTGGTTACAACTGTAATATTTTACATCGGCAAATTCACTCATATATAAATAGTCCCATTTAAAATGTCAAAAATCGTAGTTTGCTGTCGGATAAAAAGGAAGGAAGAGGAAATGTAACTGGATAAAAAAATCGGATATATTTTCTGCTCCTCCAATCGTTACCGTGGTAAAAATTTCATTTTAAACTACATAGTTATTAAATCATCTGTCAGGCAATTGTCACAAATACTAAATAATTGTTTAAGCTGTTTTAAAGTCGATTTTTAAATAAAAAAGTATTTTTTAACATGCAGCGGTTTGGGACAATTGACGAAAAGGAAATAAGTAACGAAATAGAAAATTCCATTCCTATTCGTGGAATTGCTTTACTAAATACCATTCGAGCTCAGATTATGAGCCTGATATTTTTTATGCTTGCTATCTCATACTTACTTTCAGAAAATGTTCGCTACCAAGCATAAAAAATATCCGGCTAAATCTGAGCTCTTATGGTATTGCTTGTGATTATTTATAAGCTGTAACTTTCTTTAGAAAATCATGTAACTTTGACAACTTTAGGTAAGAAATTAAAAGACAGACAACTGTTTGATGGCCGTCTTAACTCTTTAAGAAGCCTCTTAAAGGAAATAGGTTTCGAATGGAAAAAAGACGAACCGAGGCGAGGGCTTATGGAACTTTCCCATGAAGCTTTCAAACGACTGGTATTTTTGAAACAATATATTATGAAAGAAAAAGAAGCGTTCTTATACCAATTCGTTTTCTTGGATGATAGATGGATTTTTCAGAATGGTACCATTGGTGTATCTTGACAAGATGAAAATAAAATAAGTGTTACATCTGCTAAAGTTGATGGTAAAAGGTATTATGCAGTAAACAAATATATAAACCATGGGAAGTTTTGGATATTTGTCTTGTTTTTATGAAAAAAAACTGTGTAATTCCTTCACTCGGATATTTTGGTTACAACCACTGCCGTCTCGAAGAACAGGCCGTCATGTTAAGATCGTGACGTCACATTAGAAGATGGAATTTATCATAGAGGCTATATGGCATGTAGATTATAAAATTGATATTTGTAAGTCAAAGATGTCTTAAATTATATCAAATAAGGTATAGAATGTAAAAGGTATTTCGATGATTAGTATACAGAGTGATTCAAGACTATAGACTAGCTTATGTTATGATCACTAAGTATTGCTTTCGATCTTCTTTGATACTCCTTCGAGGTTACGAAAATAATTCCAAAATAATCCCTGAATAACAAACATTCCAAACAATTTCATAGATAGCTATTTTAAATAAAATTTTATATCAGTCAGTTGGTAGGTACATACTATCATTTTATCTTCCTCGAGAAACTACATAAACTTTATTTAACTTGGTTTTTGACTAGAAAAATAAAGAGGCATTAAGGGGAACCTGCTTTAAACTTGTAGGTATGTTTTAACCGATATTTTAAGTAAGAAAAACTTGTATCATATAAAAATCTAAACAAAATGTACAACGAACATGGACATTGTTTTGTTACTAAATTTTTGTCCGAACCTAACCTAAGTATGACAACAACCCTCAATATTATACTATCTATTTAATAGCTAACTAATGTATTTATAATCTTCCTATGTTTATTGCCTAATAACAATTTAAACAATATACCAAAATAATATTATTATTAAAAAAGGTACCTACGCTGTACTGTTCTAGTGTTATCTACCGTCAAGTCATCTGGTTGCCCTGATGACTAAAAACCTTTCCTCAAAGTACTTTATGCAAAAGTTGATACATTTTCGCAATACTAAATCGTCTCTTGGGATCCTTTTTTGTATCAATAAATAGCATTTCATCAGTGAAAAACATTATAGTTGAGTATTACACCCGGGAAAACATCAAGAATTTGGCATTTATCGCTATTTCACAGCAACTTAATCAGATAATTTATGGTTTTACATATAAAGGTTCAAACTACGTTAAATTAATGTTATGGGTTTTCTAAAATAATCACATTAAACTGCTAAAAACAACTGAAAACTTAAAGGAAACACCAAAACGGTCTACCAAAACAATGCAAAGCTGTCAAAACGTGGATCGACTAGAAACAGCTGATTTTAGAATGTGGACGGGAACATGACGGCCTGTTCTTCGAGACGGCAGTGTTACAACTGTCGATAACTAACGTCACTCGAAGGGTATGACTTGCATCGGTTTTTGTCTTGCATTAAGTATATGTATGAAATAAAGCTACCGGGCGTCATATTATTGTTTTATACATCTTAATAATAATATGTAATAATATGCTCTTGCAGAATATAATATAATAACGCTATAATTAAATGCTAAACAGTGTTACGTACATCCCTTAAAAGCTTCCGAAGTAGTTTCTTAGTAAACTGGATACCATTACAACGGTTGCTATGATTGAAGACCAGAAAAAAAAGCTATGGAGAAGGAAACAAGTTTCAACGTTCCAAGAATGTATTAAATGTCCTTAGTTCAATCTAAGTACCGTGCGAGAAAAAAAAATTATCATCAAAGTGCGCTTTGCATCTAAGGTCGTACTGCTTAACAGTAGAGTTTAATACCTATTGGGTGTCAGTAAATACCAGTATTATCAATCAATCAGTAATTTCGTCGTCTTTAACAGTCATTTCAAGTAATTTAATTCATCCCTAATTTATCAAATTTCTTGAATAATTCACGCAACAGCACAAAAAGTCATGGTTGAAGCGTTTTCGAAACGGGCTTAGAGTAAATGGTTTGTGGCAATACAATCAGTGTTTGTGCATGGACGATTTTCGCGAAAATTTTCCTAACGTCGCTTTAACTGCTGGGGATTTTTATCAACGACTTAACACAAGATGGACGGAGTTTGTTTACATTTGGCGTGTCTCCAACAACAGGCCACAGTCATATGTACTATGCAAAATAAAATAAACAAATGGCAATAATTATTCGTTTAAGTAGTGTATTGGGTAGGCTTTCGTAATTTGCAACGTTACATTGTTTATTATTAGCCCTGTTAGAAGAAGTATATCGATTTTTAAAAAAATTCTTCCACAAATCCGGCAACAACGCTTTACGTATTTACGCAAAACCTTCAACAAGCATGAATGATATTTTATGACCATATGACCGCGAATTTGGTTTCGCTCTTGAAGTGAAGTTGACAGCTATTAGCTTTTTTCCAGTTTTTTGTATTTTTCTAAGTTTTTGTGACAGTTTGTGATACTACTTAAAGAGAAAATGCCCAGACAGTGCCAAGTGTGCAGAAAAATAGACTATTCACGTCGAAATCTAAGTTTCCACAGGTAATTTGAAGTTTGGGGTTAGGTTTACTAACATAGGCGTGGGAACTGCGGTTTTCGTTTGTTTTACCCATTATATCTCACTTAGGTTGGTTCTCTGAGGTACTAGTACCTATTATGATTTAATCATATCGTAACTTTTAGGTTTCCCGTTGACCCTAGTAGACGAGCACTGTGGCTTGAAATTTTAAATCTTCAAGATAAAGTCCTTCCGAAGAGTGCTGACATAATATGTTCTAAGCATTTTGAGGAGCAGGATTTTACTTATAGGGCAGGTGGCTCCCGCATACTTAAGAAAGAAGCAGTTCCAAAGAAACCATTTTTGCCTTCCGTTGCAGATGACAGGTAACTAGGCTAGGCACACAAAATATGTTTTTACTTTAAACTTTTAAACTAACAAAGTAAAAAACTGTGGATATATATTCAGATATGTAACATAAGTTTTTACTATTATTTTTTATTTTGACAAGTAAAACTAAAACATTACTTATATAACTATTTAAACTAATAATGATTTTAGCCCACCTCGAACCATCAGCAAGTGTGGATGCCACAAAGTTCACATCGAAGCCTAGATTCCCCATCTACTTTAAAGGTTGAACATCAAAAGTTCTAGTTCAGTAGGATCTTCAACAACCTTAACTGGTTCGGGAACAGAAGTTCAGATATTAAAAAAAAATAGGAAAAGCTTCAAATAGTATATGTAACGAAGAACATGTGGGGCTAAAATCAGGTTTTAAAGGAAAGCTTAGTCTTGTAAGAAGATCAGGAAAGAGGTAAAAATTTTTTTACAGTTTTGGTAACAATAATGACTAATAATCATCACAGGTTACCCTATTTATTATATTATGTAAACATAATATAATGTACAGTGTGTCCATGCGTGGAGGAGTTGACAAAGGGAAAATAATTGTTGTAGGAAAGGAAACTACCTTGGAGATATGTCATTGGAAGATTGTGACAGTATACCTAAAAGGAATTTTAAGGTGATGAAAACACAATAATAAAACAGAAAAAAAATTAAGGGACTTAATACCACTATATGAAGGTTAAGAGCAAGGATTATGACTTTAACTGGCTTACTCAAGTTTCTCAAAGAGGGTGGTCAGGAACAAAATTTACTGGTTATGTGAATATTGGTACTAATTTAGATACTTGTTTAGATACTACCCGAGGCAAAAGAAATGCTTCTGTTTATGGTGGTAGGCTTAAATTATTATTGTTATGTATTTGTTAAATGATATAAACTCACAATCTTGGTATAAGATTTCTTCAGCAAGTATGTTTTTTTTTTCTAATATAGTTTAGTAATAAATTAGTTTTTAAATTAAAAATTTAAAATTAACCTAAATTATTTACTAAATACCTTTATATAATATTCCAAAACTATATATGTTTTTTATTATGAATAAATTCTATTCCATTCTATTATTATATACAGGTTGTCCGGAAATTCAATTTCAATTTAAAGTCGTATATTTCAAGGGGATATTCTACATAAAAAAAAGTTTATATAAATGTAGGTCCTTTAATGACTGATCAAATTTAATGTTAACTCTCAATATTAAAAATTAGCGTTTATTAATACTAGTTCGTATGCTAAAAGGCACACGGGTCCTTTAAGCTGTTGCAAAGAAATAAAATTGAAAGTAGTCTTTGTAGGTCACCTTTAGACAGTCATAACTTCCTTATAAGACATTTAAGGACTTTTATTCATAGGAACTTATTTTCATATGTAGAATATCCCCTTGAAATATACGAAAGGAATTTCCGGACACCCTCTGTGTAACACTTGTTTTGTAAATAAAGCAAATTACTCTAATTTGATTTACATGATTTATTTAAAAACCCCATACCCGCCTACCTTTTCTTATTTTATCAAACCAAAAAAAAAATTGGTTATATCTAGAGCTAGGTCCATTGTTTTCTTTAAAAAAAAAACGCGGTTTTATTGATAAAAAAAAATAAAAATAAAGGAATCATTTAGATTTTACAATTGGATAAATATTTTATCATCAGTTTTCTTTGAACCCTAAACATCTACTGTCAGAATTTTGGCAGGCTAGTTCAGCCGCAAGGCAATTTCATGTTAGAAACCGTAAAAGTATTTTGAATTTATGAATACTTCACCTAAAATTTTTGATCATATTTTGTCAAACTGATTACAAATTAACACAAAACTGTTACGCCACTGAATAATTTTACCAATATGACCATGCTTTGCAGCGTTGCGCTTTTTGTCTCATCACAGTTTGAATCCAGCTTCTAAGTAGAAGCCGCAGTAAATACCCCTCACCCCCCCTTTCCTGTTTGTTGTTGGAGACAGACGATAGACCTTTTTATGAATGACTGGCTACGTCCATCTTGTGTTAGGTCGATGATTTTTATCATTGCTTGAGAAAAACCGTGGCTCTGTTTAGGGAAACAGGTTCTATACAACATAAGAAACTGACTGGAAGACCATCTGTAACAGCAGAAGAACTGGTTGCAAACGTTCGTGAAATATAGCAAATTACGCCAACAAAATATGTAAAATGCAGTGATAAAACTGTGCTCCCTTAATCAAATAATCTCATTTATTTGGTGAATAATTATTGGTAATAGATAAATATGATTTTAATTAACTAAGTTTTATTTATCTCAAATAAATGAGAGTATTTCGCTTTATTGTAAAATTATTTGACTGTTGGTGAATTTGTGTCAAATCGTGGAACCTTTCAAACAAATATCTTACCAAAAAAAATAACAAAATCTAAATAACTAATTATTTAATCGAACTAATTTTAATTTAGGAACTAAATTCTGTTAATCGCTAATTAAATCACCCAATAGAGAACTATTTAAATATCTAGGTCATTTAAACTAAATAATTATGTATTTGCATTAAATCCTTAATATAAAACAACCAAATATTTACAAATAACTAATTATTTAATCGAAGTACATTTCAAGTTAAGAACTAAATACCTTTAACCCTAATTCAAATCTTAATCAATAGGTATCTAAGGCCAATAACTGCAAGTGAACTATGTGACATATCGAAACTTATAAAAAATAAGAATAGTTGTGGCGTCGATGAAATTCCAACTAATATCGTAAAACTCTCCATTAATGCGTGTAAAGATGTATTGTGCCATATTATTAATAATTCCCTTAAACATGGAATATTCCCTATAACTGGGTGAAATCATATCTTAATAATAGAAAACAGAGAGTATCTATTCTAAAAAATGGGAAATCTTACAACTCCGCAATTTTAATCAACGATGTAGGCATAGCTCAGGGAAGTATATTAGGACCGGTCTTGTTTATTGTTTTTATTAACGACCTTAATAACATAATAGAAGCCAATCAGAATATAGTGAATTACGCAGATGATACTAACTTAATTATAGGGGGCAAAAATATTGATCAACTTATTAATGAATCCAGAAGCTTTTTGGATACAGTTACAAATTGGTTCTCAAAAAACAAACTTATCATAAATAAAAATAAAACAAATGTAGTTTTCTTTAGAACAAGGGCATCAAATGTACAAAAACCAGTACAGTTCAGTAGTGACGATAATATTAGCTTTTCTGAAAATACTAAGTTCTTGGGTGTACAAATTAATGAATTTCTGGATTGGTCCTATCATGTCAAGTGTATTTTGAAAAAACTGAATGCGATTTGTTATGGTATTCGTGTCACTGCCAATTATATGAACGAGAAAACTTTAAAAATCCTGTATTTTGCTAACTTTGAAGCTCGCGTTAAATACGGAATCATATTTTGGGGAAGAGATAATCAAATTCAGAATGTATTTGTGGTTCAAAAGCAACTACTTAGAATAATTAAGAAAATGAAACATAACGAAACGTGTAGGTCTGTCTTTAAAACTACAGGATTGTTAACTATATATATGCATTATACATTTACGAGTGCCTGATGTTTTTCTATAAAAATAAAAATTGTTTTCAAAGCCCAATAAATCATCAGCGGAACACTAGAACTGTTAATGTTAATTATCCAATACATAGACTTACTTTAACAGAAAATTCACCTCATTATATGTGCTTAAGGTTGTACAATAAATTACCTGACAGAATTAAAAGAATAGATAGGGAAAACAATTTTAAAGCTGAGATAAAGAAATTATTACTGAATTTAGAACCCTATAATCTGGATGATTTTAGAAATATGTAAAGTTAGTTATTAGGTTTTCGGCTTAGGTAATAGGTATATAATTAAGTAGGTAATAATATGTATGGAATTGAATAGGTCTAGATTATTGTGCGGTATGACGTCATTTCATTTTGTGTCTGTAGTTAGTAATTAGTAATAATTGTAATTGCCGCATAATTTGAAATAAAGAAATTAAGTAAGTAAGTAAGTAAATCATTCAG
Organism: Polydrusus tereticollis; assembly: GCA_963920685.1. NCBI lineage: Eukaryota > Metazoa > Arthropoda > Insecta > Coleoptera > Curculionidae > Polydrusus > Polydrusus tereticollis. Next base: position 182,650,347 of record OY987327.1, on the reverse strand, counting down.
TGCCGAACATTTTATGGGGCTTTGAGTAATATAATTGGTTATACCAATAAATACTGATAAATCATCATCGCGTTTTTGGTTATTGGTGTTCGATCTTGTCTAGTAGAAATTTATAAGTGAAAGTGAAATATTCTTTGTTAGTAGCACAGAGGTTAGTGGTTCCAGCAAAAATTGAAAGTTAGATATAGGGGATAAACGTAATATGAATCATTATTTCGAAGATTGGGGTATATCGAGGGGTATATCCCATCTGTTAGATACTTTTCAAGGTAGGAAACCATATTTGAATATTTTAGTTACGCATGAAACGAGTAAAAACTTACTTGTCTAAAACCACACAGTTATAGCAGAAAATAAAATATGTAAATTACAGTAAATCATGCCGCTGTCCGAATCCCAATATCGCATACCTCAAACCAATTGGCAGAATCTTTAACTATTTATATTATTATATATTATATGCTGCTCTAATAATTTTTCCACTCGAAAAAAATAGTTCGCACTTTAAATTGGCAGTGGGTCTTGACGGTCTATCGCCAGGGTGTTGCCAGTTTTACAAAATTTTCGTAAATGTAGGAGGAATATAAGGGTTTGTTAATTGTTTATTTTCTTTGTTTAACAACAGTGAAATTCCTTTTTAGTTTGATTTAAATTATTTTTATATAAATAATATTTCTGAAGTACTAAAAAAATTATTATAATATTTATGAATGGTTTGTTCCTTCTTTTTTTGATATTGAAAATTTCTTGATTCAAAGTACATTTACAAACTAGTTTTCAAAGAGAGTTACAGACTATCAATTAAATACTGTCATAAAAGAACACTTTTAATAATGAAAACTTAAAGAGTTTTTAAAAAAAGATCTGACAACCCCGATTATGATGCTCAGTCCCTTTGAACGCTGGTCGAAACTTTTTAATGTCATCAAACTGACTCTGGAAAAAGTATACCTACATTCAGTAGTATGAACTGTGTTGCTTCCATGACAACTTAATACACTGACGGATAAATTATTAATTAAGACTTTTTGGAAATATAAAAAAAAATACTACGTGCATGATCTAGAAACATTATAACTCTTAAAGAAACATTTTCAAGAACAACATTAAACTATTCAGACAACATATTTCACACTCCAAGAACTCCGCGATATCGATCCAAAAAGTTACAAGAAAAATGTAGGCAATCTGAATGTGACACACATATTATTTATTCGTCCGTTTTTTTCCCATGTTCGCGTAGAGCCCTAATGTGTATTTTAGTAGCTCCTTTATGTCCCAAAGAAGAAAACATTTTTTCCACGTTTTATAAAGATTGCTTTCATATATATTCCTTTATACGTTGCCATATATACGCTGATATAAATGCAATGGTATCTTGAATATAAGTATTCACCCTTGTCCCCCGTATGGAAATATCTGTAAGCTCCTTTCAACCCTCTGTGTGACAAAAGCATGCCGACATGCCCTTCAACTTTACCACTGGGGAGCATTATTTAAATCTTAACGAAATTCCTTGGAGTGTAGAGGCGTACGCTTAAAGGGTATTTTGCAACGCTTAATACTTCTTAACGAGGTATTAGGAAATTCTCGAGAGGAACATTGTTAAAAATTGGCAGTCGTTTTCTATAATGTCAAAAACAGTAACAAGTGTAATATTTTAAAACAAATTCTTGGCATATGTCTGGAAATTTCATTAAATTGAAAACAGAGTTTTCCTCTACAGGGTCCTGCAATTCAGCTACCTTGATCTCCAAATTCTATACTATTACAGATTACTTATTTCGATCCGCTACAGGGAAGGGACTACACTTACATATTATTTTTAAATATAGAGGATACTTCGTAAAAGCGGAACAACTTGAACATACATATGTATTTTTAAATGGGACATCCCATATTTTTAACCCTGAAGCATGCCTCTCCTTATTGTTTATGAAATCCCATTTTTTTTACTGTAGCAATAAATATGCCACAGTTTATTTTTCGATTTTAATTAATTTGATAACTACTTCTCACAGACATATTTTGTCAAAAATTGAAACTTCGACGAAATCCCTTATAGCTGTAAAATATTTTTATTATTATTTGCGGCGTTGTCAAATCCTTAACTTTTTCTTTTAAAATTTTCGTTATTTTTTTGTATAAGTACCTTAAGTTTAGATGGTCTGGATTATTGTAATATCTTATATTTAGTGAAATATATTCTGCGCTTTATTACAAAATACTTAATATTATGCCGACCCTATAATTCTTCTCATTAATAATTAAACTGATGTGTTTTCGATCGTCTAAAAATTTAATTTAATTATGTTCTTTTAGGACCGGGAAGCCATAGAATATTAATAACAAAATGTTTTAAATTATAATAACAAACAACAATTACTTGTTGACTGAATTTTTGACATTTTGTTGTTACTATTTTGTAAATTGCCCTTAAAGGCATCATTCGCTAAAATAACTAATAAATATGGAAAGTTATATGAACTTGATATCGCTGTATTGTCAGTGTTCGAGAAAAGATCTTTGACTGATAAGGTTACCTCAATATCCAAAAATTTTAAGTGAAAGTACATATTTTAGTAACAACGAGCTTCATCTCTACCCCACAACCTTAACTACACATTGTCATATCAAATTAAAAAATAAATATCTAGAATTTGTAGAAAGTAATCATGATTTGCCAACGCCGCCGACAATGCAAAAAATATTTTAGGGTTATAAGGGACTTAGAAGAAGTTTGAATTTTCGAGGAAATATACAGGGTGCTTAGTTAGTTGTCAAATTAATATCAATAAATAAATTGTGCTACTTTTATTGCAGCCGTGTAAAAGGAAAAAAAAAAATAGGAAATAATTAAAAACTTGGCAACATTGCAATAGATTGAAATAAAAAGCGGGACTACATAAAGAATAAAGACGAATTCCATGTAAAAAATGAAATTTAAGAAGTCCCGCGTTGATCAAACGTATATTTTATATTTATATTATTATATTTGTGAACGTTATTTTGTATATTTAATAGTTATTTATATTACTAGTAGGGTATGATCTTTATTACAGTAACGAGTGGGGAATATTGCTACGACGAGGTCGTAGACCACACGAGTGCTGTAATGAGCCTTAAGCCGCAAACAGACTGAGCTCACGCCATGTGAGGTCACGTGATATCATGTTGTCATTATTTAACCGTGAGAGCATACTAGAAATACACTACCATCACGTTTTATGATGTGGTATACAAATTATTGATATATGAATTCGGGCAGTCTTTCTTTGATTTTACTGGGAAGAGGAAGAGGAAATAGAAACTGTGGCTGCCTTTATCGTTCTCAAAGAGGAAAATAAAAAAACGAGGGGAGCATGGGTCACTCAGTGAAACAACAGCAAAAATCAAGAAAATAATGTGCTTACCTGGTATTTCTAACTCCTTTCCAATTTCCTCCCAAGCGGCTTGGCGAATATGTTGATCACGATATTCAGGCAATTCGTGATTATATAAAACAGCATGTTCTCTTACTTTTTCTATCAAAACCTCCTCCATTTTTAAACATAAATTCACCAACAACACACCAGCTCTCTACAAAACCGCCTAAACGAGTGCTCACGTGAGACGAAAAGTGTGGATTTGCAGAAAATAAGCACATGCTAGCACGCGTCCCGTTGGGGCTGTAACGTAATACGCATGAGATGACTTCAGTGTGGTTCTGATGTATTAATATACTATGTAAAACTGCGCTTCACACTTTTTGTCTGTAACGTAATAGCACGTGAGCTTACGCAATGTGACGTGACGTGAGCTCAGTGTGTTTGCGGCTTTACCGTACGTGTGATATACAACATTTTATATAAGACCCAGAATTTTGGTTTTTTTATGTATTAAAAATGATTTTCATATTATGAAAGTGACATTACACAAAAAATGACAGTGACTGACGGAACAAAAAAAATCATAGTTTGATTAAAAATGAGTAATGTAATAAGTTCATTACATCACTCAGTACGATAATATAGTATATTACATAACGCAAACAGGATAAAATGGGTTATGTAATAAGCTCTTTTCGTGTGGGTCTTATATAAAATTATTTTTAAAAGATGCAGGCCATTAACCTGTATATTTCTTAAAATCTAATTAGTCTACTTTCTAACTTATCAATTTAGTATATTTATTAATTTTGATACTGGAACAGTAAAATAAACAAATTATGTAGTGAGGAGTAAATTAAATAATTCATAATACATATAATATATTATAAATTTTTAAGATATATTACTCACTGAATACATTTTAAGAAATTAATTTATGGCGGCAGCAGATGCATCCAGAAAGGGCTTTGACATTACAATTTTAACGACATATTTAAATTTTAATGAACCACTTTCTTCATTATAAGCTTATAACAGATTTGCTCTCGATAAAATGAAAATGATGACCAACCCGGAGTGCTTGCCCTAATAAACTTGCCACAGAAAAATGTCTATGACACTTTATTACAACAAAAATTATTATAAGATATTGGTACACACCTTCGGGTATACAACCTTATTATCATTTAAAAACCATAATTCTATGACAGTGGGAGTTTTATAATTTCTTCTAATAGTCGCTTTAACCAAAGCGGCATTACAAATTTTAAAAGTACTACTGGTTTCAACCTACGCTTTAAATAGTTGCTCTGGGTAGTCACAAAAACATAATCATTGGAAATCGGAGTGATATGACCGTCTTAACCGTGACAACATAAAAATAGCATGTACAAATTAAGGAACTTTGAATAAAAAGCAATTTTAAGAAGCAATCCTGCTCGAACAATTGTGTTTGGGGAAAGTTAGCATAAACGGGGACGAACGAGCAAAAATGTAAACTGGTCACAAATTTGTACTTAGGGTCAGGAGCGGATCCAGAACCTGGTTTTTGGGGGGGGGGGGGGGGGTCACACAAAAAAGTAATAATATTTTACTTTTGTGTATTAATGCTATTATATAATAAATCTCCAAAATAATAAAAGAAGTTTTCATAAATCATTTTAAGGATCAATATAATTAAATTTTATCATGCATTGGAAAATAATATGAGCAAAGTAAATATATAATATTTTTTTGTGTTCCTGTGTTTGTTTGGGGGGGGGGGGGGGTCATGACCCCCATGACCCTCCCCCTGGATCCGCGCTTGCTTAGGGTGTCATATAGTTTACTCAAACGCAGACCCCAATTCTATTACTTTTATTATAATAGAAAGTAAAGCATATTTGAGGACGTCTTCGGGAACTAACAATATTTTCTTTTGTGCGTTATCGTTTCGCCATAGCGCCCATTATTAGGCAACCAAACATTCGCCAGACACGACGTTTGTACAATATAGTTAATGCAAAACAAAAACCGATGCACATCATCAATCAGCTGATAATTGTAAATCCGTAAGAAAACACGAGGAAATATAAATTTGGGCGAAAAGTATTAAAACTTTATGCGATACTGAATTTACTACAAACCTAAAGTATTCTTCTTTGATACGAACCCACTTATACCAAATATTTTGTTTATTTAAGCTTGTAAAAATAATATAATTTGAATTTTATTGGCAACACAACTGTAAACGGTGCGGTGGCGCCAGCTCGTTCGTTGGCTTGATTTGACGTTTCATGCAAAACTAACCTTAATTCTTCGTGGTTCCGTGTTGCTGTGCGTCTATTTTTTAACAAAAACTCCTCCATAAATAGCATTAAATAGCTGTTCTATTAGGAGAAACAAAAGCGCACATACATATCTCCGTCAATTACGTTGTTTACTATTTGTGAAAAATGCCGAAGCATTTAAATAGTCGGTGCAAAGAGCTAATAGCTTCTATAAGAAGCTATTTTTAGGAAGAATTTAACAATAATGTCCTGTTGCTACCCATGACAGCAGTACAGAGAAGTAAATTTAAAGTGTATCTAAAGGTCTAGATATTTTATTTCTACTTTACTAATTTTTAGCGTGTAGCAGCTGCCCTAAATTTGATTATCTTCCACTGTAAGCGCAATTTCAACAACAGTTAAGGAAAATAAATTATTAGAATCACCTTAAAACAAATCTTCTAATTCAAAGAGAGTTGTAAATGTGTGAAGATTGGATATAAGTTCTATCTGTGACACTATTTATGGAATGTACGAAATAATTAGGTGGTATTATTAAAAAATTATAATATTTTACATCGTTTATTCATAAGTTGCAACGTTTTTTAGAACATCATGTAACTTGGACAACTTTAAGTTAGAAATTGAAAACAGATAACTGCTTGATGGTTGTCTCAACTCTTTAATAAGCCTCTTCAAGAAAATAGGTTTCGGATGGTAAAAAGATGAACTGAGACGAGGGCTTATGGAACTTTCCCATGTAGCTTTCAAACGACTGGTATTTTTGAAAGAATTGAAGAAAAAGAAGCATTCTTGTACCTACCAATTCGTTTTCTTAGATGAAACATGGATTTTTCAGAATGGTACCATTGGTCGATCTTGGCAAGATGGAAATAAAATAGGTGTTAGATCTAAGGTGATGGTAAGAGGTATTATCATTGATATGTATAGATGGATAGCTATAGGTTATTGCCTGCGCGTTAAAAAGCTTAAATATCATGGGCGAAAAAACGTGTCCGCTTGGCAGGTTTCTGCGACGATTGATATATTCAGCGCATGCGCACTATTCGGTTGCTACTCCTTGTTTGTTTATTATTTGTCGCTCGCCTGAACGTACCACAGGACCGGACGAAACACGGAGTCGTTTGTTGCCTACTTGCTTTGTTTATGTGAAGTTGTCAAGTTAAATATCGCTTTGTGATTATACTGCTTTTTTTACTATATTTGTAAATTTATAAACAGTGAACATTTTATTTGTAATTAAGATATTGTGCGGCCAGTGGGTCAGTTTTTACTTTGATCATAGACTAATAACTAGTCTATGCTGTGATTAATTATGCCAAATACGAAAGGTTGTATTCTTCCGCTTTGCCCAAATACTGGTAAAACAGCAGGAATTTCCTATTTTCGGTAAGTACCACTATGTCTTTTTTTAAATATAAATAATTGTACCTACCTATTTCGTAGGTACTTGGTTAATACTTTTTGTTCTCTGGTACTTAGGATTTAGGTCAGTACTGCTAAAATAGAGATACTCCAGGTCAATATTAATGAAATTTTTAGGGTTTATGTATTTTGTGGCGTACCTATTATTTGGAATATGAAAACAAACTTAGTTTTCGCAGTGTTTTCATATTAAGAAGTTTTACAGGTTTGTTTACATCGTGATCTGTATTATGAATTTATAACCATTTTTGGTAAAGTAGGTGTATGTAAAAATTATGTTACACAAAATACTTAACTACCTCTGAAAACGTGCAGCATTCAAATATTTGCAAAAATAAGAATATTAGATAGCTACTAAAAATAAAAATCAATTTTAAAATCAAACCTAAAAACTATTTTTCCTTCTGTACGTTGTACCTAACAAAGTGAAATAGGCACAAGTCCGGTCCTGTATAACTGTTGCGATGTGTTGCTATGAACCGCTAAAGTATTTTGAAATGCGCATGCTCAGAATACATCGTGCGTGAGGCCACTACATTGCCAATTCTGGTATTATTGTTTGGCTATCCATTCCTACGTATCAATGGGTATTATGCAGTAAACAAACATATAAACTATGGGAAATTTTTGTATATTTATCTTGTTTTTATGAAAAAAAAACTGTGTAATTTTCTCACTCGGATATTTTGGTTACAAGCTGGCAACACTGTCGATAACTGACGTCACTCGAAGGGTATGACGTGCATCGGTTTTTGTTTTGCATTAACTATATATAATATTATACTTGCAATTTCAATATGGCACTGAAACCCTTGGGTATTCTATTTACATCATGGCACATGCCGCTCGGTAACCATTCTAAAAATATGATTTTCTTTTCGTTTAAAAGGTTGATCTATGAATTGCCGAATTGGTAACCTCATTCAAGGTATATCAAGTACCTACCCATATGTGAAAGTAATACCTCGATCTTTTTTGTCAAACCAAGTATTATTCGTACAGGCCATAGCGTTTAAACTTTAAAGAAACATTAACATTAAAATAATGCATTTACTAGTCTATCCAACTTAAAGTTGCATGTTAACGGTTAACACTGGTTTTATAGTTACACGACTGCTCTAATAATAGTGTGGTAAAAGTCATTGGCGACATTTTAAGATAGCCTTAAACAGAATTTTATTACTGCGGCGAGTCGATTTATGGGTTTAAAAATGTTATACCTAGTCTTATAAAGGTGTTGAATTTTTGTCACATTTCATGGCAACATAAACGATATTTTTGTCAAATGAAGGTAGTTGTACGATATTTTCGATCATTTTATTTGTAGTAAAACAGGATATCTAAAGTACCCTATTAATGTGACGTCTACATTTATTATTAAATTAAAGTTAAAAATCGTACATTTATTTATTGCATACTGACGAATAACTTGAATTACAGTTTGAATGCTGAACATATGAACAGAAAACTAAAAATAAACTTATCAAAATATTTTTGCGGCAATATACCAGGTGACATAATACCTGTAACTTTTGAGTTACCTCGTATACGAAAAAGTGACCTCTATCAAAGTTGTTCAGCAAATTATTCCCTACATTTCTACCTGCATGAATTTTTTATGTCATTTCTGGTTTGGCTGCCATAGAGACTAACTTACTTTTTTTAAATGGAACACCCTGCATATGATTGCATAATATTTCGATTCTACTGGGAAAACGCTGAATTTTTTGTATTTCAAATTTTTATTTATATAAAATTGTAACAAATTTTATAAAAACAAAATAAATAACCTAAAAAATTGAACAACTTAACATCAGAATAATAAAGAAGTGAAACCTTTTCAGTGGATCAGGTGTTCACAATGACTACCATCTTCTGCTAAGCAGAGCGCCAGTCGATCTCTGAACCCGTCTACAACGTTTAAAAGGAAGTCCGGTGAAATGGCTCAAATTTCAGCACTAATTTTGACTTTTAAAGATACTAAGTCATTTGGACGGTTAACGTAGACTTTGTTCTTTAAGTGTCCCCACAAAAAGAAGTCGAGCGGGGTTAAGTCTGGGGATCGCGCTGGCCAGTCAATAGCACTTCTTTTGCCTATCAAATGTCCTGGAAATCGTTCGCTTATGTATTGTCTAACTAACATTTGCCGCATAATGCGCAGGTGCTCCATCTTGGTGGAATCATACCTGTTCGTTTATGCCAAGGCTGGCCAAACCCAGATCCGCGGGCCACGAAGTGGCCCGCCAAGACATTTGAATTTGCCCGCCCGAACTTCGGTCGGCCAGCTAGAAGATTTCCCAACATTGCGCGACCTTGCTATGCAAATTTTAAGCAGGTTTGGTTCCACCTATGTGTGTGAAAAAACATTTTTAACTTTATCATACATCAAAAATAAATATCGCACATCTCTCACTGCAAAACACATTCCTGATTGTATTAATTATCCTTATTAATTAATATTAATTGTCCTATCAACATCAGACTTAAAACCAAATATCGACAAATTAATATCAGGAAAACCTCTTCACAGCTCACATTAAAAATAGAAATAATGTTTTCATTATTATGTTACTTAATTTCATTTACCAATAAAGTAAATTAAAGCATATTTTGTCTTTTTGTGTATAATGTGGTATTTGTATAATAAACTTTATGTGCACCTATATAAAACCTTTGTATAAATATGGTATTTGGCCCGGCGCCGCCGCAGTCTATGAAATTTTGTCCACCCGGAAAATCTATTGGCCAGCCTTGGTTTATGCCATTATTTACACCCGGTAAAACCATTCTGCAAGAAGAAATTATGTGATTCCTGAGGAGGTCCAGATATTTTTCGCCATTGAAAAAAACTATGCCCGCCCAATCATTAACTTTTTCGGGCCTCTGAGTATGACCTTCCTGGAACCAGCGACTATTCACAGCAAACCAATAACGACAATTGTGTCTATTAACAATGCCATTTAAATGGAAAGTAGCTTCATCCGAGAAAATGATATTTGTTGCGAAGTTATTATCGTTGTTGCATATTTTCATCATCAGCTCACAAAATTCAGCTCTTCTATCAAAATCGTCCTCTATCAAACTCGTGCACCAACTTTATCTAGTAGGGATGCAACTTCTCCTGCTTAAAAGCTTAAATACATTTTTCACTGACTGATGAGACACATTAAAATCCATTGCCACTGGCCTGGATGATTGTGTTGCATTTTCATGTATTGAGTGCATGATATTCAAAGCCTTGTCTCCCCCGGTTGCTGTTTTAGGTCGACCTGATCTAGTGGCTTCCCTAACACTGTCTGTTTCTCGAAATTTCTTTACCACTCGACACACCGTTGACTGATTTATTGGATATAATTCATTGAAAAGTTGACAAACCGGATCTTGCGATCTCTTCATATTTCCGTAACCGCTCATTAATCAAATTTCAACTCTCATTCAGACGAACCATAGCGTAAACAAACAAAAAACTCAAAATTTACATCTCTTAGGTCGCTGCCATGAAAACACCTTGACTCAACTGGTAGGAAGTTTTTCATTTTTGAGCTGTCATTATCTCGGAAACGCTTGCAGATAAGTGAAAATTTAAATACAAAATATTTAGAGTTTTCCCAATAGAATCCAAATATGCAATCATATGCAGGGTGTTCCATTTAAAAAAGTAAGTTAGTCTCTATGGCAACCAAACCAGAAATGACAGAAAAGATTCATGCAGGTAGAAAAGTGGGGAATAATTTACTGAACCACGCACATAAAGGTCACTTATTCGAATACGAGGTAATTCAAAAGTTTCAGAAATTATGAGCGACTTTTTTGCCACTCTGTATATAAATTTAAAAGTAAAAAATATTAAACCTTGTATATCGAAAATTCACAATAGTTATACGAATTTTTAGCCCTGTTCTAATACATAATTGTTATGGCTGCACATTCAGCTTTGTTATTGAAGCATTTTTTCCACTGATAAAATTAGATATTCTCTATAAATTTAATATCTCAAGTAAATGCAAAGCAGAATAAAACGAGTAGGTACGGTCAAACAAAGAAACATGGGAATAGGTTTTAATAATACAAAATCCGAAAATATAATCTGGGCTAATAATACGAACCTATTAAATAACCTGTGATATTAATAGTTGCACATCTGTATCGAAACATTGCTGGTTTATAAAAAAATCTTATACAGGGTGTTAGTGAATAAGTGCGACAAACTTCAGGGGGCGATTCTACATGAAAAAATAATGATAGTTTGCTATATAACTTTTGTCCGCAAATGCTTTGATTTCCGAGATACAGGGTGTAAGTGACGATTTATTTATTGCTCTGAAACCCATCGAGATATGCAAATGAAATTTGGTAGGTTTTAAGAGGTAGTTATTGCGCATTTTCTGACATGCAATTAAGAATTCTATGTTTATCATTGGCGCGCATAAGGGTAATAATCTCAATTTTTTTTAAAGAAAAAAATGATACGCCACTGAGATATATCAAACTAAAAACAATTTTTGAATTTCTCATTCAATTTGTGACAAAAAATCTCTCTTGCCTTTTTTTTCGTATTGGGCGGCGTTTTTATGCAAAAAAAATAAAACATCTTAACGCGTATTTTTCATTTCTTTATTACATTATTAAAAACTATCTAATACAATAACATTAAACCAGAACAATAACAGCAAATAACACTAATAAATAAATAGGCGCAAAGCTACAACAAATGTTGAAAATGACCTCCCTCAGACGTGATACAAAATTCAACTCTTCGCCTCATTGATTGTCGTATTCGCGCAAATATTCCTGGTGTATTTCTTATTGTCTCACAGGCGGCTATAATTCGATTCCTCAGGTCTTTAACATTTTCGACGGGAGTGGAATAAACTAACGACTTAAGAAAACCCCAAATGCAAAAATCTAGAGAATTTAAATCCGGCGATCGAGCAGGCCAATTTTCCGTACGCCATCACGCATGAACCAGAAGTGTTGTCTCAGCTGTAGAGGGATTTCTTCTAAAAGAGCAGGTAGCTCTTCCTGTAGAAAATTAAGGTAAGAGTCGCCTGTTAGTCGTTGTGGGAGGAAATATGGACCGACTAAATGATCATCAATTACCCCAAGCCATACATTTACTGAAAACTGATACATAAAATGAGCTTCACAGATTCCATGTGGATTTTCCTCAGCACATAAGTGATTGTTATGGAAATTTCGTATACACTGTCGTCCAAAATTAGCCTCGTCAGTAAACAAAACGCCATTTAAAAAAATGGGAATTTGAGCGATTTGATGAAGAATCCAATGGCAAAAAACTAGGCGCGGAAAAAAGTCTCTAGGTAGTAGAGCTTGCACACGTTGAATGTGAAACGGATACAATTGCTGTCCTTTAAGAATTTTAAATACAGTGAAGTTGCTTACATTCAATATGTTGGAAATTTTTCGAGTACTTGTTTCAGATGACTCCGCAATTAACTCGAGAACTGCTTCCTCTAGTTGCACAGTTCGTACTTCTCGAGGGCGTCCGCAGTCAGCCGTTTCTTTCTTAAATGTACTATTTTCGCGCAAACGTTGGTGCAGACGAGCAAATATTGTGTGATGGGGTACTCTACGTCCTGGATACAACTCAGCATACAATCGTCGAGCTCGCCGACCATTTCCATTACTTCGACCATAGACAAAATGCATGTCTGACAATCCCGCATTTGTATAATTTTCCATTCTTTTCGATAAAAGAAAAATTAATTACTTATTAACATTAATGCTATACCAAACTAAAAGCTTAAAAATGAAGAAACTCTAATAATTTGACATTCCGTTGAAATATTCGTATTTAACAGAATGTTGACAGTAGCCTACTAGATGATGTATTAAAGAAATGAAAAATACGCGTTAAGATGTTTTATTTTTTTGCATAAAAACGGCGCCCAATACGAAAAAAAGGCAAGAGAGCTTTTTTGTCACAAATTGAATGAGAAATTCAAAAATTGTTTTTAGTTTGATATATCTCAGTGGCGTATCATTTTTTTTTTTTAAAAAATTGAGATTATTACCCCTATGCGCGCCAATGATAAACATAAAATTCTTAATTGCATGTCAGAAAATGCGCAATAACTTCCTCTTAAAACCCACCAAATTTCATTTGCATATCTAGATGGGTTTCAGAGCAATAACTAAATTGTCACTTTTTAATAAAAACTTTAACACCCTGTATCTCGGAAATCAAAGCATTTGCGGACAAAAGTTATATAGCAAACTATCATTATTTTTTCATGTAGAATCACCCCCTGAAGTTTGTCGCACTTATTCACTAACACCCTGTATATCTATACAATAAAATCAATTTTTCTAAAAGTTTTTATAAAAAGCTAAAAAGCAACCCTAATAAGTTATATAGGTACAGGCAGTTTCAATTATACATAACCCTACTTTTACATGGCATTCGTCTCCCCAATCGAGCCAACTTTTATTAATTCCGCCCTTTTTTCGAGGGCCCATTTTCACAATTGACTAATTTGTGACCGTTCCACGCGTGTCGTTCCCAACTCGAACCTATTAATTTGATAATTTACAACCACTGTCACCATGCTTCATTAGGTATTTTCCTAAAAACACCTCCTACACGTTGATCCAATCTAACATGCTATCTCCATTTAATGCATGCACTTAAAAAGAGAGATAAATAAATTGAATGCAACCGAGCGTGTTTTCATTCCCTACTGGCATTAAAGTCGCGTTCAATTGTTTTATACGATGAGTTACTTCTTTTCAAGAGCTCAGATGGCCGCGATTTAAGTGTGATTCATCGGGGAAGTTAAAGCCTCTTGAATAAATTTTATAACGTTATTAAGCGAGAAATGTTTTCTGTTTTATAAGTGTGAAAATGTAGTCGTTATTTACCTCGTTGATGTCGACGCTATGGAGTTGGGTTTTATACCTCACTTATGTCTATATTTGCATTTCGAATGATATAAAAACAATTGTGTAAAAACAAAAGGAAATAAAATAAAATAAAGAATCCCCTAATGTCCCGATTGACCCCAGGTGGGGGCAAAAAATGATATTAATATTTTTTTACAACTACTGTGTGCAGTCCTTAGTTACCTCTTAATTGTTATTTGTAATGCTTTTGCTAATAACTTATAAGAGGCGGATGCTCTCCTTCGGGACCCTTCAATATATACAGAGTGGCAAAAAAGTCGCGTATAATGCCTGTAACTTTTGAATTACCTCATATACGAAAAAGTGACCTTTATGAAAGTTGTTCAGTAAATTATTCCCCACCTTTCTACCTGCATGAATTGTTTCTGTCATTTCTGGTTTCGTTGCCATAGAGACTAACTTACTTTTTTTTTAAGTAGAACACCCTGCATATGATTGCATATTTGGATTTTACTGGGAAACCTCTGAAATTTTGTATTTCAAATCTGCAAGCGTTTCCGAGATAATGACAGCTCAAAAATGAAAAACTTCCTAATTATAATTATTCCTACCTAATACCCATCAATTGACTCAATGTGTTTTCATGACAGCGACCTAAGAGGTATCAATTTTGAGTTCCTGTGTAATTTTCTGTTGTCTGATTTCTAATTTGTTTACACTATGGTTCGCCTGCATGAGAAACAATGAATTGAAATTTTAATAATGAGCGATTACGGAAATATGAAGAGATCGCAAGATCAAGTTTGTCAACTTTTCAATGAATTATATCCAAATAGGCCTCCAATAAATCAGTCAACGGTGTGTCGAGTGGTAAAGAAATTTCGAGAAATAGGCAGTGTTAGGGAAGTCGCTAGACCAGGTCGACCTAAAACAGCAACCGGGGGAGACAAAGCCTTGGATATCATGCTCTCAATACATGAAAATCCAACACAATCATCCAGGCCAATGGCAATGGATTTTAATGTGTCTCATCAGTCAGTGAAAAATTTGTTTAAGCAGGAGAAGTTGCATCCCTACAAGACAAAGTTGATGCACGAGTTAAACGAGGACGATTTTGATAGAAGAGCTGAATTTTGTGAACTGATGATGGAAAGATGCAATAACGATAATAACTTCGCAACAAATATCATATTCCCGGATCCATTTAAAATAGCATTGTTAATAGACACAATTATCGTTATTGGTCTGCTGAGAATACCCACTGAGGCCCAAGAAAGTTACCTCCTCGGGAATCACAAAATTCCTTCCTGCAGAATGGTTTTACCGGGTGTAAATAATGGCATAAACGAATAGGTATGGCTCCAGCAAGATGAAGCACCTGCGCATTATGCGGAAAATGTTAGGCAATACATATGCGAATAATTTTCAGGACGTTGGATAGGCACCTCTTAGGCGCTGCCATGAAAACACCTTGACTCAACTGGTAGGAAATTTTTCATTTTTGAGCTGTCATTATCTCGGAAACGCTTGCAGACAGGTGAAAATTTAAATACAAAATATTCAGAGTTTTCCCTTCTTTTCTTCTTTATGTGCCATGCTCATTCGAGCGTAGGCGACCTCTCGCATATACCTGTGATGTGTGCCTTTTTCCAGATTTTTCACAGGTATATGGGACCTACAGTTTATCGCCGGTTCCGAACGGCACTATTTGAGAGGTTGAACTAGGCAAATTACTACGTGGTGGTTTGCCATTGCCTTCCACGAGGTGACGACCGAATAAATAAAGATCGACGCATGGTCCCGGGATCGAACCGGGGACCTTCGGCTTAGTAGTCGGACACACTAACCACTAGGCTGCGGTCGCCAACAGAGTTTTCCCAGTAGAATTCAAATATGCAATCATATGTAGGGTGTACCATTTAAAAAAAGTAAGCTAGTCTCTATGGAAACCAAACCAGAAATGACATAAAAAATTCATGCAGGTAGAAATGTGGGGAATAATTTACTGAACAACTTTCATAAAGGTCACATTTTCGTATTCGAGGTAATTCAAAAGTTACAGGCATTATGCGTTACATTTTTGCCACTCTGTATATTCAATTTTTTACCATAAGTCCACCTTGTAACGTTGTTACTTTTAGAATGTTCTAATTATATTATTGTAGTTGTCATAGAACCGCAAGTTTGTGATTCAACGTCCTTCCGCGAAACCGCTGTTCATTTTAGTTTGTGCTGGCTCAGATCTGAATGATTCTCTGTAACCTTTGCTGTAAGCTTTGAGATTGAAGGAAAACCGTCATCTGTGCCATTCGATCAAATCAGATTCTGCAGACTCGTCACAGATCTTAGCTTTGTAGAAAAAATAGGAACATTTTTCCTATCTTTGGGTTTTCCACTTCTAATCGTAATCCCGCAAGAAGTAACAAAATAATAAGCATTTAATGAATATATCCTCAAAAACCTACTTTCGCGTAATATTCTGTTAGAATCCGGCAATGTACAATTGCAAATATCCTTGATTTAACTCAAACAATAAATGAATTTTCACTAAGAGCTCATGAGCATGTTATAGTTGCTACGAAATTGTGGAATAAAGAGCTCTTAACGTTGTCCTTCAGACAGAACTTCAATTTATGCACCCTCCATTGTAAACGGTGTACACAGCGGGTGGAAATTTGAAATATCGACATAAAATCTGTATTGACATTAAGTACTTTTAGAAAAACGGTATAATCGATTTAATGTGACTCTGGTATACACAGCGTGTCTGCTAAAATTCTATACATTTAGACAACTTTTTAATTATTAGTTTTTCAAAAAAGGTGTAAAACTGTATAATAACAGAAAGTTCAAGTTAATTCAGGTTAGTTAGTCAGAAAAATATGTATCTAAAGTAAATGTTTGAATTGAGCACCGTTGACAATCTGACAATAGCCAAGGCGATTAACAAATTCTTGTTGAACGTTGTTGATGTCATTCGCGTTAATATTTTTAATATCCTGGTGTATTCGTGCTTTCAAATCTTCTCAGTTCGCTAGGCGATTCACGTATACTTTACTTTTCAAGTATCCTCACAAGAAAAAATCAAGAGGAGTTAAATCTGGTGATCTGGGTGGCCACTCAATCGTCCCTGTCCTACCTATCCAACGATTTGGAATAACTTAATCTAAATAAGAGCGAACATGTAAAGCGTAATGTAGCGGGGCTCCATCTTGTTGGAAAAAGAGGTCACGTTCGGGTACATCGTGTTCCTCTAAATCCGGATAGTCGAGGATAAAATTATTGGTCAATTTTCAAAAAAAAAAACGCCGGCGAAATTTTTTTGGGACCACGCGCAAATTTCGTTTTGCCTACTATTTTAATATTTTCAATTAAAAATACCTATGATAAATTATAATTTCTTTTTATTCTTTTTCCTATTTATTTTGCAAAAAAAGGCAATATTTTGCTTGTGCCAGGGAGGGCATATGCCCCCACCCCCCGGGGTATGCCCATGTGTGGCACTTCATAAATGTACTATGTTAGAAAAAATAACAAAGAACTCATATTTAAAACAAGTGTTTTCAACTTAAGAAAGTGAAAAAAACGTGGAAAAGTACTTCTCTCAATATGTGCAGCATGCTATTAAATGCATCAAGACTTGTAACAAAACCCTTTGTCGCGCCACCGTTGCGAACCTCCTTGCGTGACATCGTCGCGTTTACCGCGTGTAAGCAGTCCAGTTTCATGTCTTGACTATTTTTATTAAAATGAGCGAAACGTATATAAGTTCGCGACGATGATACGCAACGATGTCACGCGACGTAGTTTGCGACGGTGTCACGACACGGGTTTTGTCACAAATCTAGATGCTTTTTAAGATGAGCTACATGCGAAAGCTTCCCTTATTTTAGTATGTGAGTTATTAAGTTTAATTTTAATATTTTAATAAGACTCGGCACAAAAATTGAAATTGTTTAAAGCTTAATTGCTAAATCAAATATAATATCAAGAGTGAACTCTATTATCGCAAAATCAAAGTATGTAACTAGAAAATAGTAACGAGATGGTTAACGTGAATCACGTTTCAATTTTAAAACAATGTATGACCTTTGCGTTGATTGTTTAATAACGTGATTTCACTCAAGATAAACAACTTTGCTCTTATTAGTTTTAGAAATTACGGAAAGTGTATGGATTCTTTACGATATCATGCCATAACGTGCCATTATCTAGAATGTAGAATATCGATTTTCGTGAAATGTTAATCTGTATACAGGAAGAATTGGTATTTTACGTCTACAGGTATTTTACCTTGGGTAATCATCTTTATGGAGAAATCTATACAATACAAGGCGTTATTTCCCTTTCACTTATAAGATAGAAATCTGTGGCGATCTTATAATAATATAGGGACACTTATTTAATACATTTTTTGTAACTATAATATGCCTAGTGCTTAAATTATTGTCTAGAAAATGATCTCAAGAATTAAAACATTCGTGAACGGCTGAACGGGGAAAAATTTCCGGTAAGGCCTTAAACATTTAATAGAAAACGAATCATTTTAGACAAATTGTCGCCAATAATTGTTGTTGAATAGGATCGTTCACTAAAATTAACTCGATCAATTTCTTTCGCATTTTTTTACAGCATTGGGTCAACTTATCATGCCCTGAAAATTTCAGCAAACTGCCAGCGAATAACTGCTCCACTTTTTGAATCGCCCTTGTAACCCAGAACGTCATTGTGAATTTCCCGCAAACACCAACATCGCCATCAAATAAATTGTTTTACCTTTCATTACAAATAGCCTTGTAACCAGGCCCGGCTCGCCGACCTTGCCGTAAGAAGTTCAGCAAAAATAAAAAATTTCAGGCTTTAAGATAGGCAACCAAACATATACCACTCAGCAATATAAGACTTCAGGGTCGGCAAATTGCGGAAAGATCTTGTATCGATCTCTTGTTTTAAAGTTTTTTGTGACTATTCTTGAAGGAAAAGGACTTAATGAGTGTAAAATAGGTCAGTGAGTATTGTTTGTTTAAAAACAAAACTTTGGGGTTAGTTTATCAGGTAAGTGTTCTAAATCAAATATCTTCTTCGGACGAAAAAATTCAGGGTAACGCCCGCACCACACCATGACATGAAAAACAGAGTTGAAACAGGTAAAGAGTGATTTTATTCAATATATTTTAAGTTAGGCTAGTTTAGGTTAGTTCAAGTAATATGCGTTTCCGTCTCTTTCGTTCGATGAACAAATTTAAATAAAATTGTCGGCGACCCTTAAAATATTGAATTTAATTAACACTTGAGGCAAGGGGAGTAATAGGTAATTTTTAGGGAATTGGTGTCAAGAATATGCTGGGAAGTGAAACCAAAATTTTACTGTTTTGTTGGCCATATCTGCATTTTATTTTAAAATCAGAAGAAAAAAATCAAAATTCATGGTGCGACTTTATTATGGCAATATTAAACAAATGTTTTGGGCCCTCCAAATGTATAATATTTCAAAGGAGCATACCTACAGTCAAATAGAACTTGAGGCATTTGGTAAACATTTATATGACAACAATGTAGCTCGATTATAAAATGTTAAACACAACGAAGTTGTTTAGAACCATCACTCTGTTTACTTTAACGGATTATTAAAGAGTCGCCTAATATAATAATTGGATTAGGTTCTATAGCAGTCTCCCTTATTTGGATATAAAAATGTGTAATAATGTAACATAAATAAAAAAAGGTATTTAATTTTCTGAAAGACATTAAAGCTTATACAATTGAATAAAAGTTTATTAAGATTGGATGTATAGGTTGGGAAAATATTAATTTGCTTGTTTCTTTGTTTCTTGACATTATTTCATTTTATGTTGTGCAATGTAATTGCGAAATAAAGATAAAAAAGAAATAAAACATACTGTGTTAAAATTATTTAATGCCATTGATTTTACTTAAACTCAAATTACTAGAGTCGACTGAAGTATTTTTTAAGAGTAATTTTGCGTCATATCACATACGTCAAAAGACTTTCAGTGTAATCACCTCCAGTGCGTCGCGGAGGAACATAATTTCCGGCAATCGTTATTGTTGCCATGGCAAAATGATGGTACTTGATTGGCTTAAAATGACAGGTGTAAAATTTTCCCTTGTATTACCATTAGTGCCTAAATTATATAAGGAAATCCGGGAAATGTATTCGTAGTCATGAATATTTTTTTTTATATTATTTGTAAACGAGAAGAAATCTCGGATAATAATTTAGAAACGAGTGGTATTCGGTAAGAAAATATTGCACGAAAACTGAAAAGCTTAAAATTAAAAATTTTGTATCTTGTACGAAAATGTGGCACTAACAGCGTTTTTCAAAGTCGAGAAAAATTCGGGTGATTGATTTTGCCTAGGTAAGCTACAAGGAGAACAATTTCAAAACATGTTTTTCGTTGCTAAGACAACGTTTTAAAATAAAAGAATTTCATTGGCTTAAAATAACAGATGTGAAATGTTCCTCTAGAATATTGCTTTAAGAACCTTAATAAGTTCTCGCCAATATGTATACCCTATGTATTTTTAAATAATATAATTTAGTTTATAACAAGCTTTTAAGAAATATATAATGCCTTATTTTTATTTTTAATATTACACAAATTTTACGTTTATTAAAAAATATACATTTTTTGTTAGTAGACCATGACGAGTATTTAAAAAAAGATAAGAACACAATCGTTTATGTCATATTAAAAACTTCTTTACTTTCTGTCAGAGTATTCAGGTTCTCTAAGTTGTTTTAAAATATCTAATTAATAGTAAAAAATTAGTTTGTCCTAATTATGGCAGGAAATGTAAACTTTAAAAATAATGAAAAATACGACATGCTCGTTTGTTATGTCTATTGTAATGAAAATCCAGATAAAGCATTAAAAGTGTCTTTCAAATAGGTAAATATACGCCTTTTTGTGGTATCTCTATGAAGATTTATTGAATTCCTTAAATTATTTGTAGATATCCCGAGAGACGACAGGCGGATAAAAGAATTTCTCTAAGTATGAAATCAAATTTAATTAAACACGGGGTTCATTTTCGAAACCTCTGCCTAAAATCTACAACAAGAAAAACCGCGAGACTGATGAAATAAATGTTTTAGCTTCAGTTGAAACAAATCTAACTAGTTCTTGCAGAACGGTTGAAGGTTTGGTCGGAGTAGTTAAATCGAGAGTTTAAACAATCCTAAAAAAACACAATTTAAAGTCATATAGATTCCATCGAGTACAAAACTTACATCCTGGTGATGCACAGCGCCGTATAGAGTTCTGTAATTGGTATTTACAAAATATCAACAGGGAAAATATTCTTAAAAGAACCGTTATATGATTCAATGAGCCTTATTTTACCCGTGCTGGTATTCTTAATCAGCACAATACGAGGCTTTGGTCTCAGGAAAATCATCATGTTATATTTCCAATCGAACGGCAAGGCAGGTTTGGCTTAACGTTTCATGTTTTATACTAGGAAGCAAAATAATTTATAATATATTTGAAGGCAGCCTTAATGCAAATAAATATTTGGAAATTCTGGAAAACGTTGTGCCGGAAATAATAGACGACGTGCCCTTAGCGGGTCTCAATAACTTGCATCTGCAACAAGATGGAGCACCCGCTCACAATGCCTTAATTATCAGGGCCTACTTAAACAATAATTTCCCAGACCACTGGATTGAAACTAATGGATCTGTAAGATGGCCACCAAGGTCACCCGACTTGTCGGCTTTGGATTTCTTCTTGAGGAGATACCTTAAAGATAAAATTTATTCTATTCAATACCAAACAATAGCAGATTTAAGAAATGCCACAGAAAGAGCATTTAGAGAGTTACAAACGCGGCTTTTATTATTTTAAATTCATAAAGGTGAATAAGAACTATGCGTGAAACATGTCTAAGGCATAATGTAAAACAATTTAAGCAATATTTATGAGAAAGTTCTATAAATTGTCAGATCTTGTTTCCAATGTTCTACGTAGTAAAACACAACGATTTATGCATTGTTATTATTTTTACTGAATTATAACTGCTAATGAGATGAGAAGGAGTCCAAAATATATTTCCTCTGCAGTATGTAAGTATGCACGTACAGTATATACATATTGGTAAATTGGCTATACCTCATTTAATTTTAATTCTGATAAATTAACTGCAAAGTGCAGACCAGTTGTTTTAATTTTTCTCTATTAACCGACTACCCCTGTTATCCGACCAGCACTTGATTAGCGGAGGGTGGTCGCTATTAAAAGATTTTACTGTATTTAGCCAACGTCATCATCATAATATATACGTAATATACGTAAATGTATTGGGTATAATATTAATTCAATATCCACCATCATCTGGCGACCTAATTTTCCGACACACCCCCCATATATAACTTAAGCATTTTACGACCCCCCCGAAGAACTAACTTTCTAATAACTAAAACCACCCCCTGCGCCATGTAATTTACTACACTATGAAACTATCGACATACACGTCAAATTTCCAAACCTCACACTACATTATCAACGCATATTCAATGCTACCACACTATAAAGTGAATACAGCGTAGGTAATGGCTTTAAACATAAAGGGCTCCGCATTGTTACCACCCTAACTAGACGAAAATCCCGAAGGGCTATAAGATAACCTAATACGCGCACCCCTGGCAATTGCTTCACGATCTGCTAATTCCAAAAATTGAATCGCCTGTTGCAGAGGAGATAGATAGGTAATAGGTATGTATCCCTCGGATGAGGAGGATGCTTAGGGGGAATCTTAAACAGGTAATCTTAGCATGTAAAATATTGCATTAACTTTTTATAATGAAAATATACAGGGTGACTGGAGGAATATTTTATGAAGGGGGGCTGATTATTGCTTCAAAGCAATCGTCACGAAAATACAGAATGTTGTGAAGAAAATGAACAAGCAGTTTATTATAAAAATCCCTTAAAAATTGATTTGTGAATGAGCAAGGCATATTGGGCTATTTCAGCCCGATGGGCTTTGTTGATAAGTTAAGCTTGCTAAAGAGTTTGAGACCCAATCTTGGGTTTAAGTTAAAGTTTTCCTAAAACGATTATATTCGAGCCCAGGACTTTGCCGGACACCTTGTGTATACAATTTTACAGAGTCATTTCAAGAAAAATCATTATTGAACTATAGCCCAGTGGTCTTCGCCGTATTCCATAGGTGTAGTGCAATTATTATTATTTAATTATGTTTATTGTCAGGGGTTCCGAGATCGGGTGGGCAGAGGCACAGGTAGTTTACCTACCTGTGCCTCACTGTTTAAGAAATTTGATATGTTTAGTTACTTGCCGGCAGTTGTTGGAAAACATTGATCTTGAAAATGGCTACTCTTTCTTAATTTGTAGCTGAGAAACAAATTAGTAAATCTGCGCTCTCCAAAAATGAGAAAATTATTATTCTCAATGTGTTCAACGCTCTTCGCCACCAAAATTTAACATTCGGAGTTGTAAAAATAGTTGAAATGTGTTCGAGTATGACTGGAGTCGGACAGTCAACAATATACCGACTTGTGCACGAGGATAAACGCGGCCCCATCAGGTCACTAAAGAGAAGTACAGGAAGAAAATAAACTGTAATAAATGAGGATGAAGAACTGCCACCAGAAGAATCATACACTCATTTTACTTAAAAAAAAAAAAAACCTACCTTGGCCAAAATAGTGTCTGAAATGAAATGATGGATGATTTCATTCCACCCATAGGTAAGAAGAAACTATGAAAAACTTTGAAGAAAATGAATTTTTGTTATGAAAAAATTCAAAGGAGATTGTGAAAAATAGAGTAAGTGGGTCGAACATGTGATGGAAATAGAAGAAAGAATGTGGGAAGCTGATAACATGCTAGAAAACACTGTAGAGCCCTTTATTATATCTCTGGACCCCAACGACGATGGTTCATCGAACTACTCGGAACATGATGATTAAAATTTAAAAATTAAGTTGTTGTATTGAGCATAGTAGATTTTTTTTATAAATATTAATATTTATTCCAATTTATCTATTTTCATATTATTCTTACTTGTATATAAGTTTTTGTCTACTTAATATTTGCATAATTAATATCTCAATTATCTGCCTATCTCTGTAATTACAATCAAGTATAATTATAATTATTCTTATTAATCTAAAAAACTACCTGTAGTAACTCCGCTGTCACATTACTTTCACTCACCAAACTCGTCTTTCTATTGTGTGCAAATTACGGTGATCCTAATTTAGGACCGATTCGGGGTGTGTAGGTCTTAAATATCTGAAATCCGAAGTTTTTAAAAACTATATCATTGCAATTTACCTAAAATTTACAATGCAACCTTTAATTTATCCACCCTGTCTAATGGGTCCTGTCATTGCAAATTTACAATTTATTACTCTCTGGCATTAAGCAACAGAGTGTAGGACCTTCGGGGGCCCTTCTCCAGTTTTTTTGTAAGTAGTTTTCTTGTGGCGTCGGGTGCATGAGAGTCATTTATATACTTGACATTTTCACTTACAAAAAATTAAAATACACTTAAAAAAATATATTATGTGTATACATAGGTTACATAACTTAAATAAAATCGCAAAAGAAAATAAATAGAAGGAAGTCTACACATAGGTACGAGATAAAAGATACACTTAAAAAAATTTAGTATGTAAGAATAAAAACGTAACGCCAAATAAAAAACAAAATTCTTCTTTAAAATGAAAAATCCCTGAAGTTGAACTAAAAATAAGTTCACACGTACGAGGTAATAAAGTAAAATACGAAATTCATAAAACAAAAAAAAATCACAAAGCTTTCTTAAAAACGAGCAATAATTCTAATCAGGCAAAAATAAAAATAAAAGTCTCAATTTATTTAAAACTTGACCGACGCACCTTGGTATGTGTAAATTGCCTCATTGACTTATCGAAGGATAGTGAATCAGTTAGGTCACTTTCAATTGACAAAATACTTAAGTACTGGAGTTTTTTTCCCATCATTACAGTTTGGTATATATTTTTAATTATTGTAAGATTTGAAAATGACCTGAATGAAATTTGGAAAGATCTGTATCATATTTTTACTGCACAATATGCCTAACATTTCCAAACTAACAACATTTTCGGGTGAGATAGAGATTTTTAAGTATTGCTTAAATTGCTTGGCCTCATTAATCAAATCCTCATTAAGATCGTTATTGTAATATTCTAAAATAGTTGACAGATTCTCTTTATTGATTTAGTTCTTTAAAGGATTTCCTAAATCGAAGAAATTTTTTTCATTACATCTTGGTTGGTCAGCGCTACACTATTAGTTCACTAGATAAACAATCTAATAACCTGTTAAAAACATATACCGGGTGTTGCATCGTCGAGCGGGACATAGGAAATCCCATGTAATTTTAAATGGGGCCAATTATTGGCTTCCCTAATTATTTTAGAGAAAAATTCTATTTAGGTTTATTAAAGAGCACTAAAACCCACATTCAAAAGAATAACTTTAGATATTTTTGATGAGCCCGTTTACGGGTTATCGCCGATTTCTTTTTAACTATTTCTCCTTTTTATGGCCCCATATTTGCGGGCACCAGTCAAGGTAAAAGATGACTGTCAAATAAAATTGTCATTTTGAAATGTGTGCTTTATTGTTATAAAAACTCGTACATCGAAAATATTAAAGGTGTATTTATGAGTACAAATTAATCTGAATAAAACTAAAATAAAGTATCCAATTACAAGGTTAATTATGACATTTTACATGTTTCAATATTTTACTAATTAATAGGTAGGTACTATTAAATTGTTAGAACTTTAGGATTTAAGAAGATGTTCAAATATTCCTCAAAATGACAACTTTATTTGACAGTCATCTTTTACCTTGACTGGTGCCCGCAAATACGGGGCCATAAAAAGGAGAAATAGTTAAAAAGAAATCGGCGATAACCCGTAAACGGGCTCATCAAAAATATCTAAAGTTATTCTTTTGAATGTGGGTTTTAGTGCTCTTTAATAAACCTAAATATAATTTTTCTCTAAAATAATTAGGGAAGCCAATAATTGACCCCATTTAAAATTACAAGGGATTTCCTATGTCCCGCTCGACGATGCAACACCCGGTATGCGAAATTTGTCTTTACCAGTAAAACATGTGCTTTGAGTCTCTTTGTCTGCTAGTAACTTCTTATTCTTTTTCTTGTATCGGAATATACAACTTTAACGTTCTTGCTTAAGTCTATTAGTTTCTATTTCTGAATTTTTTCGTATTTCTTTTATAAATAAACTTAAGGAACATAATAAATTGTACCCTTCTTGTACGTCTAGGCCAGGGGTCTGTAGAGTAATAGATACTTTATTAAAGCGTTTCAGAATTTTTTTCTAAATCAGCTTTTTCAGTTGGGTCGGCAATGATATGTTTTAAAGTTTTTAAGATTTCCCTGTATCCATATGCTAAGGCTCTGACAGCTTCAGCTTCATTGTGAGTACCTCATCTTGTATACTTACCGATTTCAAAGCGTATTGTAAGTTTGCAAAATTACATATAATATTCCACCTATGAGGTGAAGCACATACAGTTCTTGGAGAATCCCAAAATAGTCAACAAGTTCTGGCAATAAACTCACAGCTTCCACTCCGACCAGGTTTAAGGAATGCGCAGAACAAGCTTTAAACTCTTCCATATTGTTAATTGCTTTAAAACGTCCAGCATACTGACCGTCAAGATTTTGCATAGGTAGGAAGAAATTATTTTAAATAGATATTCAAAAGTATGAATTTCTATAGGTACAAAAGTTTCTCCTGATATCAATACTTAACAATGATTGCCAGTTGGTCAATATGCGCTGAATCTGGAGTGAAATCTATAATTAAGGGGGGTATTACTGAACATTATCCTGATTTATTTGATTTATTATTGTTCTAAGCACCTGTTGATCCATAATAGCAATTAACTCTTTGTATGTGCTTTTAAACAAATATGTGTCTTTGATTGGTATTTATTTAGGTGTTCTTTCAAGAAAAGGACCTGTTCGAGAAAGGTTCAGTTACCTGGTTGTATAATTTACTAACAAAACAAATATCAATATGAAAAGAACGGCAACGTTGCTGTCTGCAATTTTTCCGAGAATAAACGCCGACTACAACGCCAAAACTAATTTCCTAGAATATCCGCCGAAGTAAAGCAAGCGTACATGACCAAAAGCAGAGTGTGAAACAGATAAATGTCTTGGTTACGTAGTGCAACCGCAGTAAGAACAGAAGTTTTGTTGGTAGGCAACTAGATATACTTACGTGTTAATTGAACCAGCGTCCCCTTCCGACGTTCTTAAAAGCTCTAGACCGGAAAACGGATAGGGGTTCGAGATTATTAAATTCGGTTTCAAAGCTACATTTAGCCTACGTGACTGGAAGCAGATGAAGAGATCTGTAACAGTTTTAGTGGGAAGCAGAGTTTTTAGTTGTTATTAAGGCACTCAAGCCAAGTGATTAGGTTGGTAAATTTCGCGGAGTTATTCCGAAGATATACTGATACTGTAGTTATTGTATCCAGACTTAAGAGAGATACGTTTCAGCCTTCGTAGTCAGCACACGATCCCCTCGCGGCATTTTACGCAGGTTTAGTTGATTTTTATGGTATACAAGCCATGAAATAACTCGGTCAATTCGCTGTATTATCCCGAAGATAGACTAATGTGATTAGTATATCACGACTCGAGTCCAGTTAAGCTATTGTAAGTTGTGCGATAAATTCTCGAAAGTGTAAGAATATAGTATTGTGGCCCGATACTATAGTTGTAAACTAGGGAAGTAGAATGTGTAGCTGATTTAATGCAGTAAGTAGTTAACGTACTAAGTTGCAACAGTACACCGTATTTGCTGCTACGCAGCCTAAATGTGAAGATGAGTACTGAATAACAGAAGTAAATAGATATAGTTTGTGTGAGAAATAGTTATTTATGTATCTAGGGAATTATAATGGTCTTAATTACTAAGGGCAAAGTTTACGTCCCGAGGGCCTTTGACCCGAGGGACAGCAATTGCCCGAGGTAATTGAGACCCTTATAATTCCAGTGATACATAGATAATTTTATTTCTGACCGATTTTAGTAACATTTTGTTCATTTTTAAAGTGGAATAAATGTTTCAATAGATGACAATCAAATTGACATTAGATGTCAATCGTTTGATTTTATGTCAAATTTTTCTTAATATCCCAAGGGAGTTATGACCCTTATAATTCCCGCGTAACTAAGACGTTATAAGCTAATAATATACCGGCCAGAAATAAAAGCCTTTTATTTCAACTGACATATTTTGAACCAAGCAACCTATGTAGATACAGTAAACCGAGCAGTAAACAATTTATGTTTGGCCAACGCAAATAAAGGCAGCGTCAACAGGACCCATGAAATGTTTGACCAATCTTTATATCCAGTTTTAAACTATGACTTTGTTAATTGAATCATAGATATCTCCGGGGTGAAGATTACTCATATTAAACAGGAAAGAAAAATCCAAAATTCTTTACAAATATTTAATAATTCGCTCTACGCGTTTCGGTTTCTTAAACCATTTTCAAGAGCTATCTAAAAAGTTTATTCATATAATAATCTCAGGTATAAATCAAAATAATTTGGTGTTACTTACATAATATAGACAAAACTTTACATTAAGGACACAAACAAGCTCACAATGGCGAGCACAGGTTTACTAACTATATAAAACGGGATAAACCCAAAAAACATTTAAAAATAAAACACTTAAAAAATAAAACAAAATACACCGAACCATAGCGACATCTAGATTGTACAAAGAGAGGTTTCATTATTTAAACAATCATTCACTACTTAAACTCGTTTATAATTCTCGCCGCTTCCCTATAGTGGGCGTTGACAGGATCGTTCAAACACTCAATTTGATTATTTATCTCTAATTTCGCTATTTCAATATTTTCTAAAAAATTCAACTTTAGGCCTTTATTCGCATTATGTAGCATTTTAAAGTTGTTAATGGCATGCTTAAGAGGGTGTTGACTGACCCCTTGGATAAGATCATAACATCTTTTCAACCTCCTAGGTATATAAGGCTCACTTTTTTGGGCACTGTTTCTCTGAGAGTGGGTAATGTATTGAAGTCTTTAAACAACAATTTTAAAATAGCTTACAAATCGGTAAACAATTTACGTAGCTTATTCTCGAGAGTAAAGGATTCAATTAACGTGCTTGACAAGAGTGGGGTGTATTTGTTGTCCTGTAACTCTTGCACGGCTAAATATGCTGGTCAGACAGGACGTAGTTTTAATGTTAGAATAAAAGAACATTTAAACTCTCAGAAATCGCCTAATGACAAGAGATCAGCTTTTGGCCTACATTTAAGAGAAAATTTACATAGTTTTAATACTAAAGACAACTTTAAAATGCTACATAATGCGAATAAAGGCCTAAAGTTGAATTTTTTAGAAAATATTGAAATAGCGAAATTAGAGATAAATAATCAAATTGAGTGTTTGAACGATCCTGTCAACGCCCACTATAGGGAAGCGGCGAGAATTATAAACGAGTTTAAGTAGTGAATGATTGTTTAAATAATGGAACCTCTCTTTGTACAATCTAGATGTCGCTATGGTTCGGTGTATTTTGTTTTATTTTTTAAGTGTTTTATTTTTAAATGTTTTTTGGGTTTATCCCGTTTTATATAGTTAGTAAACCTGTGCTCGCCATTGTGAGCTTGTTTGTGTCCTTAATGTAAAGTTTTGTCTATATTATGTAAGTAACACCAAATTATTTTGATTTATACCTGAGATTATTATATGAATAAACTTTTTAGATAGCTCTTGAAAATGGTTTAAGAAACCGAAACGCGTAGAGCGAATTATTAAATATTTGTGAAGAATTTTGGATTTTTCTTTCCTGTTTAATCTGACTTTGTTGTTGGAAACAATTTACAAGTAACACAGTAAACACATCCCTTACTAGGCGAGTAACAAAGCCAGTATTATTTTTATGTTCTGAGCATATTTTAAGGTATTTTCAAAATATTTGTTTGAAAAATACCTTTTACGTGTAATCTAGATTGTATTTTTACGTCAGCTAAAATCCTTTGACATCCATTGTATCTTCGTTACGTATTAGGTATTTTCGCTTAAGACTTCTTATTAATCGGCATTTGCTTAGTTTGATGTGTGTGTCGTTCGTGTATGTTCTGTAAAATTTTAAAACTGCATACTTGGCGTACATCTATTCTCGACGGGGATGGTTTAGTTTAGTGCTTCTCTACTATTAATTCTTGTAGTGCCTCTCTACTGTTGATTGCGATCAATAGAGAGCCAGTCTTTCGGCAGTTTGTAAGTAGAATTTGGTCTGGCTGCAATGTGCAAGTCCGTTAGTCGAAACGTCCGTGCACCTGTAATAGTCTGTTATTATTGCCTTCAAAAACAATTCATTTAACGTCGGGATCTGTGGAGCACGTGATTCATCGCGTACCTGGGGACATTTGTAATTATTTTTTTGTTTCCGATTTTGAACAACCTGAAACTTATTCAGCTGCATCTTACTTATGTTGCACCATGACAGAGCTCTATAAATAAGAACCGGCCTGACCAAAACGTTGTAGAGGTTGACTTTAGTTCTATTTTCAAGTCTACTCCGCTTGTGAAACAGGGGGTAGATAGAGCTTAATTGTCGCAATCCTAGTTTAACTCTGCTGATTGAATTAAGTCTTCAATTTAGCCCCTGATTGAATATAAGTCCCAGGTATTTCACATCCTGGCACCAATTCACTTGAACCCTACCGACTATGAGCCTTATCTCGGGCCGTTTAACGCGACTTTTGGAGAGAAAGATGATTTTCGTCTTGGATGGATTTAACCGAATCTTTCAGTATGAAAGTTCCAGTTGTATTATATGGTGCTGCATATGGGTGACGACTAGCCACGGTTGCTTAGAAGTAGATTTTCCAAAAACCGATACAAAATTTAAATATCGATTTTCGGGATCGTAATTTTAATAAGTCATGGAGTAAACATTCACTAATGATTCGCAATTCTTAAAAAGAGGACCGCTCCGCCACTGGAGTATTCCATAGAAAAAAAAAGTTGAACAGCTTTGTGTGTCGCCCTGTGTAGATATTTGTAAATATATATGAATTATCAACAGAAATATAAAAACGAACTTAGCATACAGAATAAATAAATTCAACCGTTATTAAGCCAGTCATGGACACCATAAATTCAAGAAGACGAATAAATGTGCAAGCCACAACGTTGATAATAATTTTCATAAATTTGTAAAATAGCGCAAACACCGGGACATCTCTCACGGTTTTGCTTTGACGGGATTCACGTTTGCACCCTGCCGAGCTAGCGGTACGACCTCTCGACCTTTGAAGCCTTGGTGTTATGATCAGGTACATCTCGGTGCATGGCGCTTCTAAATGAAATCATGCCGCGCCGGAACCATTGCACTTTTTCTAGACTTTGATTTGTGTTCTTATTATTTTAAATCGATATTTTACAACAATTGCTGGACATAAATAAGTTTGCATCTTCTTGAAATTGGAACTGTTTATTACGTGACTCCAACTGGACAAAACTTACGTGAAATATTTGATTTTACTGGTTTAGGTAGTTTCTATCTACAGGGTATCCCATAACCAATGAACCATAGAGCAGCTGGAGATACTAGACTTCAAACTGGACCGATTAAGTGACAGTGGAATAAGCAATAATTTGAAAACGGTTAGATGTATCGAATTGAAAGTTGGCATTGTTCATTATTATGTTTTTATGGAAATTTGGGAACACTTTTAAATTTTTTGCCAGGGGTCGCCAGTTACATTGAACTGTTTTCTAGGCTAATAAGGTTATAATCATTTTCGGTGACAACAATACAAAACTGATTCCTTTGTGAAGGGTCCTTGCCAGTTAAACAACAATGTGTACATGTATGAACCCCAAAGGATGTTCCGTACAAGCCAATGACATAAAGTAGAGTTTTGAGCGCCACTTACAGCTGCTTTTAGCTCTAACCTGCCACAACAACTGCAATTTCCTGTGAGTGAACAATGGGGCCCACACAGAAAATTTCGCTATTAATATTAACTTATATCGCATATCTGATATGACTTTTAGCTTTCAGAACTGGGGAAAAATGTTACGTTTTGAATACTATATACTATCTACCCTACCTTGATTTTTCACGTAAGGTTAATCACCTTCCTGTCGGTGCCTTTGGCTAAAGCTTGGGGTTACACTTTGCTCATATGTTAATCATCCTATTTTCCTTGTATCAACTACCATATGATTTGATCCGTATAACAGTGTTTTTCATGGTAATTCCAGATAATTTTTCTTTGTTTTGGTTTTGAATATTAATTGTCATGTTTTAGTTCAAAACTTTAGAGGTTATTTCTCTCTAGTCATAAATTCAAACGTGGCCGTTTGTCGAATATCGCGGATATTGGGAATATTGCTTATTTGAAAAAAAAATAAAGCGAGGTTACATTTTTACTATTAATATTAAACAATATCAAAACTTGGGTACCTCTGCTTTATTTTACTTACTTTAAATACCTGCAACCGAGTATTGAGGACATATTTGATTTATTTCAACATCAAGGAAACGGTACCGCTGGTATGTGACCCAGTCTACTCCTTCGTTTGGCATTTCGGTTTATGCAATATCTCTGTACAAGTGTCCATGGTAATGGTTGTGCTCTACAATTGATTTATCTTCTTTTTAAGGTTGCGTTAGTTCCCGGCTTTTTTGATATTTTTGACGAGTAACATTTTAGTTTCCCGGTTTGTAGACCTCATTTATTTTTTAGCATCCGAAAAAGTAGAAGGTTTTCCTAATCCAGGCCTATTTCAGTCATCTCCCCAGAATTTAGGATTAGGAGGATAACCCTGCTAGCTTCTGGTGAAACTCCAAGCCATATTAGGGTCCTAGAAGCTCCTAGGTCTCTCCTAGGCCTTTCTTCTTACGTCTTTATCATTATGTTGTATTCTTCCTTTCCTTGGAACTTTCCTGTACGTCGTCTGTTTTTATTCCTCCCTTGGGACTATCTTCTTCCCATATCTTGTTTTGGACTTTATTGAGCAGTCATTTGGACTGCTTTTAGCAGTCTTCTGAAGTTTCCAGAAAAGTTTAAGTTAAGTGCTAACCTCATTCATAGACTTTTAATTAATAAAGCCAACAATACTTTCAATAACTCTGTTTTAATTTAAACAGCTTCTCCTTTTCTGGTTACCTTATTTTTGTTTACTCTAGTTTTTGGGTCTGCGTGGTCATAGCTAGCTCCACGACCATCTATATAGGAGGTTTCTAGCTTTCCTGTAGCAAAGCTGGTGGTGCTACTACGCGAGCTAGGACAATTTGCACCCGTACTCCACAGTTGGTTCTGCTGGGGTTCTCTGACTACCACTTATTTATTTAATTAAATCTACCCGTCATTTATTAGTTTTCTTTTCTATTTAATTAATTGAAGTTTTTTTCTATTGCTCATTCTGTTTCTGGGCGGTTTTGCTTATTCAGCGGTTCTCATCACAGCATCGCTGAAGAGTACTACTTTTCTTTACAGAAAAAAATATATTTCACATTCAACATTAAAATAAAACAACTTTAAGTGCGCGCCGCACAGTGGCAAAACAAATACAAAAATTAATTAAAAGTTATTTAATTAAAGATGTAATGCAAGGGGTATCTTTTAAGTTGAAACTTTTCAAAACTTTATTTAACATCTCATAAATAACTGTAGTGCATAGATTTACGAAATCAGACAAAAGAATAGTAGTAGTAATAGTAGAAGTATTCGAGTTTGGCTAGGTTACACACTCATTATTACAGCGCAAAAGTTGCAACTCTTTTACATTTCGCTTTATATCGGGTCCGCCAACGAAGCGGGGACGGAAGATTACATCCTTATCGAAGAACTTATCAAAAACACTGAAACATCATGAGGTCTGGAATTAAAAGTGGCATGTTTTAAAAATATTTTACATTATACAGGGTGGCTCAAAAAAGTGAGGCGAACTAAACTTGTAATTTTTTAAATGGAACACCCTATATCTTACTCTATTTTTGAATAGACCCTTCCATGTACTGGTATGTATTCAGAGATATGTACAGTGACAGAAATAAAATTTCGTACACTGAGGTTAATATTTTATGCCATTTTTAAATATTTTGGTAAACTGGGTTTTTTACAATTATCTCACCTCTATACATTGCGTTTCTCATTTCAGTAATGATAGAAAGAAGGCTATATATAAAATTATTTATTCGAAGAAAGTATTCCTAGATAGTTGAGCAAGTTGGGAAACCAAGAAGCACTATACAAAGCCTCAGAACTAAATGCGAAAATACAGGATCATTGGATAGAAGGGCTGGAAGTGGCAGCAGAAAAATTTTAAACGAAAATCAAGATAATAATATACAATACTTGACTTCAAAATTAAATATAAAACAGAATATTCAAATATTAAAAAAAAAACATTGGTTTAATATTTTAAAGCGGCACCATTTTTTCCACTAATAAGTTTAAACGTCTGGGCATTGATGCCACCAGCATTTGGGCGTGATGAAAATTGTAGGTATTCTAGGTTTCTTCAATTTTATTCCACAAATCATCCCTGTTTTGAGGATGAAAATCATTGTTCTTGTTAATTTCTTTCACGATATATCCCCAAACGTTTTCGATTGGATTGATACCAGGGCTTCTTGAGGGCCAAGGTAACAGTGAAATGTTATTTTCCCGTATCTAGTCCGAAACTCTCCTTGCTGTATGGACGGGGCTGTCATGCTGGTATATAAAATTTTCTTGTTAAAATATATTGTTTACCGATGGCAACATAACATTTTGAAGGATGTGTATATAAGCTTGAGTATTAAATCTTTCTCGAATTCGGTGGCATATTCCTAGCCCTCTGGAAGTCTATACATTAACTGAAAACTTTCCACTTGTTTTAACATGTTGAGTATATCTTTCTTCGTACCGTGTATTTGGCGGCCTATACACTCTAATCTGCCCGTTATAATAAGACTGAAAAGTCTTCTCGTCGGTAAATACTACCTTTTCCCAAAAATCCATACCTTGCGGTAAATATTCCTTGCCATTCCCATCCTTTGCTCTTTATTCATATTGGTGAAAAACGGTTTTTTAGCAGCTACCTTATTTCTCAATTCCGCATTTTTCCTTATACGATTCCTCGCTGTTCTTACTGTCCCAGGAAAATTAGTTTGGTTGTGTGCTTCTACAGCCGTCTGAAATGGATTGTTTCGCAAAAAATCTATTAGATCATTATCTTGATTTTCGTTTGAAATTTTTCTTCTGCCACTTCCAGCCCTTCTTTCCAATGATCCTGTATTTTCCCATTTAGTTCTGAGGCTTTGTATAGTGCTTCTTGGTTTCCCAAATTGCTCAGCTATTCTTCGTCGAGAAACACCGTCTTCGAATAAAGCAATTAATCTCACCTTCTCGAGTTGATTCATGTTCACAAAATTTGTTAAAATGGAATAATATAATTTTCAAATCTGATGACACCGATAAAAATTTGTCAAAAAGTGAAGTGCATTTCCAGGTGATCTAGGTATACAAAAGCCGACATCATATCAGGAAAAAATAAGTGTACGAAATTTTATTTCCGTCACTGTACAGGGACATTTTTTTAAGTGTCTCACCCGATTGGCGATTTTCCTGCTGACCATCATAAAAAACAAATTACATATTTCTCAATGATTTTTGATAAGGAAGCCGAATTTAATGTCAAAAAATACATAGATTTACAAATTTGACAGACGAGGCGCCATTTTGAATTTTCTTAAATGGCAACCCCCATAAATAACCACACGATTGAATTGCATTTGGCGATCCGATTCTAAAACTATATAGTTGTTGATATTTATTTTCAGCCGTTTCGGAAATACGGGGGTTCCTAATTTGCCTCCATCGATTTTGTCTTTTAAGTGTCTCACCCCTTTAATAAATAGACCTTCTAAGCTGAACACCTTAATTTTTTTCACGGTGACATAATTTCCAGTGAGCAAGCGATCTACGCTCTAGTCAAATCCGACAGATGTCAAAAGTGACAGATACGACGCAATTTTGATTTTTTTTAAATGGCAGCCTTCATAAATAACCACACGATTGAATTGCATTTGGCAATCCGACTCGAAAACTATATAGTTGTTGATATTTATTTTCAGCCGTTTCGGAAATACGGGGGTTCCTAATGTGCCTCCATCGATTTTGTCTTTTAAGTGTCTCACCCCTTTAATAAATAGACCTTCTAAGCTGAATACCTTAATTTTTTTCACGGTGACATAATTTCCCGTAATTAAGCGATCTACGCTACAGTAAAATCCGACAGATGTCAAAAAGTGACAGAGACGACGCCATTTTGAATTTTATTAAATTTCAGCCCTCATAAATAACCACACAATTGAAATGCATTTGGCGATCCGATTCTAAAAGTATATAGCTGTTGATTCTTATTTTCAGCCGTTTCGGAAATACGGGGTTCCTAATTTGCCTCCATTGATATTGTCTTTTAAGTGTCTCACCCCTTTAATACATAGACCTTCTAACCTAAACACCTTAATTTTTTTCACAGTGACATAATTTACCTTGAGCAAGCTATCTGCGCTATAGTCAAATCCGACAGAAGTCAAAAAGTGACAGAGACGACGCCATTTTAAATTTTTTTAAATGGCAGCTTTCATAAATAACCATACGATTCAATTGCATTCTGTTTCATTTGCTGCGCCAACCACTGTAGCAATATTTTGTGCTGCAAATCTATTGGTCTCGGTAACCAATAATGCTATTACGTCGTCGTCAAAAAAATGCTATAAAATCTTCTTCATTCAATTTTTGGATAACATTTGGGTTAACACCAGTATATGGGGAAGTAAAAGCAAAAGTGTTTCTGTCACCAGTCACAGGTTCCCATTTTCTATGGTTCACAAGATTTGCCAGAGGAACGTTGTCATCAGATGAATAGTCGGGTTCCGGTAAATCTGCGCAATTATCTTCTGAACTTGAATAGTCACTATTAGATAAAAAGTCTTTGTCTTCTATAGAGTCGTCCGAGAATCCTGTTATTTCGTCATTTTCTGACATATTTTGTAGCTCAGCAGCCAGTTCTTCATCTGTAAGACCACGTGAGTAGGTATTCCCTTACTTGAGACCGTATCTCCTAAAACACATGTATTTTCTTATGGAGAAATTTCCATTATTCAGCCATGCGCATTCCGTTATGATGGCATCCATTTCAACACAAACATTATAATGTACTTTTTTCCTTTTTTGTGACATGCGTAATTGATATAGTAATTGTAGATATGCTTTAAAGTTCCTGTACAAACCTGTTTAGGACTCTGTTGACTGATGCAGTGTGGATTAAAAATATTATTATTTTAAAATTATTTATTAAATTTAAGGCACAAAACTTTGTTTATAAGTAATTGGTATAATTAATCGGTGTTATAATCATAAGCCTCTTGATTAAGAACGACCATTTTAATTTAATTGTATATTATGTTGTTAATGTTACATGATATATTTTACGTAGAATAATAGTTTTAGATTTAGGATTAGACAATCTCCTTGTATTTACATTAAATCATTAAATAAGTTACATAAAAAGGGGGGGTTTTACGTTTTAATATTTAAGTTAAACATACGTGTATGTCAAGGATAAAGCTAGATCAAAAGGATGGAACGAAATCGAGAAAAGTATTCAAGTAGTTGGGATAATTTTAGGGTTTTTCACAGGGAACCGACCTAGATGTCTAGGTAGATTAAATAGCAGTTGCTTGTACCTGATCGCAAAATGTGTTTACCAATCAAGTTGTAGTTAGTTAAAAAAAGGCATTGGTTTTATCTGGATTAAACCGTTCTGATTTAAAAATAATTATTATATCAATGAAATATTCTTATGAAATATATAGTGTAACATACACAAACCTTTATATTATATTCATCGAATTGAATGATTTTCACACTTACCTAGAGTGGACCTTCTATTGGATGGCCGAAGGCAACATAGATTTTTTTCTCTTCAATAAATAAAAAAAAAGAACCACATGCGGACGCTGAACTCTAATCAGCATATTTTACTAGTAAATGGACCTATTATTGTTGTGTACAATGATTCGATGATTTATCATAGTTTTGTATGCGATCTACGAGGGTTCCACCCATATGCTATTAACGACTCACTTTTTTCAAATATCACTCGATGTCAGTGTTGTAGTTCTGGTTGCGATAACACAGAGTAATTGGCTGTTGACAGTGTTTATAAAATAAAAATAGACTAACCTTTTCTGCAAACGTTCTTAGGGACCGTTGTCTTCTTTTTTTTTTTTATAACGGATATTGACACAAAAACGGCAGTATAGTGGTCTTTTGTTAATTTCGGATTTATTTGATGTGTTGATTGACGAGGCAAATATCATTGATGATCAGTGGTGATGATTGATATTTACGTTTTACCTGTTAGCCTGACTTTGTAATCGTTTTCAAAATTTCTTCACATTACGACCCTGATGATGAGCTCGCAAACGCATAGACAAAAAGTTTTTTAAATATAAAAGGTTTAAGGAGAACGTTTGCCCTTAAACATTATACGCTTATTTAAGACAATATTAATTTAAACTACAAAAAAGTATATTGTTTTTATTAAAATTGTACTATTTATACTTTAAGTATGTATAGATATTTTTATTATTTTGTAACTATGGTGAGTTCTTTGTATTCCAAAAAAGTGGATTTTCTGAATTATTTTATTTTACTATTATTATACAGTATTAGTATTTGTCTATCATTAGTTTGCTATAGCGTTAAATAAGGCCACTGCATTTTATGCATTTTTAATTATGAATTCAAGACATATTTCAATTCAACTAACAATTTGCATGTTTAAACATGTGACTGTTTAAAATAACCACCTGAAAAGTAATAACATGTAAGAACTAGGTCCAGTAAAAAATACTACAAAAACTAAGATTAGGGTAAAAATCACCTTCTAACCAAGTATGGCTGATTCCAAGAAGATATCACTTCAATGACCCTACACTCCCAGTATAATTTACTTTTAGTTCATTACCTCATTAATTCAATCTCGCGAATTAATTATCCCCTCCCGCTTCATTTTTGAGTAACCCAATAAGTTCTTTTCCCCCCACCCCTACAATTCACTACCCCCACTTCAATCTCGACAGATCCTACATTATAACTAGGCGACTGCAGAAAGACCTTGTCATATCTACTTTAGACAGGCAACCGGACAGGCGCATCTTGTAGAAATTTACAGAAAGATGGAGAAGTTTATTATTGTTAAAGACGTTGTTAAAAACGAGAATTTAACCTTACAGGACGCACTCTAGAGTTTAAGTTAAAACCTGTTCCACAGGGAGTTGAACCAGTTAGTTGGGTGGAAAAAGGAATTAATCAAATTATTCAAAACGCTACAGAAGGCCTACAACCCTTAGATCGTGTGGGTTTTAGTTTTTGCTCTAAAGACTTCAACCGAGGAGAAGGTTGGATTCGCTTCAAAGCAGCTAAAGACATAACCTTTCAAGATGTTTGGAGTGTTATAAGTGGCATTTATCAGTCAAACTCAGCAGGTCTTAATACAGAATCATTTTGTCTTAGTGTGACAACTGTTAGATTACCCGTTGGTGGGGGCAGAGGAAAAAATTATAACAGCTTTCACGAGGAATGCGACAAGCGACGAGGTATTATAAGTATTAAAAATACCGATAACCTGTGTTTACCACGTGCTTTGGTAGTCGCCATTGCCCATAATAAAAGAGATCCCGGATTCAGTAAGGTTAGAAGAGATATTAGTAAAATTCAAACCGAAAGAACAAGATCATTGTTGGAGAGAGCTAAAATTAGCATTCCTGAGGCAGGAGGTGGAATTCCCGAGTTAATACAATTTCAAAATCATCTAAAAGAATATAAATTAGTTGTTTATAGCTATGGATCAAAAGGACGAAATATTATATTTGAAGGTTCAACTGAAAGCAATAAACGGCTGAACTTATTACATTACAAAAGCCATTTTAATGTAATTACATCGCTGACAGCAGCTTTTTGTTCTAACTATTTTTGTGAAAAGTGTTACGTCCCATATGATCACAAAAATGAGCACAGATGTGGTGGAACCTGTCAGGCATGTCAGCAAGCCCCTGCTTGTGAAATAGCAATAAAAATTAAATGCCAGGACTGTCTACGATTTTTTAGAAGTCAAAACTGTTACGAAAATCATAAAAAGGATTATTCGTCAGGCAAATTTACAGTATGCGAACAAATTAAACTATGTTCTATTTGTTTAAAAACCATTAAAGCCAAAAGAGCACATGTATGTGGTGAAATTTATTGTAAAATTTGTAATAAACATGCACCCGAGGATCATCTATGTTATATTCGGCCTGATAAGGGAAAACCTAAGATTAAAGATGTTCTTTTTGTATTCTACGATTTAGAGACGAGCCAAGACAAACTATTGGAAAATTCAACGTTTTTACATGAAGTCAATCTCTGTGTTTTCAAACAATACTGCGATGAGTGCATGGATTCTGAAGCAGATACTTGTAAAAAATGCGGTCTAAAGTTACAAAAAGTCAGAGGTATAGACCCAGCGGGGACATTTACTAACCATTTGTTACAAATGAGGAAAAACTTTAAAGAAATTATTGTAATAGCCCATAATGGTCAGGCTTTTGATCACCAGTTTATATTAAACTACATTATGACAAAGACAGATTTTACACCTGAGTTAATCATGAGAGGTACCAAAATAATTACGATGCAACTTGAAAATGTAAAATTTATCGACTCACTTAACTATTTCCCTATGCCTTTAGCCAAACTACCAAAGGCATTTGGACTTGATGATATTTTTAAAAAAGGCTACTTCCCGCACCTATTTAATACAAAGGCAAATGAAAACTATATAGGACCTCTACCATCAATTGAATATTACTCCCCAGATAGTATGAAAGAAGAAGACAGAGCCAAATTTCTTAAATGGTTTGTAGAGCATGAAAATGATGGTTTCGATATGCAAAGAGATCTGGTAGACTACTGCGTATCGGATGTCGAAATTCTTGCGCAATCATGTTTAAAGTTTAGAGAACAACTTATACAAACTACCAATGTATGTCCATTTACTGAAGCCACAACTATTGCTTCAGCATGCAATAAAATTTTTAGAAGAAATTTTTTGAAGCCTAATACTATAGGAATCATACCAAAAAAATGGATACCGATGGAGAAACAGGCAGAGCAAAATTGCCATAGATTGGTTACTTTGGACCGAGAATCACAGAAAAATCAACATCTTACATGCTGCTAATGGTAAAGAAGCTGTTTTAAATGGTGTAAAAGTCGATGGTTACTGCTCCGAAACAAATGAGGTATTTGAATTTCAAGAATGTTATTTCCATGGATGTACTGTATGCTACAAGTTCGGCAGGAACGATCCTCTTTCCGAGGACCCCTCAGAAACGCTAAATTTAAGATATGAAACCACAAAGGCAAAAATTATGAGACTAAAAGATTTCGGTTTTTTAGTTAATGAAATGTGGGAGTGTGATTTTAGAAATTTATTAAAAAATAATCCAGAGATAAAATCCTATACTAATACCCATTACAATAAAATTTTGACAAAACTAAATCCAAGAGATGCTTTTTATGGAGGACGAACAGGAAATACATGCGAATACTATGAAATAAAAGATACGGAAAAAATTAAATACGCCGATGTTTGTTCCCTCTATCCGTACATCTGTAAGAGTTCTAAATTTCCACTATCACATCCAGAAGTGTATGTAGGAGATGCGTGTAACAAATTAAACCTAAATAATATAGATGGTTTAATTAAATGCACAATTCTCCCACCAGAAGAGTTGTACCATCCAGTACTCCCTCAAAAAATAAACAATAAATTGATGTTTATTCTTTGTCGAACATGTGGTCAAGACATGAATTACAACGAATGTAAGCATACCAGCGAAGAAAGGGTACTTGAAGGAACATGGGTTCTGGACGAGGTACTTAAAGCCATAGAAAAAGGATATAAAATACAAAAAATACATGAAATCTGGAAATATAACGTACGAAAGTTTAATAAAGAAAACGGTGAGGAAGGATTATTCACATCCATGATGAATAAATTCATTAAAATCAAACAGGAAGCATCAGGCTGGCCTAAAGATTGTGAAATAGAGGAAGACAAA
Organism: Polydrusus tereticollis; assembly: GCA_963920685.1. Taxonomy (NCBI): domain Eukaryota; kingdom Metazoa; phylum Arthropoda; class Insecta; order Coleoptera; family Curculionidae; genus Polydrusus; species Polydrusus tereticollis. The sequence goes on along the minus strand of OY987327.1, from coordinate 182,608,184 downwards.
GTTAAATACATTGATCAGTTCTTTGAAAAGGAAGATGTTAAACTAGAGTATACCAAAATTATTGAAAATCCAGGGCTAAGATCACTGGCGAAATTAATACTTAACTCGTTTTGGGGAAAATTCGGTCAAAGAGAGAATCAACCAAAGACGAAAATTGTAAATAAACCAGCAGATTTATTTGCAATGTTTATTAACCCTGCAATTTATATCAATGGGGTTATACCCGTCAACGATAAAACATTACTTGTCAATTATGAATATATAGAAGAAGCCAGCGATCCGTTGCCGACTGTTAATGTTGTTATAGCGGCTTACGTAACAGCGCAAGCGCGCCTTAAATTATACTCCTATCTTGAAGCTCTTGATAAAAGAGTCTTATACTATGATACAGATTCCGTGATTTATGTTTCAAAAAATAATGACCCCGATATATCAACGGGGCAATTTATTGGAGACATGACAGACGAGTTGGAGAGTTATGGCTCTAACTCATACATAACTAAGTTTGTTTCTGGAGGCCCCAAGAATTATGCATTTAAGGTTCACTCGACGAAAAGTAATTTAGAAGAAACGGTCTGTAAAGTTAAAGGTATAACTCTCAACTATGCCGCATCACAAGTAATAAATTTTGATGCAATCAAACACATGATTCTTCAAAAATCCGAACCGATCCCCATCATATCCAGAAGCATACGGCGTAGCAAGGAGCACATTGTGACAACTTGTACTGAAGTCAAACTCTATAGACCTATTTCAACAAAGAGAAAATTTCTATCGGATGGAAGCTCCGAACCATATGGATATAGAAAAAGAAAAACCCATTGAAAATAAAATATATTGTATATTTTGTATGTATTGTATATAAAATATATTATAAATATTGTATATCTAGAACCGCTATGGAGTTTAAAAATGTAAATTAAGTAATAAACAATTTAAAATATCCATTTTGGTTTTATTTTTTTCTTTAACAGTAAGAGTTTTCAAAAGTATTTAAATAAGTAATTATGTACATATTAAAAAAATATGTTTTTATTTTTACAAAGACACTTATAATTTAAATAGTTTGAAAATATTATCCAGTCATTTAAGTACTACACTTAAACTTAAAGAAAAGTTCTCCGAAGCCACAAAAAAAACACTAAGGGAATTGGTTCTTTTCAGCTATTTTTCTGTTATTCTTATAGTAATCCATAATCGTTTCAAATTTGAACGACCCACATGATAGTCTTTTTTTTTTTTGTAATTTATGCATATTTAATTACAAGGTTTCATACAACTTTAACAAATAGAGTTGTTTTTTCTTTTATTTTTTTCTTTTCTTTTTTCTTTTTCGGTTCTTAAGAAATGCTAAAGAATCTGTACAAAACAAGTCACGAATTAACTAAATAGCCACCATTTCACTAAATACTTAACACTCAGTATACAATTTTCAGAAATGTCATGATTAAGAACGGTTCTAGTCATTTTATACAAGATTTCACATGATTTAACAAATTTAAAACATTTTTTTTAATTTTTACTAAATTCTAAACACTCAGTATACACTTTTAAGAAAATAGGACGATTTGCGACTGTTTTAGTCATTTTTTACAAAGTTTCACAGGGCTTAATAACGTTAAAACATTTTTTTTAATTTTTTACTAAATTCTAAACACTCAGTATACAATTTTCAGAAATGCCATGATTAAGAACGGTTCTAGTCATTTTATACAAGATTTCACATGATTTAACAAATTTAAAACATTTTTTTAATTTTTACTAAATTCTAAACACTCAGTATACACTTTTAAGAAAATAGGACGATTTGCGACTGTTTTAGTCATTTTTACAAAAGTTTCACAGGGCTTAATAACGTTAAAACATTTTTTTAATTTTTTACTAAATTCTAAACACTCAGTATACAATTTTCAGAAATGCCATGATTAAGAACGGTTCTAGTCATTTTATACAAGATTTCGCATGATTTAACAAATTTAAAACATTTTTTTTAATTTTTACTAAATTCTAAACACTCAGTATACACTTTTAAGAAAATAGGATGATTTGCGACTGTTTTAGTCATTTTTTACAAAGTTTCACAGGGCTTAATAACGTTAAAACATTTTTTTTAATTTTTTACTAAATTCTAAACACTCAGTATACAATTTTCAGAAATGACATGATTAAGAACGGTTCTAGTCATTTTATACAAGATTTCACATGATTTAACAAATTTAAAACATTTTTTTTAATTTTTACTAAATTCTAAACACTCAGTATACACTTTTAAGAAAATAGGACGATTTGCGACTGTTTTAGTCATTTTTTACAAAGTTTCACAGGGCTTAATAACGTTAAAACATTTTTTTTTAATTTTTTACTAAATTCTAAACACTCAGTATACAATTTTCAGAAATGCCATGATTAAGAACGGTTCTAGTCATTTTATACAAGATTTCGCATGATTTAACAAATTTAAAACATTTTTTTTAATTTTTACTAAATTCTAAACACTCAGTATACACTTTTAAGAAAATAGGACGATTTGCGACTGTTTTAGTCATTTTTTACAAAGTTTCACAGGGCTTAATAACGTTAAAACATTTTTTTTAATTTTTTACTAAATTCTAAACACTCAGTATACAATTTTCAGAAATGACACGATTTAGAACAGTTTTTACAGATATTTACAAAGTCTTAATAACATTATATTAATAATTATCTAACATAATGTATACAATTTCAAGAAATAGTAGATTTTTAATCCATGTACAAAATTCAAGAATCTAAAATACAATTAAATGTAGGCTTTTTTAATTGGCATCTCAGGCAAATTATTTCCCCCAAAATTATCTAAAAAAGATATACCAAAAACATTCTAAAGCGGTTTTTTACCTCTATAAGTATGCAGGCTGATCCGACCCTTGTCGGTTTTATTACCCGCATAAATTAACACAGTAGAGGAATATGGACAGAGTTCTGGGCCAGGTGGTGCTGGTGGTGCTGGTGGTGCAACTAACCCGGGTGGTTCGGTGGTGCGTTTTATGATCTAACCCGGGTGGTTCGGTGGTGCGTTTTATGATCTAACCCGGGTGGTTCGGTGGTGCGTTTTATGACCTAACCCGGGTGGTTCGGTGGTGCTGTTTACAAAATAACCCGAAATTAAACCCGACTTTTTACGACCTAACCCGGATGCTTTCGCGAGGCGGCTTCTCATCTAACCCTAACTTGATCCTTAATATTTATGAACTGACCCGAGATAAAACCCGACTTTTTACGACCTAACCCGGATGCTTTCATGAGGCGGCTTCTTATCTAACCCTAACTTGAACCTGAATATTTATGAACTGACCCGAGATAAAACCCGACTTTTTACAACCTAACCCGGATGCTTTCGCGAGGCGGCTTCTCATCTAACCCTAATTTGAACCTGAATATTTATGATCTGACCCGAGATAAAACCCGACTTTTTATGATTTAACCTTAGTGAAACGCCGCTGTTAAAGCGATATAGTAAAAAAAACTCGATTAAAATTTTATCTTGTTCGCTAGACCAATTAATTTCCAAATATTATAATTAAAACATACAATCACTACACTGGCGCACCGTCAAAAATCGTGCTTGCACTATCCCAACGTACAGAGCGTCCGCTTCAGAAAATACGGTGCCGTATTTTTTGCGCCGAACGCTCTGGAGGAACACACTCTGATTTGCAAGTACATACACGCTTTGTCGCGGCAAAGCTCGCCGTCAAATTACGGCCACTCTTTTGCGGTACCGCTTTGTAGGAAACCAAAGCTTTAGTGAAACGCCGCTGCCCCAGAACTCTGTCCATATTCCTCTACTGTGTTAATTTATGCGGGTAATAAAACCGACAAGGGTCGGATCAGCCTGCATACTTATAGAGGTAAAAAACCGCTTTAGAATGTTTTTGGTATATCTTTTTTAGATAATTTTGGGGGAAATAATTTGCCTGAGATGCCAATTAAAAAAGCCTACATTTAATTGTATTTTAGATTCTTGAATTTTGTACATGGATTAAAAATCTACTATTTCTTGAAATTGTATACATTATGTTAGATAATTATTAATATAATGTTATTAAGACTTTGTAAATATCTGTAAAAACTGTTCTAAATCGTGTCATTTCTGAAAATTGTATACTGAGTGTTTAGAATTTAGTAAAAAATTAAAAAAAATGTTTTAACGTTATTAAGCCCTGTGAAACTTTGTAAAAAATGACTAAAACAGTCGCAAATCGTCCTATTTTCTTAAAAGTGTATACTGAGTGTTTAGAATTTAGTAAAAATTAAAAAAAATGTTTTAAATTTGTTAAATCATGCGAAATCTTGTATAAAATGACTAGAACCGTTCTTAATCATGGCATTTCTGAAAATTGTATACTGAGTGTTTAGAATTTAGTAAAAAATTAAAAAAAAATGTTTTAACGTTATTAAGCCCTGTGAAACTTTGTAAAAAATGACTAAAACAGTCGCAAATCGTCCTATTTTCTTAAAAGTGTATACTGAGTGTTTAGAATTTAGTAAAAATTAAAAAAAATGTTTTAAATTTGTTAAATCATGTGAAATCTTGTATAAAATGACTAGAACCGTTCTTAATCATGTCATTTCTGAAAATTGTATACTGAGTGTTTAGAATTTAGTAAAAAATTAAAAAAAATGTTTTACCGTTATTAAGCCCTGTGAAACTTTGTAAAAAATGACTAAAACAGTCGCAAATCATCCTATTTTCTTAAAAGTGTATACTGAGTGTTTAGAATTTAGTAAAAATTAAAAAAAATGTTTTAAATTTGTTAAATCATGCGAAATCTTGTATAAAATGACTAGAACCGTTCTTAATCATGGCATTTCTGAAAATTGTATACTGAGTGTTTAGAATTTAGTAAAAAATTAAAAAAATGTTTTAACGTTATTAAGCCCTGTGAAACTTTTGTAAAAATGACTAAAACAGTCGCAAATCGTCCTATTTTCTTAAAAGTGTATACTGAGTGTTTAGAATTTAGTAAAAATTAAAAAAATGTTTTAAATTTGTTAAATCATGTGAAATCTTGTATAAAATGACTAGAACCGTTCTTAATCATGGCATTTCTGAAAATTGTATACTGAGTGTTTAGAATTTAGTAAAAAATTAAAAAAAATGTTTTAACGTTATTAAGCCCTGTGAAACTTTGTAAAAAATGACTAAAACAGTCGCAAATCGTCCTATTTTCTTAAAAGTGTATACTGAGTGTTTAGAATTTAGTAAAAATTAAAAAAAATGTTTTAAATTTGTTAAATCATGTGAAATCTTGTATAAAATGACTAGAACCGTTCTTAATCATGACATTTCTGAAAATTGTATGCTGAGTGTTAAGTATTTAGTGAAATGGTGGCTATTTAGTTAATTCGTGACTTGTTTTGTACAGATTCTTTAGCATTTCTTAAGAACCGAAAAAGAAAAAAGAAAAGAAAAAAATAAAAGAAAAAACAACTCTATTTGTTAAAGTTGTATGAAACCTTGTAATTAAATATGCATAAATTACAAAAAAAAAAAAGACTATCATGTGGGTCGTTCAAATTTGAAACGATTATGGATTACTATAAGAATAACAGAAAAATAGCTGAAAAGAACCAATTCCCTTAGTGTTTTTTTTGTGGCTTCGGAGAACTTTTCTTTAAGTTTAAGTGTAGTACTTAAATGACTGGATAATATTTTCAAACTATTTAAATTATAAGTGTCTTTGTAAAAATAAAAACATATTTTTTTAATATGTACATAATTACTTATTTAAATACTTTTGAAAACTCTTACTGTTAAAGAAAAAAATAAAACCAAAATGGATATTTTAAATTGTTTATTACTTAATTTACATTTTTAAACTCCATAGCGGTTCTAGATATACAATATTTATAATATATTTTATATACAATACATACAAAATATACAATATATTTTATTTTCAATGGGTTTTTCTTTTTCTATATCCATATGGTTCGGAGCTTCCATCCGATAGAAATTTTCTCTTTGTTGAAATAGGTCTATAGAGTTTGACTTCAGTACAAGTTGTCACAATGTGCTCCTTGCTACGCCGTATGCTTCTGGATATGATGGGGATCGGTTCGGATTTTTGAAGAATCATGTGTTTGATTGCATCAAAATTTATTACTTGTGATGCGGCATAGTTGAGAGTTATACCTTTAACTTTACAGACCGTTTCTTCTAAATTACTTTTCGTCGAGTGAACCTTAAATGCATAATTCTTGGGGCCTCCAGAAACAAACTTAGTTATGTATGAGTTAGAGCCATAACTCTCCAACTCGTCTGTCATGTCTCCAATAAATTGCCCCGTTGATATATCGGGGTCATTATTTTTTGAAACATAAATCACGGAATCTGTATCATAGTATAAGACTCTTTTATCAAGAGCTTCAAGATAGGAGTATAATTTAAGGCGCGCTTGCGCTGTTACGTAAGCCGCTATAACAACATTAACAGTCGGCAACGGATCGCTGGCTTCTTCTATATATTCATAATTGACAAGTAATGTTTTATCGTTGACGGGTATAACCCCATTGATATAAATTGCAGGGTTAATAAACATTGCAAATAAATCTGCTGGTTTATTTACAATTTTCGTCTTTGGTTGATTCTCTCTTTGACCGAATTTTCCCCAAAACGAGTTAAGTATTAATTTCGCCAGTGATCTTAGCCCTGGATTTTCAATAATTTTGGTATACTCTAGTTTAACATCTTCCTTTTCAAAGAACTGATCAATGTATTTAACTTTGTCTTCCTCTATTTCACAATCTTTAGGCCAGCCTGATGCTTCCTGTTTGATTTTAATGAATTTATTCATCATGGATGTGAATAATCCTTCCTCACCGTTTTCTTTATTAAACTTTCGTACGTTATATTTCCAGATTTCATGTATTTTTTGTATTTTATATCCTTTTTCTATGGCTTTAAGTACCTCGTCCAGAACCCATGTTCCTTCAAGTACCCTTTCTTCGCTGGTATGCTTACATTCGTTGTAATTCATGTCTTGACCACATGTTCGACAAAGAATAAACATCAATTTATTGTTTATTTTTTGAGGGAGTACTGGATGGTACAACTCTTCTGGTGGGAGAATTGTGCATTTAATTAAACCATCTATATTATTTAGGTTTAATTTGTTACACGCATCTCCTACATACACTTCTGGATGTGATAGTGGAAATTTAGAACTCTTACAGATGTACGGATAGAGGGAACAAACATCGGCGTATTTAATTTTTTCCGTATCTTTTATTTCATAGTATTCGCATGTATTTCCTGTTCGTCCTCCATAAAAAGCATCTCTTGGATTTAGTTTTGTCAAAATTTTATTGTAATGGGTATTAGTATAGGATTTTATCTCTGGATTATTTTTTAATAAATTTCTAAAATCACACTCCCACATTTCATTAACTAAAAAACCGAAATCTTTTAGTCTCATAATTTTTGCCTTTGTGGTTTCATATCTTAAATTTAGCGTTTCTGAGGGGTCCTCGGAAAGAGGATCGTTCCTGCCGAACTTGTAGCATACAGTACATCCATGGAAATAACATTCTTGAAATTCAAATACCTCATTTGTTTCGGAGCAGTAACCATCGACTTTTACACCATTTAAAACAGCTTCTTTACCATTAGCAGCATGTAAGATGTTGATTTTTCTGTGATTCTCGGTCCAAAGTAACCAATCTATGGCAATTTTGCTCTGCCTGTTTCTCCATCGGTATCCATTTTTTTGGTATGATTCCTATAGTATTAGGCTTCAAAAAATTTCTTCTAAAAATTTTATTGCATGCTGAAGCAATAGTTGTGGCTTCAGTAAATGGACATACATTGGTAGTTTGTATAAGTTGTTCTCTAAACTTTAAACATGATTGCGCAAGAATTTCGACATCCGATACGCAGTAGTCTACCAGATCTCTTTGCATATCGAAACCATCATTTTCATGCTCTACAAACCATTTAAGAAATTTGGCTCTGTCTTCTTCTTTCATACTATCTGGGGAGTAATATTCAATTGATGGTAGAGGTCCTATATAGTTTTCATTTGCCTTTGTATTAAATAGGTGCGGGAAGTAGCCTTTTTTAAAAATATCATCAAGTCCAAATGCCTTTGGTAGTTTGGCTAAAGGCATAGGGAAATAGTTAAGTGAGTCGATAAATTTTACATTTTCAAGTTGCATCGTAATTATTTTGGTACCTCTCATGATTAACTCAGGTGTAAAATCTGTCTTTGTCATAATGTAGTTTAATATAAACTGGTGATCAAAAGCCTGACCATTATGGGCTATTACAATAATTTCTTTAAAGTTTTTCCTCATTTGTAACAAATGGTTAGTAAATGTCCCCGCTGGGTCTATACCTCTGACTTTTTGTAACTTTAGACCGCATTTTTTACAAGTATCTGCTTCAGAATCCATGCACTCATCGCAGTATTGTTTGAAAACACAGAGATTGACTTCATGTAAAAACGTTGAATTTTCCAATAGTTTGTCTTGGCTCGTCTCTAAATCGTAGAATACAAAAAGAACATCTTTAATCTTAGGTTTTCCCTTATCAGGCCGAATATAACATAGATGATCCTCGGGTGCATGTTTATTACAAATTTTACAATAAATTTCACCACATACATGTGCTCTTTTGGCTTTAATGGTTTTTAAACAAATAGAACATAGTTTAATTTGTTCGCATACTGTAAATTTGCCTGACGAATAATCCTTTTTATGATTTTCGTAACAGTTTTGACTTCTAAAAAATCGTAGACAGTCCTGGCATTTAATTTTTATTGCTATTTCACAAGCAGGGGCTTGCTGACATGCCTGACAGGTTCCACCACATCTGTGCTCATTTTTGTGATCATATGGGACGTAACACTTTTCACAAAAATAGTTAGAACAAAAAGCTGCTGTCAGCGATGTAATTACATTAAAATGGCTTTTGTAATGTAATAAGTTCAGCCGTTTATTGCTTTCAGTTGAACCTTCAAATATAATATTTCGTCCTTTTGATCCATAGCTATAAACAACTAATTTATATTCTTTTAGATGATTTTGAAATTGTATTAACTCGGGAATTCCACCTCCTGCCTCAGGAATGCTAATTTTAGCTCTCTCCAACAATGATCTTGTTCTTTCGGTTTGAATTTTACTAATATCTCTTCTAACCTTACTGAATCCGGGATCTCTTTTATTATGGGCAATGGCGACTACCAAAGCACGTGGTAAACACAGGTTATCGGTATTTTTAATACTTATAATACCTCGTCGCTTGTCGCATTCCTCGTGAAAGCTGTTATAATTTTTTCCTCTGCCCCCACCAACGGGTAATCTAACAGTTGTCACACTAAGACAAAATGATTCTGTATTAAGACCTGCTGAGTTTGACTGATAAATGCCACTTATAACACTCCAAACACAAAAGGTTATGTCTTTAGCTGCTTTGAAGCGAATCCAACCTTCTCCTCGGTTGAAGTCTTTAGAGCAAAAACTAAAACCCACACGATCTAAGGGTTGTAGGCCTTCTGTAGCGTTTTGAATAATTTGATTAATTCCTTTTTCCACCCAACTAACTGGTTCAACTCCCTGTGGAACAGGTTTTAACTTAAACTCTAGAGTGCGTCCTGTAAGGTTAAATTCTCGTAACTTTTTAACAACGTCTTTAACAATAATAAACTTCTCCATCTTTCTGTAAATTTCTACAAGATGCGCCTGTCCGGTTGCCTGTCTAAAGTAGATATGACAAGGTCTTTCTGCAGTCGCCTAGTTATAATGTAGGATCTGTCGAGATTGAAGTGGGGGTAGTGAATTGTAGGGGTGGGGGGAAAAGAACTTATTGGGTTACTCAAAAATGAAGCGGGAGGGGATAATTAATTCGCGAGATTGAATTAATGAGGTAATGAACTAAAAGTAAATTATACTGGGAGTGTAGGGTCATTGAAGTGATATCTTCTTGGAATCAGCCATACTTGGTTAGAAGGTGATTTTTACCCTAATCTTAGTTTTTGTAGTATTTTTTACTGGACCTAGTTCTTACATGTTATTACTTTTCAGGTGGTTATTTTAAACAGTCACATGTTTAAACATGCAAATTGTTAGTTGAATTGAAATATGTCTTGAATTCATAATTAAAAATGCATAAAATGCAGTGGCCTTATTTAACGCTATAGCAAACTAATGATAGACAAATACTAATACTGTATAATAATAGTAAAATAAAATAATTCAGAAAATCCACTTTTTTGGAATACAAAGAACTCACCATAGTTACAAAATAATAAAAATATCTATACATACTTAAAGTATAAATAGTACAATTTTAATAAAAACAATATACTTTTTTGTAGTTTAAATTAATATTGTCTTAAATAAGCGTATAATGTTTAAGGGCAAACGTTCTCCTTAAACCTTTTATATTTAAAAAACTTTTTGTCTATGCGTTTGCGAGCTCATCATCAGGGTCGTAATGTGAAGAAATTTTGAAAACGATTACAAAGTCAGGCTAACAGGTAAAACGTAAATATCAATCATCACCACTGATCATCAATGATATTTGCCTCGTCAATCAACACATCAAATAAATCCGAAATTAACAAAAGACCACTATACTGCCGTTTTTGTGTCAATATCCGTTATAAAAAAAAAAAAGAAGACAACGGTCCCTAAGAACGTTTGCAGAAAAGGTTAGTCTATTTTTATTTTATAAACACTGTCAACAGCCAATTACTCTGTGTTATCGCAACCAGAACTACAACACTGACATCGAGTGATATTTGAAAAAAGTGAGTCGTTAATAGCATATGGGTGGAACCCTCGTAGATCGCATACAAAACTATGATAAATCATCGAATCATTGTACACAACAATAATAGGTCCATTTACTAGTAAAATATGCTGATTAGAGTTCAGCGTCCGCATGTGGTTCTTTTTTTTTATTTATTGAAGAGAAAAAAATCTATGTTGCCTTCGGCCATCCAATAGAAGGTCCACTCTAGGTAAGTGTGAAAATCATTCAATTCGATGAATATAATATAAAGGTTTGTGTATGTTACACTATATATTTCATAAGAATATTTCATTGATATAATAATTATTTTTAAATCAGAACGGTTTAATCCAGATAAAACCAATGCCTTTTTTTAACTAACTACAACTTGATTGGTAAACACATTTTGCGATCAGGTACAAGCAACTGCTATTTAATCTACCTAGACATCTAGGTCGGTTCCCTGTGAAAAACCCTAAAATTATCCCAACTACTTGAATACTTTTCTCGATTTCGTTCCATCCTTTTGATCTAGCTTTATCCTTGACATACACGTATGTTTAACTTAAATATTAAAACGTAAAACCCCCCCTTTTTATGTAACTTATTTAATGATTTAATGTAAATACAAGGAGATTGTCTAATCCTAAATCTAAAACTATTATTCTACGTAAAATATATCATGTAACATTAACAACATAATATACAATTAAATTAAAATGGTCGTTCTTAATCAAGAGGCTTATGATTATAACACCGATTAATTATACCAATTACTTATAAACAAAGTTTTGTGCCTTAAATTTAATAAATAATTTTAAAATAATAATATTTTTAATCCACACTGCATCAGTCAACAGAGTCCTAAACAGGTTTGTACAGGAACTTTAAAGCATATCTACAATTACTATATCAATTACGCATGTCACAAAAAAGGAAAAAAGTACATTATAATGTTTGTGTTGAAATGGATGCCATCATAACGGAATGCGCATGGCTGAATAATGGAAATTTCTCCATAAGAAAATACATGTGTTTTAGGAGATACGGTCTCAAGTAAGGGAATACCTACTCACGTGCAGCCATTTTTGTTTATAAAGTATAAACAAAGAAAAATCTAACCTTAAAATAAAGAATGCCCATGGGTGGTAATTCTGTCCCCAAATGAAGATTTACTTACTACAAAAAAACAATGTTTTAAATGAAAAAAAAAACAAACAAGCAACCAGCTCTTCATAAAAAGGCACTTTAACAAATATTCTGAAAAAATAAACTTGGTCCCACAGGTGAGATTCACAAAATCACTGCGGCGCGCAACGTGTTAAAAGACAAAATCGATGGAGGCAAATTAGGAACCCCCGTATTTCCGAAACGGCTAAAGATAAGTATCAACAACTATATAGTTTTAGAAGGCAAGGGCCTAGCGACACCTAAAGCACCGGTTCCCGTCAGATCACCGAAGTTAAGCGGTGTCGAGCGCGGTTAGTACTTGGATGGGTGACCGCTTGGGAAACACCGCGTGCTCCTGTCTTAGGGAAGAGTGTAAAATGAATCGACATCAAAAATCATCCTATTCACGCCGGACAGGCCGCATGAGATCGGATATCTCGTAGGATGAAGGTGCCGTTTCACAGTATATAATGTATATATATCGGTAGACCGCACGATTAAAAACCGTACGGTCGATGACCGGTTCAAGATGGCCTCAGATACGCCGACGAACAGTAAAATAGTAAAATAAAAAAAAAATATAGTTTTAGAATCGGATCGCCAAATGCAATTCAATTGTGTAGTTATTTATGGGGGTTGCCATTAAGAAAATTCAAAATGGCGTCTCATCTGTCAAATTTGTAAAATTATGTATTTTTTGACATTAAATTCGGCTTCCTTATCGAAAATCATTGAGAAATATGAAATTTGTTTTTTATTATAGTCAGCAGGAAAATCGCCAATCGGGTGAGACACTTAAAAAAATGTCCCTGTACATGATGATATTTTTATTTGTCGTCAATTTACTTCTCATTTGTTGGAATATTCAAGATTTTTTAAAGCCAATATAAATTTATGTGTCCTTTAAAAGCAATAATTATAAAATCACTGGCATCAGCGGTAAAACATACTAAAACGGAAATTTGCAGACTAAGTAAATTTTTTGCCTTAACTCAGTATTAATTATATTACATTTCTGGCTTATGCTCTCAGAGATCCCCCTAAAACTTCTCTAGAAGGAATATTAAAATTTAAAATAAAAAAATCCCAATTTTACTCGTAATCTCCTGGGATTAAAACTGTGGTTATGATTAAACTCGGGTGATCTTTCTTTAATCTTTGTATTAAACTTCCTCGGCGAATGAATACCTAATAAATCGGGAAGTTAATAAACCGGCGGTTTATCAAAATTAGTTTTTTTTTCGAGCTTTTAAAAGACAAACGAATAATTTAATAAATGCCACTCAAATTGATTGATAACGTGGTAAATAATAATATACTGAGCATGAAATGATAGATAGCCATTTTTAACGAGTATGAAAGTTTGCAGTTGCGGCGAATCATAAACGTCAAATTAAATCAAATTAAATCTTTATTTGGTTCCAAGCACTACATAAACATAGAAAGAAACCAGGCAAAAAATGTAAAAAGTACATTTTTACAGAGTGATAAGAATCCAAAAACATTTACATCGAATTTCTCTTTTTTATGTATTTTATTTTGGTTGAAATTATGTTTGTTTGTGGATAAGGGTGACTTATCTTTATATAGTTTTTTTTTTGTTTTTGAATTTCTGTGTTCTCGCCCTTCAAAAGTGTTTGTTTGGCTATTAAAATAATACCCTATGAACAGAATTTATTTAAAGTAAAAATAAGGGCTGCCGCCAACAACCGAAAGTGTAATGCCTAAAAAAATGATCTTAGCTAATTTTATCACGCTTTCTGTTGTCTTGTTTCTTAACAATACGGGTTTAAAGTAGATAATTAGTCCTACTTTTAAAAGTGTACCCCTTATTTAAACTATTTTATTACACACATAATTTGAATTTAAGTATTTTGATCATTTTTATAAATGACAAGAATATTATGATGTATAACAAAGTATTTATCTACAAGCGTGCGGTAAGTAACTACTTACCGCACTGATTTGACTGCGGTAAGTATCGCTTTACCACACTAGTGCTGTAAGTAATTACATACTATAAAAACAAGTTTTTATATTATTCAACTGTATTTTTTATTTTTAAAAGAAACTCTATTAAACATTATATGTATAACAAATACTTACATATTTAACTTTCTAAACTAATCCAAACTTATAAATTGAGGATCCAAACGATATCGACGAAGGAAGTGTTTTACTATCCGATGAGACACAATAATTGAAATTTACAGATTTACTAAAACATGAGGTTCTCTCTACATATTCTTCTACACCACTTATTTGCTTTGCAATTCCTATTTTATTTTGAACCGAATTTTCAATATAGCCCTCCGCAACACTGGAGGACTTCCATCCACCATGTCTTTTTAAACTCGTGATATCCCCGCCAGCATCTACTAATAATGTCGCTGACGTCCTTCAATAACAATGTCCCGTATATTCTTTGCGACTGGACAACTTTAAATATGATGCAATTTGAGAAGGTATTTTTCCAAAAGTATTTATACCCAGTGGTTGGATAGTGCATCTTCCTTTTTTATATGCAATAAATAACCGTGTATGGGCAGTATGATCGGGTCTAAGAGCTCTATACTTCTTGAAAATTGAAATATTATTAATTTCTGATGAAAATCCTCCCACGTAAACCACGAACTGTCGATCTACATGTGTCTTTGTATCCGGGACAGTTACAACTAAGTGGGTTTCAAATTCCTTAATATCTTCAATTTTCATTTTACATAACTCCACTCGGCGACATGCCCCAGCGATGCCCACAATGAGTACCACCTGAAACAAGCAAATAAGTTGTTATTTGAAAGTAGATTTTAAAAAAATCGTAATTAAGTACCTTCATTAATAAAAACTCCTTATTTGGTGCCGTAACAAGGAATTTTACAACCTTATTCTTGGAGAATGCCTTTAATTTCTTAGCTTTGTATCCCACAGACTTCCTTTTTAAATATGCCATCAGTTTTGCATACCTGCTTATGTAGACATTATTTTTGATACTTATAGTAGATCTGAGCATTGAGTTATAACTCCATAAAGAGGATGATTTACTGTCCTTAAATTTATCCACAAAATAGGCAAGTATCACATCTTCACTGATTGCTTTAACTTTCTTTGATGAACACCAGTCCATGAAGAGCCCATATTCCTTCTCATATCTATGCCGTGATTTATCCGGCAATAAATTAAGGGTAGCTGCTTTAGCAATGTCCAGAACTTCCTTCGGAATTTCATCATCACTGCTGCTACTGACTTCCATTTAAAGGACGTAAAACACACCTTCACGAAATTGTTACAAAAATAATTATCGTTTATTCCGTTGTCAAGTTATACATCTGTCATTTAAAAGCCAAATTACTATTAAATATTTATGGTTCTATGGTTAAACATTACCACATTTAACGGCTTTTTGGGGAAGGTCTGTAGTTTCCAAAATATTATTATCATTTTACTTACCTGCCGATGTACCGGTTTTTCCTAGAGCGGGTCAAAAATTCCATCGAGCAGTCATTACTGGTTAGTTTCAATTCATATTTCAAAGCAAGGTTTAGTTTTAATCTATCTTTAAAAAAGAGAACGTTAAATTTGTGTGCGCTGTGCTTTTCTCTTTCGTCATGTCGACTACTCGAATTTTAAGAAAAGATACTTTGGTAGTAAGTAAACTTCTTTCCAATAAAGATGTATTAAGTGCACTGTTCTTTAACTTACGTCAAGTGAAGTTAAATCTTCATCAAAGTGCTAAGTTAGTAACTGAGGAAGAACTTGTTTTTTGGAACAAAGGCCGTATTCCAACTCGAGACCTACAGCATTATATAAAAAAATTACAACATTTATTTGAAGAACTAAGAGGTGTGCAAAAAAGTTCTCATAAAGCAACGGACGCCATAAAGGAAAAAAAGCAACATTTGCCGATATATTAAACGATTTATTTGATATCGCTTACGCAAACGCATTTAAAATGTTAAAAGTTAAAGAAGATATAGAGATTTTGGTCAGTCAACGAAAAAAAAGATCGTCCGGGATTTGTGTATGGTGTAGACAGGAAGCTGACTGAAAAAGAGCAAAGGTGCGAAGAGAGAGAACAGAGAGCTCGTAAAAAAATTGTAAAAATTATTGGGGAGGACGATGAGAGTCTGTGAGCCCTTGTAGCGTCGTCAGGCAGCTGGCATACAAGTTATTTTAACGATGAAGTAGATCTTAAGAAACCAGGACCCTCAGAACCAAAAAGACAACGGTTGGTAGGAAGAAAAAATATAATAACCACAAACGTAGTTGCAGCTTTCGACAAATGTAAAGTAACTGACCGAGATTCCGTACATATTTTAAGTGCTGTCGCCGAAGCTTTGGAACATGACGTACATTCTTTGTCCATAAGTCGAACAACAATTCATCATTATAGACAACAACTAAGGAAAGACAGGGCAGAAAAACTAAAATTGACTTTTAGGATCATAAATTTGTGGCTCCTGTAGTTAACTGGAATGGAAAACTATTTGCTGATCTAACTGGACCTGAGAAGCGCGATAGACTAGCAGTTATAATTACAAGTAGCGATTGAGAACAAATTCTAAAAGCCTGTTTACATTATATGCAAGTGCAAGTGAAATTGCCTGAAGGCATGCGCATTGTTCACTTTGTGATCAGCTGATGCAAGTTTACTTGCATTGCACCAAATTAGGACTTGTTCTAATTGACTTGCAAATGGCATGCAAGTTTGGTAAATTTTCTAGTAATATTTTCAATACCAACTTGACAAAAAACTAAAAAAAGTGACCATAACCTCCAAAAAAGTGTTGTTTTGATAGTTGATATTAAATTGAATGGGTTTACAATAATATTCATTGTTTTAATTTAACAATTATTTCAAAAATAAACGCACAAATTATAAACAATAAAATCCAAACATAACTCTTTCTTTTATCAACTGATATTGAGTGGATTTCTGGACTAAGGTTGGCAATATATTCTGACAAGCTACTTGCATTAAAATACTTGCATCATAATGTAAACGATCATGCAATGCATTTAAATGCATTTATGAACTTGCATGCAGTCACTTGCACCTAATGTAAACAGGCTTTAAGGATACCAGTTTTACACAATTTAACAGCGAGAGAGCAAGCTACTATAGTTTATGAAGCGCTATTGGACTGGAATCTCCAAGATACAGTAGTTGCGTTATGTTGCGACATTACTGCCTCCAACTTGGATCGTCTGAATATTGAAAGTGTTTTATTAGAACAATTGTTAGAACAAGATTTAATTTATTTACCTCGTAGGCACCATATTTGTGAACTTATTTTAAAAAGTGCTTTAGATGTAAAAATGCCTTCTTCTAGTGTCCCAACGTACCATTGTTTAAATGTTTTCCTGGTCTAAAATCAATCATTTTAATTATGAATCAGCATTAGAAGATGAAAATATAAATACATTCAATAACTTGAAGATCTTGAAATGGCTGGTATTCCTAATTCTGTGGATCAAGCCTTAAATTCCCAGCAGCCTCGCGACGACTATAGAGAATTTTTACATTTGACTCAGTTGTTTTTAGGAAAGGACAATGTAGAATTTACTATTCGTGCTCCTGCAGCGTTCCACCATGCACGCTGGATTGCGAAAGCTATCTATTGCTTAAAAATGTATCTTTATAGGGACGAGTTTACACTAACAGTCAGACAAAGGAAGAGTATTAGAGATGTATGCATTTTTATCGTCAAAGTTTATGTTAAGGTTTGGTTCACCGCTCCCTGTCCATACAAAGCTCCATATCAAGATCTTCAATTTGCCAAAAATCTTATTTAATATAAAACTATTGACCCAGAGATATCAGAAGCTGCTGTCGAAAAAATTAAAAATCACCTGTAGTAGTTGTCTTTTGAGATTTGCGCAGTATCACTCTTTGATAACGAAATCCTTGTTGAAATTAAAAGAAATATGGTAAAAGCTCTAAAAAACCAGACTCGCTAGAAGGAGGTGAAAAACGAGTTAGATACGTAATAGAACATAAAGAACTTTGGAAATTTATATGTAAAAATACTTTTAGGTTCTTTGAAAGGTTAGGGTTATCCACAAATTTTTTTAAAGAAAATCCAGAAAACTGAGAAAGTAGTGATGAGTACCTACACAAATAATTTTAATGTAGTAAAAAAGCTTAAAGTAGTGAATAATACAATAGAAAGGGGTATTAAACGCATAGATGAATATAATAAAATATTAACAAAAGATGAAGAACAACGTCAATGTATACTACAAATTGTAAGCGAATATAGAAAAACATTTAAAGTAAGACGACACTTGCGGAAACTTTTTAAAAGTGATTAAAACAAACTATTTGTGTAAATACATAATAGATAGATAAGAAGTAACCTTAGGTACAATTTGTTAATTTTAGATACCTATAATACCTATATAATTTATATTTATACTGTGTTTCTATGTAGTCAGTGGTAGTTATGATAATAAAAATTTTAAAATTTAAAAACCTTCGTATTTCATTCCATCGGTGGCACCATTTTGGATTCAATCTAACATTTTAATTAATTTAATTAAATTCTGCACACGTCATTTTCCTGACATTTACAACATTTTACAAAGGTGAGACCAAGGAAACAAAAAAGTCGCAAAATGTGGGTCACCCTATTGTGGATATATGTGTAGAAAATTTGGATTTGATTTTAGAAGGAGGTAAGTTCAGGGTAGATGCTCTTACTATCTCTTTAGAATGATGCTTATTAATACGGATTTTCAATTTTCTCCCTGCTTGTCCAGCCTAAAAGGTAGAACAGCCCAAAACCTAATATCGAGTTCCTCTAATTTTCCTATTGGATTACAAAAATATTTTCAGGTTAGTTAGATTTTAGGATAACTATCTGGCGATACGTCATTAATGTCATACCTTTCTTTAAATTAACCTTACTTCTATGGTCACGCTTAGTAGTTAACACGGTTTTGGTTAGCACAGGAGGGTATAATCTAAAACTTCTCTTCTATAACCACCTATATTTTGAAAATTCAAAAATTAAAGTTTCTTCTCTATCTTAAACTATGGAACATAGCCCCATATACATGTTAGTTGATTTTCAACTACCATTAACTTTTTTTCATCATTTTCTTTTTAGTTTCTAAGAAAAATTTTAGAAAAAGGAAAACATTTCTCCAATAATGCTTTTCTTAATATTTTATCTCCAAGAATGTTTCCTCATTAAATAAAAATAATTTTCATATCTATAATTAAAAATTCACTCAACATAATGTTAGGTTAGTCTCACTTTAACTTTAATTTTATCTTTACTGGTCGTTTATTCTAACAATGTACTATCCCTTGTAGTATTCCCTGAGGATGAACGTCTAGACGTTCGAAACATGTAGGGAACTATGTTTTACGTATATTAAATTGTGGGGGAAGACCGGATTGTTTTATTTACATAAGAGAAAGTTTTAAGTTTGAGTTTAATATAGGGATGATATTATTAGTTATTAAGGTAAAACACTGGCTGGAATTTAACTTAAAAAACAGTTTAATTTTGGTTTCACTTCCCGAAAGCCATGCATATATCTTTTTACCAATTTCCTAAAAATGACCAATTACTTCTCTTGCTTCCAGTTTATTGCATGAAATGAAAGAGACGAAAATCCACATTTTAAACTTTAAATATATTGAATAAAATTACTTTTTACCTTAGTCTCAACTTGGTTTTCATGTCATTGCGTGGTGCGTGCATTCCCTCAATTTGTTCATCCAAACAAGATATTTTATTTAAAGTTTAAAACACTTACCTCAAGTTCTAGCATACCAAACCGAAAGTATTGTTTTTCAACCGACAACTCTCATTCTGATTTATTTTACTTTAATTCAGTCCTTTTCTTTTAAAAACAACCACAAAAAAAAATTTCCGTCTAACTCCTAACCTCAATTTAAATTTACCTCCAAACCGGAGGTAAATAATTAAATACTGTCTGTTTGACACTGGGTCGGCAATGCCGACCCTGTTGCCCCTGAAAAGTAGCCACTGGGAAAGACGTTGTGATTGTTGAAATAAATTTATTTATCTCCTTTTGGCATCTATCTCATAAGTAAGTACACAACAACGATATTTTGGTTATAGGTTTAGAGCAAGGTATTACATACGTTACCAATAGTGAAAAATATTTAGGAAATAACGGTGTTACAAATAAACTATTTTAAAATCAATGACCTAAATGAAATGAGATTTTCTATTTAATAATTAAATATTTTTACAAAAGAAGCAGGAAACTTTCGCGATGAAAAAAGAAACGTAATTAAAATTACATGGGGATACGATTTTAATTGCTTACATTAAGGGCAAGACATAAATTAAATATTTTTCAAATTGACTCCTAATAAAATTGAATTTTAATTCTGAGGATTATTAAATTTAAAAAAGGCTCTTTTTATATATTGTTAATTTAATAAGAAAATAAATTAAAATCAGTTTTCGTTGCCTAAAAAAAAACAGATTGTCATTAACGCTTTATAAAAAACTTATTTGATATCCCTATTGTATAGATTATATGGCTATTATGATAGTGGCCACGAAAATATGGGATAGCGATCACACCATCTGGTTTATATGCTTCTACATACAGTAGGTCCATAGATGAAGCCGATAGTCTACTAGTCAAAGTCTATCATGTAACTTGGAAACGTTTTCAAGAACCACAAAAATAGAAACGTTTCAGGCGAGCCCAACAAAAGAAAGCCTCCCTGCAGATGTTTCGAAATCTTCTAACAATGATTTAAATGATTCCTTAATAATTGATACACTGGTATTAGATTTAACTAAGAATGGTAATAATGAAGATGAGAAACCTATGGTTTTGTTAAAAGTTCCTGAAAGATTCTTCTAAGAAATTGAGGACGTCTCCAGTTGAACCTGTAAGGCCCAAAAAGATATCAGATATTTATTTACAACTTAATACTTAAGATCTTTACGTTTTCTAATTTATATAATATATTTGCACTGTTTCTGTCGTTACTTGGTGGAATTTCATGATAAATTCAATAAAGATTAAAATACACTGTTTGCCAATTAAACTTTATTAAAGACTTAAAAATGTTATACAAAATTCTACTAATTTTACTAATACTGTAGTTTTTTAAGAATGAATAATTACAATTGTACTTTAGATGTAACTTTCGCCCTCCAGCGGGCCTACCAGCAGCCTTACTGTTTTCTCCATATACAGGGTTCCCCATAATAGACTACCCATTTTATATTATTAATAAATTCCCTACGAGATAACTAAATAGGTTGTTCTCTGTGGGATTATCTTCTGTAGTCTTTGGGATTTAAGTAAATTATTAATCAAGTAGGCGCCTGTCACAAATAAATTTTAAATTAATAATTTCGTGGAACGTCATTTTTCAACGAGAAGTTTGTTAGTTTTCATCAATAATTATTTAATTTTTTTGCTTTGAGACATTATTTCAACATCCCTTTGAACTTTCATGGATTATTCAGTCCAATAACGTGTGTTTTGTGTAGAAATAGAAACTTACATAAGAAGCAATTCGATAGAAGAAGTTAGGCGTGCATTCCGGCGTCAGTTCAATAACAACAATAGGGGTCGCGCGCCAAATCGTAAAACTGTTAAGTTATGGGTTCGTCATTGGCGTGAAAATGGTTTTGTACAAAATTTGAAGAAGCCTGGACGTCGAAGAACAGTTCGTACACCAGAAAATATTGAACGAGTTAGAATTGCGTTTACGAGAAGTCCTAAAAGGTCTGCTAATCGACAAACCCTTATCCTAGGAATATCGAAGGGAAGCTTAGATCGAATTCTTCAAAGGGATTTAAAATTTCATCCCTATAAATACCAAATGGCACAGCACCTTAGCAATCAAGATAAAGAAGCAAGGTTAGCATTTTGTCAAGAATTTTTTGATTTACATCAAGGAGCAATTCACAGTCTCCTAATGCCCGACGAAGCAACTTTTTATTTGAACGGCATGGTGAATAAACAGAATTTTAGATGCTGGTCAAATGAAAATCCTCGTGAAATCTTTACACAGAACCTCCATAATCCAAAAGTTGTTGTGTGGTGTGGAGTAGGATCTTTTGGTATTATTGGCCCTTATTTTTTTGAGGATGAAAATAACCCCGCTGTAACAGTAACATCCGAGCGCTACGTTAATATGCTAGAGACATTTCTCATTCCAAAATTAAATAGACGAGGATTATTAAACAATGCCTTACTATTCCAACAAGATGGGGCAACAGCTCATACCGCCAGAAACTCAATGAGGGTCCTGCGAGAGATGTTTAATGGCCGACTCATTTCTCGATTCGGAGATTTGCCTTGGCCTTCGAGGTCCCCCGACTTAACGGCACCCGATTTTTTCCTGTGGGGATATTTAAAAGCCAAAGTGTTTGCGAGTCGTCCAGGTACAATGGAGGAACTGAAAGTCAAAATTCGTGAAGAAGTTGAAGGAATAGACGAAGGTTTGCTACGCCGTGTAATAAACCACTATTTATCTAATATTGAAAAATGTGTTGAAGTTGGTGGAGGTCATTTAGAAGCCGTGATTTTTAAAAGTTAGAATTAAATTAGCCAAATATTTATAAGTTATCATAAATCCCAAAGAGTTAGCTGTAATTTAGTAAAATAAAAAGTTTGTTTTGTTAACTAAAAATTTTTTAACTCGAATATTAAAATGGGTAGTCTATTATGGGGAACCCTGTATAAAAACCTGACGAGCAGCGCCTCACCACACTTGTCTACAGATGACAAGAGCCAATTTGTCAATTGAACAAAATGAACGATAAGAAGCGTCGAAAGTGTAAAAATATCGCCACACCCAAATTTCGTTTTCATCTACTATTCTAATATATTTGCATTGAACATAATGATATAATGATGATTATTTAATTTATTACAGTATTTAATTTCACGTCCACTTTTCTTTATTTCTATGCAATTATGCAAAATGATAGGTTTAAGAAAATGTAAATCACATATGATAATGACATGTAGTATTATCACATTTTTTTGGGTTATGACCCCCAAAACTCCCCTCACCTCCCCTTGGATCCGTATCCTCCTCGTCGCTATTTCCAGAATTCTCCGGTTTGGAATTGCTCCCGTTATCTGATATAGGCAGAATTTTTTCCAATTCAGATCTGATTTTGCAAATGTTTGGAACACTAAGGCATTCATTGGATGCAGTATTTGTGCAACTGGGGTTGGAACGGTATTTTAAGAGCCCGGAAAAAATGGTTATGCTCTCGTTAATTGTTTTTTTAGTAATCTTACCAAATCGGCGCACAGAAGTGTGATGTCGATAAGTACCTAATGCATTGTTGTTGGTAATTTATGATGTGGTACTCGTTTCAGTTTCTTGTTGATTGAAGTGATCCGATCTCCAGCCGACCATAGCTAATATTGTGTGTGTGGTGCGAAATTTTTTAATATTGTTTTTATTTAAATCCGTTTAAGGAAAATATTTCGAATAACCTTTAACTAATGTTTGTTATAGTGATAGCAAATAATGCTTTAGGCCTGATGATGCACGCAGGTACGGGTGAAACACGTGTAGTCTTTGATTTTTTGTTATATAAATTAAGACAGTCGACTAATAGTCTTTTGTAGTTTTCTTAAACTGTGGATCTACTAGCCTACGTAAAATCTGAATAAAATAAAATCTGAATAAAATAAAAAACGATGTAAAATATAAAAAAAATAATAAATGATGCTCCATGATAATTTAGAGTAATTTACATATAAATTTTATTTTAACCTTATGCTTTAGCCGCAGATTACCATAAAATTCACGTAGCATCATTTATTTATCTCGTCCTTATATCTACCTTATCTCGTACTTTTACCTCACATTTCGCAAAACCACAAGCCTGGGAATAGTCTTCTTGCAAAGCTTGGATTTACGAGCATCTCGTCGTTACACCTCAGTATTTCTCGAAACTTAATGTGTGCGGTATGCCTACGTTAGACAGCTTTACTTATTTTTACTTTTGGTTGTATATTTTTTTATTGGGTTATATTTCGGCGTAGCTGTAATTTTATTTATACAGTGGCGTACAGGGGTCTTTTAAACGGCTAGGTATATAGTTTTTTTTTTGGCAAATAATAAACAAATATTGGTCTGGATCTGATGGTATTTCCGTTAGCATATTGAAGTGTTTACCAGAGATCGCACTTCATGCTCTTGTCATTTCCACAACGTTTCTTTTCTGCGGGGCGAATTTCCTTCTTGTCAAAAGAGGGCGATCCTGTGTCCTTTCCAGAGTAATCGAGAAATAGTTAAATCAAGATTACTTAACTTTTTAACAATTAATAATTAGTTTGAATGCTCAAAGTAGTCGAAGAAGAGCAAAAAGTCTTCCTCTACAAGTTTATTGAAAATAATATTTCTTTATAGGTCTCTACATGTTTTGAACTTAGGAACGTTCATCATCAGGAGACAGAAAAAAAGTTATGCTGCTGTTGGTATTGGCAATAGAGAAACAGGTTGGCGGTATATAACTTTAATAGTGCTTTTGAAATCGGTGAAATGATATAATATGTGAACAGTTATGGAAAGACCGTCTGCATACTGAATGGTTCTTCGAAAGGAAAATTTAAGTTTGTTTAATAAAATTAGTTATGATGAACTGACTGAGAGGGAGAAAGAAAAATATTATAAAAAGAACGATGAGGGAAAGTCTACGAGACTTTATTAACCATTCCAAGCTAAAATTGAATAAAATGTTTATGTTGTGATAATAAAGAATTTTATTTTTTGGGGTACTAAGTGTTGCTAAGACCAAGTAATTAATTATTTATATAACTTTCTGACAGTTTGGATACCATTCATCCAAAAATTCTGGTGATGCTATTTTCTCACTTCTATAGAATATTTTCCTTAATCATGACGACGGAGATGCTGTTATGGCAGTATTACGTGATTTCTCCAAGGCATTCGCTTCAGCACTATAGCATTAAAATCACAAGACATGGATGATTTTCATTGTATCTTTTAGGAATATCGCAGGTTGTGTTGATTAATGGAAGATGCTCTGGCTTGACGGGTTTCGAGTTTCAGTGTTGGGCCCAATCTTGTTATCAATATTGATATAATACTTTGCAAATATAGATATTCGGGGCTAGTTTATACTGTTCACGAATGACATCAGTCTTTTAAGAATAGCAGAAACAAACAATGCTGAAATTAAAAATAAAGCAACCATTAACTGTTTATAGACTCTAGACTTAAATTTGAAGATCATGTCACTTAAATAAGGAATTAGCATCGGCTTGTCTAACTATTAAAGTGATGTCGCAGAAACGCGGTGTTCACCGGCGAACGTACTGTAGTTGTTTGAATCCAATATTATGAGATATGTTATTTCATTTTGGGCATTCTGCAAATCAACATTTATTAAATTCTGTTTTCGTTGTCCAGAAAAGAGCGCCTAGGTATATATCAGTGATGAGGCAAAACATGAAAACCAGTTTCATTTTCTATAATAACGTTATTTAGAGCGTAGTAATATGCAACATTTTAACCTTAGGCTTCTAATTCCTAGAACGAGTCTGACTAAGCGCTCTTAAATTTACAAGAGTGGAGGGATCGCATTGGGCACTCGCGGTCCCGACGCATTGCGAACCATTCTGTGCTAAGGTGACTGGGGTCTTTAGCAAAATCAAACGCATTGGGTGATCACATATTATTCTCTTTCGCTCTCCTATCCGCTTAGTTGGCAAAATGAGTTCTGTGACAGATATGCTTTTATTAGTTCTTGTAGTTGAAGCGGAGGAAAAATGGTAAAGAAGAAAACTCACTAGGTTTTGGATTCATCCCATTAACACATTTAGATAAACAGCAGACTTTCAAGGTTCTTTCAACTTTATTCCAACAACAATTAATGTATAATGCACGAAGCATAACTTTCTTGTGCCGATAATTCAGTTCAAAGACACGAATGTAGCCGATTTGCCATGATTTTAAACAATTTACCAAATTGGCATGGAACGAGATTATTGGGTACACCAGCACTAGAGGGTCGGGAGCTGGTCGTGATCGCGCGGCCATCTTCCTAGATTTTTGAAAACGTTCAGGCAAGAACGTGATGCGAGCGAGCGTTCCCTCCTTTTGTACACAATTTTTTTACGCATTCTTCAGAAAGACACACAGATGAAAAATTAACAACTAATCATTAACTCGGCTACTTCTACTTCGGCAATTTATCGAAAAATCAGCCTCAGAGAAACAAAAGTTGCAGACATTATTTATTAACATTTTTTGTACTAGTAATTGCGTAACGCGAGTTAATAAATGATTACTATCATGTCAAAAAATGTCGGTTTACTCGAGTCCATAACCACAGTGATACATTTTAACATTTTTTGTAGATTTTCTTTACACTCTCTGAAAATGTTTCAAATTTAGGATAAATTTAGCATTAGTTGCTTTGCTATAATATGTATGAATCCTTGGCAATTAAGCAACTTAATTTGTGTTACCATGTAAACTTTAGAAGGAGTAACTTCCTGAACTCACACAAATGAGTCTAGAGGACTTACTGGAGTAATCTTATAAATATATTGATAATGACGACAGGGGTACCTACTACCTACAATTTTTCTATACACTTGCTGCCTTGTGCATCCGATATGCTGTGAGGGTCCATCCTGGTTAGTGCATGGGTAGATACAAAGTTTATGTCAAACTTGATACCTATGAAGTGATTTGATTGGTGTCTTTTTAGATCTAATCGTCTTCTTGAAGTACCTACTTTTCCTCAGTAAATGTTATAGCTATCCTCTCTTGATATCCTGTGTCAGTCGAATAAGGGCATCGCGCACCTGAAACCAGTCTCATAAATTAACGACAATCATTTCTTTCTCCTACTCCTCGTTTACCATACATTTGTAGTTGCAAAATCGGATATTTATTGTTTACTTTCACTTTGGTTCTTGAATGTTTTTTTACGTCAGGTCTTCAACCTTTACATTAATTGAATCTTTGCTTCGTTTACGAAAAATGTAAAATTCGCACTTTTGCTCTGACGTTGTCTAGTTATCTGGCTGGAAGTATTAGTGATGCAGTAGCATGGCGCTTCAGATACGTTAAATCATAACGTAGACACAGTGCCCCTCTACTTTTCTAGTGCCTCTCAACTGTATTTTAGTGCATCTCCACTATTGAATTTGACCGATAATAGGTAAAGTTAAATATTCTTTCGGGAGTTTGTAAGTCCGCAGTCTGGTCTTGCTCCTATATCTGAGTTGGTGATTTCAGTCTATAATAGTCTGTAATAATTTTGAGGAAAAATTCGTCCATAGTCGGAATTCGGAAATCTTGCAGTATCCGATTCATCGTGTAACGGGGGACATTTGCGATCAGTTTCAGAGCCCTGTTTTGAATGAACTCAAACTTATTCAGCTCAGCCCTGTTGATGTTGCACCACGAAGGCGCACCATAAGTCAGAACCGGCCTGACCAGTACCTTTGTTTTTCAAAATTCATGCTTTCGGTAAGCTGAACCGATACATTGGCTTCCAGCGACACCCAACGTAGTTTGCCCGTAATGGGCCGCCTTCCCAGCGTTTGAATCTATATGGATTCTCGCTGTCCTGGTTGGGTTGATACGTGTGGTTGCCACGAGATGTAGCCACGTGCTGCAACTCTCATTCTATTAACTATGTTAAACCTCCAATTCAGTTACTGGTCAAAGATAACTCCCAGATATTTGACTTCCTGCACCAGTTCAACTCGATTCAATTTACCCTGAGCCTTGTTTCAGGCCGTCGTACTCGACTTTTCGAAAAGTTTTAGAAGTTACAAATCAAATGCCGTTTTTCCAACTGATTAATATGGCACTGCATTCTGGTGACTACAAGCCATGGTTGCTTAGAGGTAGTGGTAACTGCAGTATCGTCGGCGAACAGATAGAGCTGGTCCGGTCTATCGCGCGGAATGTCATGTGTATATATATTATACAGCATCGGGGAGAGAGGTGAGCCTTGCGGCACTCTCGCCTTGATATTTTTCGTTAAGGAGAGTGCGTTCTCTGACGAGACTGCAAAACTTCTATTCTCAAGAAAGGAAGCTACTACCTTGATGAGGTAGTTCGGCGCTACGAGTCCTATCATCTTCAGTATGAGACCGTTATGCCAGACCTTATCAAAGGCTTTACTAACGTCAAAGAAAATTGCTGCCGTATGGGCTCGTCTGTTGAAGCCCCTTAAAATGTTTAAAGCTAGACGTGTTGTCCGCCCGATTGTGCCATGTTCGGTTCTGAATCCAAACTGTTCATCAGGCAGATTTAGTGTTTAAAAGATATATCCAAAGTATGCAGCTTTTCATTTTTTTTACTGTGGCCCAGAGTTAACAATATTTATCCGTTCACGCTAATTCTGGGTGTTATTTTTTCATTTGGGTCCCATAAGGACTAGCCTACATTTTCTAAATATTTGACTTCTGAAAAAATTTAAATATTCATTTTTTAACTAAGGGTAAACAACATTGTCCACAAATAAATATCGTTATTCCAAAATTAGCACGTTGGAGAACAAGACGCTTCATTTACTTACTTTTCACACGACTGCAATTTTCGCCATAAACTGTGCGCGGAAAAATGAAGAAAAAATCTCTTTATGTCGACTTAATTATATTTTCAGTTCTTTTATCGTTGTTTTGATAGTTTAATTTATGAAGTAGGACTATTTGACCGCCATTAAACAAACATTATCCACTTTATTATGACAGGGTAATTTACGATTCGCAGCACATTTGGAACTGCGTACGAATGCTAATATATTTATCCGGTTGTATTTATAGAAAGGTGTTAACGTGTCTGATATTCTAATAGCTTGGAGATATTAACGACTTTTTGTTTTTGCAAGTGCGAAATCTACCGTTGGTCAATAAATCATTAACTAGGAAGTACGAGTACATAGGATTTTTCTACTTATGTGGCAAGGTAGGTAATTGCTTTTTATGGTATCTTATAATCTTGAGACAAGCGTTCCATTCTTGGTAGATACATAAAATAAATTCTGCGAAAAACGGCCTGCACAACATGCTAAAACACAAAGCCACAGGTTTGGCAGGTTTAAGCAAACATGGTTAAAACTTTTTTTAAATTTTCAATTTATATTTTTAAACTTAGTAGGGAATTTGATACCTTACCGTCCATATCTGCTTCTACTGCAACTTTATCTTCCTCATCTTTGATGAAACGGAGCGTTATGAGAGTGAAAGTGTAATAGCAAGCACAAGTACTTCAAACTCTGGATCATCTCAACCCGAAATTCGGAAAAGACGTCGAACTGCTGAGAAGTATATTTAATCTTTTGTAATACAAACAAGTACAGTACAGCACGTTACAAATTTGCTACAAATTCACGATTTAGACATATCGATCATCCACAATTGATTCGTCTCATTGGAGAACTTTGACCTGGCTACAAACCACCAACGCGAAGAGACAAGAGATGTAAGCGAACGCTTGCTGAATAATATTTGTTACGAGGAAAAGCACAAATTTCGTGACGTTCTCCAACATGAATTTGTTTGCTTAGTGTAAAGAACTCTAATATTTATTCCTTAATAAATCATATTTTTTGAAGCACTATAGTCGTAATATGTTCACGCAATGTTTATATTGCCGAGGCCAAGTATCAACAAGAAAGAGAGGGAGACATAAGGGATTTTCCGTGATTTCCACGTGACGGGAGTAGTTCGTGTTTTGAAATGAGAGTATTGAGAGTGATGTGTAATGTGAGTGAGTGATCTGGCAATGTCGATATTGGTGTTGAAGCTGATAGATCTATGTTAGAATGCAGGCATCATACTCATGGTTAATATGTGGTACCTATCTGGCAAGTATTGATGAGTATATATACCTACGTGGTGAATATTGCACCCTCCTGGTGCAGGAAACCCCATACAGAAGTACATTGGTGCAGTTCCTTCGAGTCGTTGACATGCAGGTAAGCTAGGGGTTCTCTAACTGTGACTCGATTGACACAAATAGGTAACGGGGAACGTAAACAGTGCCATTTACTCAATTTATTGGGATGCTAGCTGTTTAGCGGCAGTTGGGTGTCTGGGGAAGCATAGCCTTATTTTAGGATGAAACTAGCTAGTTGTTGAAAATATAATAAATACAACAATATAATGTATGTTATAACTTAATGGAAATGTATGAGACAGGACCAATCTATTATGAAATGTATTATGGACAGGATGGAGTAAGGGAGCAGAAACCCCCCGGTGAGTACACTGTATACCAATCTCCAATCTTTTACTTTGTTTCGTGATCTTCTAAATCTCTCATGTCGGTGCGGTAACAAGCACTATTGAATGAATTACATTGGGAAAACCGAGGTGTTAATTTCACGTAAGTGGTATTAATTTACTATTAATTTCAATTTGCTCCAGGATACCAATATCTAATAATACCCAGATTTTATATTAGGTTTTGATGGCTGGTCAAATATTCATAACGAGCTTATTGTATGCCGACAGTTACTACAATGTGTGGTGAAGTTTATTCGCTGGATACTTTTGATACGTTAGGCCGGGTACTATAATAATAATAAACTGAATACCATTACATTAAGCTCGCTCAAATAATGCTGCCAATCAACACAAAGAGAACCTGCACCTTATTAGAGAAGCGACCAGGCCTCGACATTAGGACATACGCTCTGCGCACATTTTAAACCTTCTAGCTCACGATTGACAATCGTCCGATATTACGAAACATGTACTTAATATTGTCAAATATTTTAGAGACAATCATTTTGCAAACGTCGTTACCGCAAATCTGAAAATTTAAAACTTGTTAAGCCACTTGAAGTTCGTTGGAATACAATGTGTGACTGTTTGGAATTTTATGTTAAAGCTTGAACGACAATGCTAGAAATTTGCGAGGAAAATAGACAAACGATAGTCAAAGCGATACAATGTTAAACAGGAAATGTCGGAATTGAAAGAACCGCGGAATACTTGCTTTTACTGCTAAACCCCATTTTTGTAGCACTATATAGAGCCTAAAGTAATAATTGTACAATTGGTGCTTCCGTGCGTGGATGGAAAGAGCTTGAAAATAACTTCAAAATAAATGCAAATGAGGAAAATTAGAAAAAAATCAAGAACCGCTATGAAATGGCAATGGTAGAGGTACATTTTTTAACTTATTAATAATAATAATAATAAATGATTACAAACGGCGAAGTTGAAGCAAAGTTTTCTCATTCAACCACTACAATACTATTTTCTATACCTAAAAAGTTATAACTAATAATCACCCTAATGTGTAACCAAAAACAAAGGACATGAAACTCTATACGTCCAGTTAACCAAACGCATGGTAATATCCTATAATGTGTTAAAGTACTATAACTTAAGAAAAGAAGAAAATAACAAAAAATGCATTTTTAAAACATTATTAAAAATATGCCATAACCATAATCACAACGGACTTATAAACTTTTACAATGATATATTGGTTAGTTATAGGTATCTACTCTGTTTTAGGTTTACTCTGGTTCACAAATAAATGCTCAGCGTTTTTATATTATATACAAATTAATAGACTAATTTTTTAAACAATTTTTTTAATGTTTTACTATTTATTTTACATTTGATTGATTTTCTATTTTCTTCTCTTCGTTTTTGTTTTTATAATAATAAAAATATTACAGTATCACTATTTTATTTGTGCGTCTCTATTATTTTTTGAATAATTCCTACAATTTGTAGACTGAAAGACTTAAACCAAATAAACCGGTTTAAACCAAAAGAATATTTTTTAAAATTTTTTGAATAAAGACCGGGTTTTTGCCGACCCTCCAAAGTAATAAGGCTAAAATATGACGATCTGGCCCAACCTTAGTCCAAAATTGCTATATAGTTTCTGAAATACTGGACGTCAGATATTATTTTCTTATTTTTTCCAGAAATTTATTCTAACAATTGCAGATTTTGCCGGAAATTTAACAGTAAGGGTTTTTTAGGAAGCAATATCCAGATTTTATAACAGACTTGCATTATGCATCTTGTAGAGGGCGTCACCTACAGTATTTCGCATACAAGCTTCATAACTTTTTTTTGTTTGGGTGTATTAAATTTTTAATACTAAATTCTTATTCCAATCTTTCGGTCAAGAAATGGTAGATTTCGCTTCGAGCGATTGTTGTGAGATAATATAATTTAAATGATTTATTGTGTACTGAAATTCGTCGCATATTGATGTTCACTTTTTGCTAGCCCCGGATTGCACTATATTTTGAACGGAATTAATTTTTATTAAATTTAAAACCAGAATGTATGCAAACGCTACACAGGCGACCGAAGTACCCACGTCACATACGGTCGACAAAACAATCGAGTTCTGTTTAAAAATTAAACAACGTGTGCAGGCTGCAGTGGAATCTTATTAGAGCCTATGGGTGGTAACTTAATGGGGCGTCGGGATCCACCAACACGCGTGCACGTCATGTAACTGATTGGTGTGCAGTTAGATTGCACACCGCATCCATAGAACAAGAAGTTAATACTCTCCGCAATGCCACAGGGTAGACGTATGTGATCGAATTGACCTGAAGTACCCTATAATATAGTGAAGACATAAAGTCTGGAGAAGTATATTTTTTAGGTAAGTGAAG
The DNA here is from genome assembly GCA_963920685.1 of Polydrusus tereticollis. NCBI lineage: Eukaryota > Metazoa > Arthropoda > Insecta > Coleoptera > Curculionidae > Polydrusus > Polydrusus tereticollis. The sequence continues at coordinate 182,575,610 of OY987327.1, read as the reverse complement.
CACCTGAATACAAAACGATCCGACACGTCGATTTTATTTTATTGTCTTGTATCTTAAAGATTAGTACATTAATTAAATGAAGACGACTATGACCGCCTACTCCAGTTTTGCGAAAATATGCAAGAGCGGAGCAACCTGGATCCATTTTCTTGTAGAACTATTTTATTTTCCGGTGAAGCGACATTTTTTTTCATGGTACTGTCAACCGACAAAACTAGATACTGGTCTACAGAGAATACTCATTAGGCTTAACTAGCTCCTACGCAACATCCCGAAAAAATCAATGATTGGGCTGGAATATTTCCAGACAGGATTGTAGGTTCGTATTTTCTCGACGTCAACTTGAACGGCGAAATTTATCTTGATATTTTGTAACTGGACTTGATTCCTGCCATAACTGTATCCAGGTAATGAGCCCGATATACCCACTCCAACTATGTGGTTTCAACAACTGTTCGGCAGTATCTGAATGAGATATTTCCTCACAGGTGGATAGGATATCGTGGCCCCGTCGAATAGCCGGCCAGGTCTCCGGATTTGACTCCCCTAAATTATTTTCTGTATTGAAAAATCGTATAAAAGATGAAATTCGAAAAATTCAATCTTCTTTCATTCGAAACGTGCTACAAAAATTCATCGATCGGTTAGGATATTTCCAGGAAGTTAACGGACAACAGTTATTATGTTTAAATGGGTCATTTGGATTATTCTTATTACAAAGTCAGTAAACTAGTTAGGCTTCTTTTTTTTTTCGATCGTAATAATTTTGTGATACTCTCAACAATACCATCTGTAAGTACCATTAAATATATATTGAAATGTTAGGAAAGTAAAGTTCATTTTCCTTTACCTTTAAAGGGTAATGAGATAATTTGGTAGAAAATCCAATTTTCAATTATATTGTTCCTATAGTTCAAAAACGTCCTACATGAAATGTGCTAAGAGTTTTCTGTAGAATCCAAAAATGCAATAACATACAGGATGTTCCATTTAAAAAAATAAAGTTAACAGCGGCTCAGTTTTCTTGAAGCATCCTGTATAATCTTCAGAAGTCTTAAAAGATGCAAGACAATAAAATAAAATCGACGTGTCCAAGCGTTTTTTATTCAGGTACTTCACCTGAAGAAGATACTTTTCCAGACTTTATGTCCTCACTGTAGAATAATTAATTGTGGTAGGAAGGAATTAAAGAAATCATGTTTTGTGTTTTTTATATTTTATTTCTTCTTTGTTCAGGGTTGAAAGGATTTAAATCACTTGATTTTTTAAAATTTAAATAATGATTAAAAACAAGATTTCTGATAAGTTATAATAATTAAGAGACATCATGAAACATAATATCAGTGAAAGGTTCTGATCTGGCAAGAAACTTGACTAAGAGTGGTAGTAACCACTATGTGGATCTAATTCTTTAACAGCTTTTAAAGCAACATTTTTTTCACTCTCTGTTAGTATTTGCTGAGTTTTTGTTGAGTCAAGAAGATATGCCAACAAATGATATGGGGTTATACACTGTTCATAACGCCTCTTAAACTTTTGCAGTTGATTTAAAGTTATGTTCGTTTTGTCAAAATGAGTTCTTCATTAAAAATCGAAGAACGGTGGGAATAAAATCAAAAACGTGTTGAAAATAGCAACTTATTTATAGGAAAAAATAGCTTAAAATAAAAATAAAAACAGTAAGAAAACGAAAAAATCAAAAAAATCGCCATTTTTGATGTTTTTTCAAAAAAAGTATGATTTTTTAACCCTGTTTTTGTTGTACTTTCTGGGGAGTTACGTAAAGCTTTACACGTAAGGTAAAGTCGCCTGTACTGTGATTATATATTATTATTAACCAATGTGAACGAAGAATTTTTTTGCTAATTCTAGAGACCAGGTGACGTAGTTTATGGCTGTGAATTCAATATTGTTAAAAGTTTGTGTAAGAAATCTTAAGAAACGATTTTTTCTTGAGTTTATACATCGCACTGGTACGCAGCAGAAGTATTGATATTTCAAAACATTCTTTGGTATGAAAGTTTGAGCTATTTATATAAAATTACTTTTAGGAAGTTTTACATTTAAATCTTTTACCCGTATAAAATGTATTTTAAACTTTAGATTGCTCTGAATCAATATTCTTTTATGTCGTTTACAGGCTGCTCGTTTTCAACAACAATCTTTTCTCGTAGTTGATTGGCTGGGATTAATTGCTTTTTTAGCACAGTTAGGGCCGGTATTATAGGTTTGGTTTAAACCAATAGGTTAGATACGCTGCGTTTCTTCTGGTTTTGTGCCGAGTTGAAACTAGACAAAAACAGAAATAGATGAAGAAACGCAGTTTAACTAAATGTTTGGTACAAACGAAACCTATATTATCAACCATAAGTAATTATAGGATATAAATAATAATCGGTTGTATATTTTATACTTTCATTTTGATTTTTTTCTTATTATAATGTACTTTGTTAGGTTGTTTATTTTTTAAATTTTTTGTGCCTCAACAATAGGATTTTATTTTTGCTTTGCTAGTAAATGTCAGGTACATGCATACTGGTATAAGCATGTTTTAAAGTTAAATATTATTTCAGCCTATGTAAGTGTAGTTTAGGGTTTATCAGGTAAACAAACTAAACCGTTGGTATGTTTTGCATTACTTAGACCCAAATTATCAATGTTATATTAACGCTAACACCCACATAACTTTCAGGATAACAATTGTTTTAAAAATGGTATCTTTAAAAGTTATCTTGTAGATAGAGATACCAGGACATTCGTAATTTGGACCTTAAGAGCGCTAAAAACATTTATCAAACAACCTTAAATCCAAACAATATTTTTTCAATATACGGGTAATCTCAATTATTAGGTGTCAGTATTATTGTAAAAATCGAACCGCTATGCCACGAAAATAATTCTCACCAAAGTACAACTCGTCCAAGATAGCGTGATATATATCGTGAAGCGATCGCATGACCAACGAGGAAGTTTCCTAGACTCGACAAACTCATTTGTTGTCAGAAAACGTAATATGGAACAGTCTATAAACAAAATAGATAGCAAAGGAGTACCTGGTAGATGCAGTTCAAATAGCTATGCTAAGCGCCAACGCGTGCAATAGATAGGACACTATAAAAAGAAGAAGATAAAATCTGGCAGATATAAATATAACCGGCAACTTTACTCTTTTTGCGGATGACGCTACTGTATTTTGGCACAATAAGGATGTGCTACAACTTAACAGGGATATTAATGATGACTTATCTAAAATTAAGCAGTGGTGTGACTCAAATAAACTGACATGTAATGTTTCTAAGACTGGAGTGATGTCATTTAAGTGTGTCTTGAATGACGTATTTCTGGACAATAATGTTGTAAGTAATCTCCAAGAAAATAAATTTCTGGGGATATATATAGATAGCAAATTGAAATTTGAGGGCCATATTAAACATTTAAACTCGAAATTATCATCTGGTTGTTACGCACTCAGAGTAGTGTCTAGCGAGCTCGATAGGGAGATTGCAAGAAAGGCTTACTTTGCTTTGATTGAGTCCCATTTACGCTATGGGATTTGCTTCTGGGGTGCATGCGCAAAACAATTATTTAACAGTGTTGTTCTTGATACAGAAGCGGGCTGTGAGGTTTTTAAGCGGAGCTAATTATAGAGACTCCTGTCGTCCTTTGTTCTTGTTGCACAAAATTTTGACTTTGACGTCGATATTTATATTGGAGTCAGCATGCCTGATGCACAAGAAGCATCAGGATGATATAGGGAGACAATCTGTATATGGCACGAGAAGTGTATACAACATTTCTCTGCCTCGTCCTACCTCATCCCAGACCTATAAATCCATATTTTTTGGTAGTAAAAAGATATTTAATCATTTGCCTTTACAAGTGAGGCAGATGAGAAATGAAAGGGGATTTCGAAAGAGTTTAAAGGGGCTGCTGGTTGTGAGACCTTATTACGATTTATCGGAGTTTTTTGAGGAAAACTTTGATTGATTTTGGGTATGATGGAGTCTTTGAGCAGACGTTTATTCTGTGCGCATTGAATATGCATTAAGATGTCTTATATGTTTTTTTTTTTTTTTCTTTTTTTTGGTGTGCTAAATGTATGTTCGTTTATTTTTTCTGAATCTGTTTTAAAATAATGTTTCTTTTAAGACCTGTATTAATTGTGTTTTATATAACGGTGATGTAGTGGTATATATGATTTTTTGGTTATTTCGGATGTAGTTGTTGAATTGGTACATTTTTTCCTTTGTATAGCTTTATCAATAAGAATTGTTTTGTTCTTTGGATAATAAAGCATAATTGACTTTGACTTTGACTTTGACTTTGTAATTAAATATAGAGCTGCAATAACAAATTCTGTAATCCAAATATATTCAAAGGGTTGTAGAAAAAGTATATGATTAAACGGTTGTGACTCATTTTCATTAGAACGAAACTTGCAATACGAGCCGAAGGCGAGTGGAGTAATTTATCCGAACAACAACATTTTACAAGCTTTAAGTGTTATGTTATTACGGCAATAATATACCACTACAACTCGTCCAAACTAGCGTGATATATGAAAATATTGCTGGTTGCGTACAAATCAGAAAAAGGACGCATTCGGCGGAAAAGAGAGGCATGATCGCGCGATCGATCGGTGTTGGTGCTTCATAGATAGTACAGTCCAACTATGCCGTTCTTTACTTTATGAAAGACCATAAATATTACACATTTTGTCCCTAGCCACGGCGCATCGAATTGGAGGAACATATTTGGTATTCTTATAATAATATGCAAAATACGACGGTAAACCCATAACTCAAAAGCTGTATCAATGAGTCCGTCATTGTCCAAGCTTGTACCCCTAATAAAATAGTTGATAAAACATCGCAATTTCGATTTAGAAGATATATCGCTGCTAACGAAGAATTTCATAATATTGTCAAACGCTGTTTCTGATCCGAGATAGCAATAGTAGATAGCACCTGTTCTACTGGTTCAGTGCAAGGTTCAGTTGCCCTGCTTTCTGCTGTCGCTTACTGATGAGCATCCAATCTGGTCAACGATACATTAAGCTTTAAGCCGCATTCTTCACTGACCACCTTGATCGTCTAAATTAGTTGTTGTAGCTCTTTAATGACGATGAATAGTATGACAGTGTCGTCAGCATATCGAATGTTGTTAACTAATTCTTCATTAAGGTTTATGCACGAAAAAAAATTATGCCTAAGTCAAATCAATTTGCATTCATCCAAGATATTTAGTGATCTGTATATAACGAACAAAATATATTCTTTACTACAGCATATTATATTCTAAATTCTTTCTTAATCTTTGATGGTGCACTCAGCCCTTTCCTAATTTGTATTATATTCTTGTTTATTTTGTTTCACCGGAAGAAAAAATCCGGTTTTATCCAAGACATTAACGTATTAATACATGAAGAATTTCTCCTTTAAGATAGAACTTCAGTCAAGACTATTTTAATTTCAAAATTCTTTAATTAAGATAGTCGTCGTTGTTTCATTTAAGAAACTATTGTCTTGGAAGGAAGCTTAAGAAGGTATTAGAATTATCCAGTTAAGACTAAATATACACTTTCTTCATTCAAGAAGTGTATTTTACTTGGTTTTGAAGTAGGGGGATCGGAAAATGCGCAGTAAAGTAAAGATAGAAAGTCATGCAACAACAAAAAATCGAAGTCTTAATATTTTCCTAGTTGCAGGTTAAATAAGAAATTAAACTCGAAAAATATTAAAAATTTTTTTGTATATGACATACTACCTTTATTTTACTACGTATAATTATATGTACTTCCAAATCTGGTAGCGCATTTTCCGAATAACCTGTATATAGTCGGTCCACGGAACGATGGTTTAGATTAAAACTTTAATGAACATAATATTTAATGTGAATAATAAAACCCAGCAACAAGAATATACAGTGAGTCCACGGATAGAGTTCGGAAGAGGAAAAACTTTTTTATTTGTGGGTTTAGAAGAAAAAGTTATTGTTTATAAAAACGTCTGCTTGTGTTGAAACTCCAATTTCGAATACCAAATTTACGATTAGTATACAGGGTACATCAAAAATAACATTTTTAATTATTTTGATTTCGATTTTTTTTTTGAAATTATATGAAAATATTTTCAAACCCGTGATTTATTACACCAATTGTGCAAAAAAGTCTAATAAACATTTTTCTCAAAGTGGTTAATTTCAAACCTACTATTAAAATAATAAAATATCAAGTAGCCTGCTCTAAATAAATGAAATGTTTTAGTTACTTTGCATCTTTCAAATTGTTGATATTTTAGTCATAATTTCCTCATAAATCTGTATAATAGTGAAATTAGAAAATGCTAACGTTAGAACAAAGAATTTATATTGTGCAAAGTTATGGTTTAGGACGTGAAAAAAGCTATATGGCAGTTCTTCGAGAATTCCATGAGATATGGCCTGCTGTTTATCTCACGGACAAGGGTTTAAAAAAAATTGTAATAAAATTCATGAGAACTGGTAGTGACTTTTTCTTCTAAGTCTACAGAAAAAAACGTTTTAAAATATGGTTAGTCACAAACAACATTTTTAGTTTTTTGGATTTCGTTTAAATGATGAAATTAACCACTTTGAGAAAAATGTTTATTAGACTTTTTTGCACAATTTGTGTAATAAATCACGGTTTTGAAAATATTTTTATATAATTAAAAAAAAAATCGAAATCAAAATCATTAAAAATGTTATTTTTGATGTACCCTGTATACTAATCGTAAATTTGGTATTCGAAATTGTAGTTTCAACACAAGCTGACGTTTTTATAAAGAATAACTTTTTCTTCTAAACTCACAAATAAAAAAGTTTTTCCTCTTCCGAACTCTATCCGTGGACACACTGTACTAGATGTAAACTTTGTTAACCCTTAAACGGGTAGTGTATCTTACGGGATACATAGGCATGGCAATTTTTCCATAGCCGGAGAGGTAAACTTACAGTAAAATGGGCATTGTATCCCGTGAGAGACACAAGCAGTAAAATTGTTCCGCGCGGCGGGAGTGCCGGCAGCGCTGCTGGACGTAGTATAGAGGTCATTTATTGATGGTGTGTCATGGCGTCCGCAGCAAATACAGATGAGGTAAGTTTTGCAACTGTTTTAGACCGATATTTGATATTTTTATTTTCGGTTTGCAGTTAGGGAAAAGATTATAATACTTTTAAAATACACATAGAACGTTGACTTTAGTAATAAAACATTTCGAATCCAGCTAAAACTCGTTCCAACTTGTTTGTATCCCCCAGTACACACTGCCCAAATCGGGATAACTTTTTTTTTTATTTCATTTGTCAATTATTTTTTTCAGTTTTCCAAAATATCTTGTAAGCATTTCTACGGCCGAAAAGTTGGAGTTGCAGACTATATACCAGTATTGCCCCCGGAAAATGTCAATATTTCTGATGTTGGATCGTCTTCCGGCGATGACGAACCCGATTTTAGCGAATTAGATCCAGATTTTGAACCCGAGGTTTTACGGCCTCATATACCAATACTAATACCACAACAAAATGATTCTGATGATAACTGGAGTACAGATGATGACGTGCCATTATCCAATTTTGCCTCAACCGCTAGAACAAGTAACAAATCAAATAGTAAGGAAAAAAATAAGCAAAGAGGAGCTGAAGACAACTTCAAATGGTCAAAAGAAGATTTTCAACATATTCAGATTCCAGTTGATGAAGAATATGAAGCACCACCTGATGGTGTTCTTACAGCTCTGCAGTATTTTCAAACCTTTTGGGATGATTCAGTTATTGAAATGATCGTTTAAGAAACAAATATGTATTCTACGTTGACAACCGGTTCATCAATGGATACTTCTACATCCGAAATAAAAGCTTTCCTGGGTATACAGCTTCTAATGGGCATCGTTCATATGCCGGCAATTGAAGACTACTGGGCAACCATTACTCGATATAGTCTCATTGCTGATGTAATGCCTGTAAAAAGATTCAAAAAACTGCGTAGATATATACATTTTAAGATAATAACGCAGATGCCAATGGTGACCGCTTGTTCAAAATAAGGCCCTTGCTTGAAAAAATTAGGCAAAATTGTACCCAGACAAAAAATGAAAATTTATATTCTATAGACGAAATGATGATTTTATATAAAGGTACTAAAGCTGGAAATCTTCGACAATACATGCCCAAAAAACCCAAAAAATGGGGGTCTAAGATGCTTGTAAGGGCTGGAGTCTCTGGAGTTGTATACGATTTCTTTATTTACACAGGATCTTCAACTTTTGACAATATGACTTTTACTGAAAAGCAATCTACTCTTGGTTCAGGTGGTAAAGTTGTCGTTCAACTTTGTAAAACTATACCTTATCCTCAAAAAAGTATAGTATACTTTGATAATTGGTTTACTTCGTTGAATCTCATTATTGTTTTGAAAAATGACTACGGAATAAATAGCTTAGGGACTATAAGAAACAACCGCTTGCGAGGCTGTATTTTGGAATTAGGCAAAGCCCTTTTGAAAAGGGGTCGTGGAAGTTTTGACTATAAAGTCGACAATAATGCAGGTATTGCAGTAGTAAAGTGGGCTGATACAAAATGTGTGACTTTGGCAAGTTCTTATGTATGCCATACCCCCGTAGTTCAAGTGAAGCGCTACGATAAAGTTGAAAAGAAAAGGGTAGACGTTGATTGTCCCCAAATAATCAAACAATATAACACACATATGGGGGGTGTTGATTTGGCAGATATGCTAATTGCCTTATATAAAACGCCTTATAAGTCAAAAAGGTGGTATTTGGGAATATTTAGTCAACTAATTGACATAGGTGTAAATAACGCGTGGCTTCTTTACAGGAGGGATCTGCAAGCTCTTGGCATCGTAAAGCACGATAACCTGAAAACGTTTCGCCTACATTTAGCATTGTCGCTTATAAAAGCAAGCAATGTAACGAAAGTCCGAAAATCCGATTTTACAAATGAGCAACCAAAGAAAAAAATTAGAGTTCCAGTAAGTGCTAGACCAACCCATGATATTAGATACGATCAAATCGGGCATTTTTCAACATTCGTGGACAAAGGAAGGTGTAAATTTTGCACAAACGGACAAACTACAATATTTTGTCAAAAATGCGATGTACGGTTATGTATTGTACAAGGAAAAAACTTGCGGAATTGTTTTACTATATATCATACAAAACAATAAGTGAGTAACAAAGGATGTTTAAGTGAACCTTGTATCCTGGGGGATACATACCGTTTTTTTTTTTGTTAAATGAGAAAAAAATTTTTTTTTACATTTTCTGTCCTTTTTGATGTATATTAATAAAAAATAAAGTGAATTTGAACATTTTATTAATACAGTTAATATTATTTCTTCGGCTAAGAATATATTTTTGATACAAAACAACCAGCTTTCACTCAAGACATTTTTTTCAAAAAAATTCATTGTCTATTTGCGAGAGTTTTATTTTTTTTTGTGTACCATCAGCAGCATCACACATACATCTCCTTCACGAATTTCCTCTGTAATTATATTTATGCAGATGGCTTCCGTGTGCCTTAATATCACATTTACGCTGGGCGCGCACTACAAGTTTTAAAAAACTCGCGCGATTGTAGTATGTACGAGTACACCCTGTACATAAATAATATATATTAATATAGTAGACATTGTTTAGCAATAAAAAGTAGGTTACAATGAGACAGGAAATAATACTGCTGATGTGTGACATCGGTTCACCGGGCAACTTGTAAATTATTTTAATTGAATATAGATGTGTGTTGAAGTCAACAGCGTTTTGATTAGCCAATAATTAATATATTCAAGGAGATGAGACAGTAAAAATATTTACATGGCGATCTTGCCAGCATCTTTACACGATCTTTTACAGCTCGACGTTAAAATCGTGGTAACCTATGTTGTTACTCATGATATTTTTTCCGTATGTGTGCGCAGTGCAATACATATATCACATTTCTGCGACAAATTTATAGCGCGATTAAAAATCGTCGTACGTCAGTCTTACGCAACTATACTTAATTCCTCGCTTGCCATTTTAGTGATATTTAGTTATAAACGAGGACCACTTGAAGAAAAAGTAAATGTGGTATGTTAAATTTTTACCATGAGTGCATAAATAAAACTATAGTTTCTCAGTTTATTTATATGTTATTATTTCTGGATTTAAATCACTATTGCCTAATTTAACCTAAGAAAACTAGTTTACGCTTTGCTAAAGTTGTATTCTTTCCAATATAAATTTCCATTTCTCTATCTCCTTCAAGACGCGAAGAGTAATAAAAAAAACGTAAAACAAAAAGACTTATTCCCGTAAACTTGGTAAAAATAAAGCCCGACTATACGACGACCAAAACCAAAGTCTATTAGTTGTTGGAGACAAACACGTCTCGCTATTTGTCTCTTTCGAGTCGTTTCGAAAAATAACCTTGTAATCTGTCCTCATGACATCGAGTGAGCCGAGAAAAATAAGAATAAATGGACGTAAAATGTGGCTTACTCTCTTTATAGGTAAACTTGATTTGGTCACTGTGGGAAATTGAACGTTTAACTTGAACGCTATACCGCTGCGAAATCAATTTATATAGGAACTGAGAATTTTCACATTATAAGGGAGAACTTTATTTTTTATTAAATTGGAAAGAAAGAAATCTTTAATCATCATCAAAACACGTATCTTTTTCTTCGCTTTCCGAAAAATCTTAATTCGTTTTTTTCTTTCAGTGGGCATTAACAGTTCAATAGTTTCAGGTAAATATGCTTTAATTGTTGTTACTTTTAATTCACCTCATACTGCTTATGTGGGTCTGAACTAAAAAGCAATATATAATATATATCCAGGTTGCACTCTTTCCTCGAAAACTATGGTGCAAAGTTTCGGCGGTACGACTGAAAATGTTTATTTCGGGTTTCTGCAGCCCTATGGGCAATAAAGCATTTTCAATAATGGTCAAATGAATTACTTCGAATCAAAGTTTAATATATTGTTGGAGTCATAGAATGTCATCCATACAACTCGACATATAACTTTGCCGTTTCGTCGTCTTTTTTAATATTTATTTTGTGACTAGTTGAAATTGTTTCCAAAAATCACCTTTAATCTATAAATTAGATTATAGCTGATCCCTATAATCTCAGCAGCCAATTGTATATTGTCAAAAAATGGCAATCTAGAAGGTTCCTAACCAAGAATCTATTTCCAGAATATTTTTCCAACTTTATGGGCTCCCCATCTTTGTTTCATATTAGAGTTAAATTATGAAAATCAATGCTTTATTCTTTTGTTTTTCTTCGTATATCTCCATAGCACGACATTTTTAGATGATATTCTAAATAATCCAATTTTGAATTCAAAATAGGAGTTGTATCTGCTCAAACAGGTCTCTAGTCTGGTATTATGCGAGATAATTTTTAAAGGCTATTAAGGTAAAGGTGTAAAGTAGTAAATCCTAAAGAAATTATTATGGGGACGAACAGGGAAATACAATAAAATAGCTTTTAATTAATAATTAAAATATCTATACGAAAAACGTTGCTTTTGAAAGCCTCAAACATTATTAAAATAATGATAAATCGATTTAAAATATATTGCACTCTATTGATTCTTACCTGAGATATAGAAAGCAGTTACTTTTATTTTGAAAACAAAAAAATATATTTACGTTAAAAGATTTGTTTACACTGAGAGCAACAAAAATGAATTCCTCATAGGATTCAAAAATGAATTCCTACTACCTAAGTGATCGTGCCGGCGCAACAATAAAAGGTGGGAGGGGTTGGATATTGTTCCTACAATTATCTACTTTCTCAGGAAATCGTTCAAATCGACCTATGTGCCATGTTAAGCAGTAGGTCCACTCGGGAATAGCTCTGGTAGCGAACGAAGAGGTGAAAATCCAAAAGAAAAAAATAATGTTCATCTTATTTTAGACAACTTATTCTAGATAGTGATGGCAGTTACAAAGAATATACCTCATACAGGAATACTTGAGCCTGACTAAATGCCATCGCAAAGAATTGTTCGAAAAATTATTGGTAATTAATATTTTATTTTTACTTCGTTTTTTAAATTATTTTTAAAATACAACGTTTACTCAACGCAAATAAATTATTTTTTAATCTACAGGGTGTCTGCAAAAGGTCTTTACAAAAACCTACAACATATTCTTCAGACCAAAATTAGCCGATTTAAGTAAACTCACCTAAGTACAAAGTTGTTTAGGTTGGGCGCTAGACGGCGCTGAAGTGACAATTTTTAAATCGTTTCTCTGGATTAATTCAAAAACTGCTCATACTATTTTGCCGAAATTTAGTACGTTGGCATAGCTTTATGGGGCAAAAGAACTCATGTCACAATTCTGATTAATATCAGTCCATGGGCGTAGAACCTGGGTTTTTTACTAATTGCTTGTTTCAGATTTCTATGCCAATGGAACAAGAGGGGTTTGGGCACAAAATTCAGATAAATCAACTTATTTGCTACAAAAAAGATACTCTTGATAATACTCGATTCATTTGACGGTTTTCGAGAAATTTGCATTTTATTACTTAATACGTATTAGTTTTTACAAGAAAAGAAAAAAATAACTAAATCATCAACAGAAATAAATAGAAATATCATAAAAATTGCTCAAAATGTCCACCATTTTCATGAATACAAAGATATATAAGTCGAAGAAAATTAAAACACACTCCTTGCAGAACTTGTTCATGGCCCCTAAGATTAAGAATATTTATTGCATCTTGAATACGTTGCCATAGTTCTTCTGCGTTATCTGGAGTTGTCCTGTAAACCACTGTCTTAAGATGCCCCAATAAGAAATAATCCAATGGATTTAAGTTCGAAGACCATAGTGGCCAATTTACATATGCATTACCTCTACCAATCCATTTATTGGAGTACTGCTGATTCAAAAAGTTTCTAACATTTAATGCAAAATGTGGTGGAGCTCCATCGTGCATAAACCACATATCTCTCCGAAGTTGTAAAGGTAAATCTTCTAGCAAATCTGGCAGCGTATTTTGAAGATGTTGCAAATAGATTTCCCCGGTTATTCTTTGTGGAATAATGGCAGGACCAACAATATGATTACCAATTATTCCAGCCCACACATTAATTCTAAACTCATTTTGAAAATGTTTTATCTTGATAGCATGTGGATTTTCATCCTCATAAACATGTTCATTATGAAAACTTATACACTTTAGGAGTAAATTGGACGTTTTCTTGCAGGCGTCTTTCAACAGCAGCAAACGTCGGGTGGCCTGCTATACGACGATTTGGAAACGTTTCGGAGTATTTCTGTATATTCTGTATTAGCACCGCCATGATAATTTACGACAATTAAAGTTTTCTAATAATTAATGCATGCAGATAAAATGACTGAACGTTAGCAACAATATTAAATGTTACAAATTTGACAATAATCTTATGTTGTCAGATGAAACTAATAATAACCAACAATAATAATCGTTTGTGAGGTGTAAGGTCGTGTTGTACATACCTAAAAAATACGGTGCAAACAAAAGACAGATGATAAGAAAACTGTTCTAGAGGTTTTGTTTTTTGTAGTAAATAAGTTGGTTTAATCTAAATTTTAAACTTAAACCTCTTATCTTCCATTGGCGTAGAAATCAAAAACAGAAAAATTGTATAAAATCCAAGTACTACGTGGTAAAAACTATCAAGTATTAAGTAATAAATGCAAATTTCTCGAAAACCGTCAGAGGAATCGAGTCTTATCAAGGGTACCTTTTTTGTAGTAAATGAGTTGGTTCATCTGAATTTTGGGCCCAAACCCCTCTTGTTCCATTGGCATAGAAATTTGAAACAAGCAATTAGTAAAAAACCCAGGTTCTACGCCCATGGACTGATATTGATCAGAATTGTGACATGGGTTTTTTTGCCCCATAAAGCTATGCCAACGTACCAAATTTCGGCAAAATAGTATGAGCAGTTTTTGAATTAATCCAGAAAAACGATTTAAAAATTGTCACTTCAGCGCCGTCTAGCGCCCAAACTAAGCAACTTTGTACTAAGGTAGTTACTTAAATCGGCTAATTTTGGTCTGAAAAATATGTGGTAGGTTTTTGTAAAGACCTTTTATAGTTAAATAATAAATGTTTAAATAAAACATACCAATGAATTAGTTCTTTTCCCCTAGAAATTTTCCGAACCGAAAATTATTTCCCAATTTTTTCGACTGACAAATCCCGCAAATCCGGCAATTGGTGCCGCCGTATTTACTAATACGTTGTACTTAAACTTCCGCATAATCCGAAAATAATTGCCCTCGTAAAACCGATAAATTAATCCATGCGAAATCTGTTCGTGACGTGGTCATAGAAGCCAATTTTGCGGGAATTTAAAACCAATAAGGCGTATTTTATTTATCTTTTTAAATTAATGGAAAAATGAGTAAAATATTGCTGGAATTAGGATCGGGTTATTTTCAGTATGAAACCAACAATCTTTTATAGGGTAATTGGTAAAATTGAGTATTTGGATTTAACTTTCAAATTACCATGCTTACCAAATTGGTAAAAATGATAAATTTGTTAAATTTTACGTCAATGAAATAAAAATTCCATTAATTGATTAATGACTGCTGTTTCAGTGAATACTTTCCCAGCAAGATAATTTCCTAAGCGAGTATGTCGAATTTAGTCCTCTCCTATAACATGCATTATCATTTCTTCCAAGCTTAGTAATTAAACGTTCTGTCTGAGACTCTATAGTGCAGGGTCATTGATTATATTTACATCCCTATCTGGGGCCTTTATTATTATATTACTATTATTATCATGAATCGCTATACGAACGCCGAGATGACTGACATGCATTTAATTCACGGACTTGCTGATGGCAATTCATTACAAACTAGGCGGTTGTACACTAACCGTAATGTTCCTGATGGAAAAATCTTCCAAAGTATTCATCAACGTTTTCATGAAACAGGCACAATGAAATGAAGTGGGCACTAGGAAGGCCAATGACAGCAAGAACGGTAGAAGTGGAAGAGAATGTGCTGGACATGATAGAGGAAGATCCAGGTACTTCTACTCGAAAAATTGCAAATATTTGGATCTAAGTAACGAGACTGTTTGGAAACAAGACAAGGCGTTCATGCAGTTCTTTCTGCTGATTTTCCTTCACAGATTGCATACTGTCAATGGCTTTGCACACATTGGTTCAAATCCCACTTCTGATGCTAATTCTTTTTACCGATGAATCATTGGCAACAAGAAATGCAATGTGGTGTATGCACGATAGTGCACCAGCGTATTTCAGTGTTTCAGAGTTTTTTACAGTAACATACGGAGATCGCTGGATTTGTAGAGGTGGATCTCACTTATGGTCTGCTCTATCTACGGACTTAAATCACCTGGATTATTTTCTGTGGGGCCAACTAAAGTCATTAGTTTATACTACTCAAGTGGAGAATGTGGAGCATTTAAGAAATCAGATAATAGGCTTGTTACCGATATTTTTTTTTTTATTTATTTTTTTTATGATATTCAATAGAATTTAATAATCTAGATAAGCTGTTAAAGTTTCAGCTCCCTAGGTGTGATGTCTAAATTACATAGATTCAGATGGAAATATTAAATAATGCTTATATCAAATTCAAATACAAATGTATCTCAGTCAAAGAATGCGACGAATTCTTGTCATGTCGCATCCGAATTTTAAAAAATCAGAAAAACTTACAATAAAATATTGCATTTTTGATGAAAAACTTGTTAAATCTGTAATAAAACAACTACAATGACAAACAATGAATTTTGGGTGAACATTTTTTTAAATACATACAATATTGTAAATTATTATTTTTGTTTATTTCACTAACTATTGCACTACTATAAATCTAAACATTTAACCAAACTAAAACGAAACGTAGCATTTGTAGAATAGCAAATTGCCTTATTCTACAAATCACTCGTTCTACATGTATTCTTAAGCTTGAAATCCTTTTTGGTTCCTTAACTTCTTGCTTAGAGTTTGTTCGGCTGGATGAGACTAGTGGTCTAACAAGTCAATTAATATTGGCTGCATGTTGGTCTTTAAGATGCTTAAAGCCTCTGTCGGCAATTACCTGGGCCCCTGGATTTAATTTGTCAGTACTTCTACCACCAAAACCAGAAGAAATATAAGAAATTAAACCATGTACATGCTATTACGTATTTCATGGTGTTACAACCTTTATATTTTGAACATCGCTTTACTTGGTTTTTGTATTGAGATTTCAAAACAGGGTTTTTTCTTAAATCTTAGATAATGATTTAAAGTAAACAAATGGCTAATGTTAACCTGCTAGTAAAGGTACTGTTTTTTGAATAATGTTACATACTTTGGCAACTTCTACACTAAAATCGTCAGCTAATATTCTGTAAGATAATTTTAGTTTGATCTTTTTTAGGATTAAAAAAATATCCAATCTTTTCAATTTACATTTTTGGGTTAGCATATTTACAATAAATAATGAATGGCTAGGCATACCTGAATAGTTTGGGATTTTTTTATCAAGAAAAATGTTCTCTTTTGTATTTTTTCTGGAATATCTATATGTTCTCTACTATCGGAATCTGAATCTGACAAGCTTAGTTCTAATAAAATAAGTGTTATTGTCGTTACTACTACAAATTAAATCGGTACTGTTTCTTTCGAAACCTTTTCCTTAAAAGGATATTTTCTCTTTTTTCCCATTTTTGACAATGGCAAATCTTCACTAGTGTACTAGACTTCCTGGCTGGGAACTTTAGCCTTAAGTTGCAACACTTGAACACCCATATCACAAAACAAAATAAGACACCCATATATTTAGACTTTGGTTCAATTTTCATCCCATTTTCCTGCTCGACGTCCTCATTCTCAATATAAATTTCTGAAGTTACGGGAAGTAACAAGTTATTAATCACTGATTTCTGTTCCTTTTTTTGGAAAAACCGTGACGATAATTTCGACCTGTGGGCCATAACTCGATCTATTTGACAATAAAAATTGGTACTACTTTTGGCTTAAGTCTCATATTTCTTTTCTTCATTGTCTTTATATTCATATAATTTTCTATGTCTTTTATCTAAAATTGGTTATAACTATCATATATTCTGTAGTCTGCTTGCACATTGGCATTTAAACTTACGTTAAAATGATCCTCACAGCAATGAACGTGGGATTTGTCAAAAACAAAAGCATCCCGACGCATAGCTTTCTGCCAAACTTTTCTAGTTGCAGGATTAAAAAGTACGGTTATAAACAGACTTTCTGAGGCATTTCTGGAGTATTACGGCACTCAGGAATCACACAATATTTAGTGGAAGTTTTTCTATCCTATTTTAAACCAGCAAGAAGATAAAAAAATATATAATTTAACTATCAAACGCCTTTTACATACAGAAACACAATAACACGCGCTACACGCTTAGTAAAGCTCCGCCCCGTTTTCGCGCGGTCCAACTTTGGTAACTTATTTAAGGGCTTAAATGTCCGAATAAAAAACCTCAAAATTTGGAAATTACCTTAAAAAGTAGTATACTTTCTATTTCTAATTTAAAAAAATATGTTGTACGGGCCTATTGCTGGGTGTAACTCTATAAGAAATGACCCTGGTGTATGTAAGTATGTTCCCTGTAATTTTTGGCAATAAAATGTTGTTATTGTCAACAATCTGTCTTGCCCTCTATCTTCAAAACAAAGCGGCCTTTTAAAAAATATTAAAGGACAATATATTCCTAGAATAGTTCAAGGAAAAACCCCTTCAGTTTTTACCGTATGCTTAATACACACCCTGTATATACGTTAATTATATTTGGTCGACTCGATTCTGCCATATCAATCCTTAAAATATAAATAAATTAAAAGAAATAATAAACAATACAAAAGTATAATAAAAGATACTGTTTTGTTTCCGAATAATAAATTTAAGCTACATTTCTGGATAATCGTAAATTTTCCGAAATAGAAAACAAGCGTAAAGAAACAAGCCGAAAATATGATGCCACAAGCGTATTCAACAGATTTGTTTACACAAACATTTTAAGCCACTATAACGACGCCCCGACTGTCAGAAATCACGTGTTTGAACACCGGCGTCACATAACCCTCATATATATCCAGATTGAGGGTCTCTCTTCACTTTCGCACCCCTCTGTAGCTATGACAGCAGAATTTCCGCATTGATTCCGTGCCGCATTCCGTATGACCTCGCTAATTGACGGCTGCTGGTGTTTAATCCTATTCAACCCCAAATATCTGATATATTTCGGTTGTCGGTAACTGTAAAAAATTGAATGGACTATACAGAAATCAAGGGGGAAACGTTGTTCTTTAACAGGGTGGAATTTGGTCATATGCAATATTTAGTACTTTGTAAGAACATTTCTAGATACCTAGATAACAGTTTTATTATAGTTGTATAAATAATGTTTTAGTTTCTGTGGTATGCAATTGGTTGCTTTGTATGAAAACTGATTACGGAAAAATAGTCTAAAGGGGTGCTCCGATATATAGTCCTTGCCAACTATAAGTGAGTTTAAAAAAAAAGTCGATAAAAACTCATAAATACTGACAAAGACCCCGCCAGGGTCCATTTCAATAAGTAACAGGGCCGGATTCGTTTCGTTAGTTTTGCAATACTATCCTTATTTTTTAAATTATTTGCTTGGAAGTATATCTTTTAATTGATTTCTGCTAGAGCCATCAGTCCAACCTTATTTTATATTCATATCTGCTTTCCCCTTTTTCCAAGTTCATTTATTTTTTCTAAATAGTCTGCTCGCCATTTTACGTTTCTTCTACTGCATTATTGCAGCATGCTTATTAACAATTTTAAATTTGAATCCCAGTTTCTTAAGTCTTCGTCGAAAAGTGCTTTTTGAACAAGGTTTTTCGAACTCTTGAAGTTTTTTTACTATTATGGGAACTATATTATTTTTATGTTTTTAAATAAGTAAACTTCTTAATTATGGAATAGGTAAAAAAGTACTCAAATTTTAAACATCCATATCTCCATCAAAATTATATCAATCCACTCAATTTTCGATTTATTAGGTAGGCCGTCCCTTGGACTACTTAGCACAAAGTATTTCACCTTACTTTATGTCTTTTTTATACAGGATGATGGCTAAGATACCAAGCCATGTAAAATGTGCTGATTTTAAAATTAATGTTTGGAAAATACGAAGCAATGGAAATTGAATTTTATTAGTGTACTGGTTACAGCTTTATGTTAGGTACTTACTGTACAAATTACAGCGCAGTGCCGTTCGTGTCAATTAAAAAAAAAATAAAAAAATAAAAAATGGAATAGGTAAAAAAGTACTCGAATTTTAAAATCAATATTTTCATCAATCCATTCAATTTTCAGTTTATTAGGTAGGCTGTCCCTTGAACTACTTAGAACAATGTGTTTGACCTCACTTTATGTCTTTTTTATACATGATCATGGATAAGATACCAAGCCGTGTAAAATGTGCTGATTTTAAAATTAATGTTTGGAAAATACGAAGCAATGAAAATGGAATTTTATTAGTGCACTGGTTATAACTTTATGTTAGGTTACTTACTGTACAAATTACGGTGCAGTGCCGTTCGTGTAAATTAAAAAATCTATATATTGCAAATTATATTGACTGAAAACGTTTTACTTCTATTTGGATTTACGTTGCTAGTCAACCAATTGCCCTTGTCAATTTATCAACATTATAAATTTGTTGGCAGTTCTTGACAAAGCCTTTTGTTTAGTTTCTTTTTTTAAATGAATGCCAATATCCGATTCATATCTCCAGAAGAATGTTCCTATGCAAGAGGACTGTTTGAGCAGGGCCGGTCTCAGTCTGATATTGCCAGAATCATGAATAAAACGCAAGGGGCTATATCAAAAATTTTAAAACGGTATCGAGAATATGGATCGAATTAAAGAAGAGCAGGCAAGGCCGACCAAGGAAAACAACTGCTAATCAGGATCGGTTTTTAACAATGCAATGTGTTCGGGAGCGATTTACAACAAGTACCAAGCTACAAGCACGGTTGTCAAACGTTCACAATGTTCGACTATGTAAGCAAACAATACTTAATCGCTTAAAAGAGGTCCAACTGAAACCGTACGAAGCAGCGATAGGACCAAAGCTGGAACCGCACCATAGACGTGAACGATTGCAGTTTGCTCAAGAGCATTTGCCATGGGGTGAAGATGAATGGGCTAATGTTTTATTTAGTGACGAATCCCGTTTTTGTCTATACAGCAATGATAGACGTTTAAAAGTGTTTCGAAGACCTGGTGATCGCTATGCTCAGTGTAATTTTAAAGAGCGGGTTAGTTATGGCGGTGGATCAATTATGGTTTGGGGAAGTATATCTCTAGAGGCAAAAACGGAATTGGTATTTGTAGAGCGATTAACAAGTGACAGGTACATTACGGAAATTCCTCAGGAGCATGTTGTGCCTTTTGCTCCCTTTATTGGAGAAAACTTCATTTTTATGCAAGATAACGCACGTCCACATACGACGAGAATAGTAACGGAATAGCTAGCAGAAACGGGAATTACCGTAATGAATTGGAAAGCTCGAAGCCCAGATCTTAACCCTATAGAGCATTTATGGGATCGAATGGGTAGAGAGGTTCGTGCAGAAGCTAACCCACCAGAAACTTTGGCTCAGCTGAAATTGACGCTACAAAGAATATGGGAAAATATGGATCAGGTTTTTATAAGAAATCTGATTCAATCAGTATGCCAAATCGTTGTCAAGCTGTCATTAATGCCCGTGGAGGAAATACGCGTTATTAATTTTTATTCTTATAATTAAGTTGTTTCTTTAAATTGTTATTACTATTGTTAAGTTAGTGTTATATCACGATTTTTTAATTTTTTTTAATTAACACGAACGGCACTGCGCTGTAATTTGTACAGTAAGTATACCCAACATAAAGCTGTAACCAGTACACTAATAAAATTCAATTTCCATTGCTTCGTATTTTCCAAACATTAATTTTAAAATCAGCACATTTTACATGGCTTGGTATCTTATCCATGATCATGTATAAAAAAGACATAAAGTGAGGTCAAACACATTGTTCTAAGTAGTTCAAGGGACAGCCTACCTAATAAACTGAAAATTGAATGGATTGATGAAAATATTGATTTTAAAATTCGAGTACTTTTTTACCTATTCCATTTTTTATTTTTTTATTTTTTTTTTAATTGACACGAACGGCACTGCGCTGTAATTTGTACAGTAAGTACCTAACATAAAGCTGTAACCAGTACACTAATAAAATTCAATTTCCATTGCTTCGTATTTTCCAAACATTAATTTTAAAATCAGCACATTTTACATGGCTTGGTATCTTAGCCATCATCCTGTATAAAAAAGACATAAAGTAAGGTGAAATACTTTGTGCTAAGTAGTCCAAGGGACGGCCTACCTAATAAATCGAAAATTGAGTGGATTGATATAATTTTGATGGAGATATGGATGTTTAAAATTTGAGTACTTTTTTACCTATTCCATAATTAATGGACGCAGTGTAGTTTGGCTGTAGCCAAATCAAAATCTTTAGGTTTACCTAAATCGGGTCGTTTTTTCTTTGTTTGGAGATTTACATAAAGTACTATAAGGAACCTCTGTTAGCTCGGAACATTTTTTTACTACCTCGGATTTGTTATAGCCTATGTGCATAGGGTCTCGTTTTAGGTTTTTATACACATTGAAACAAATTTCCTTTGCCTGAAAGCTCAAAAATACTTTACGCCTTTTTCGTAACGTTTCTTCATTTAAAATGGTTAGTCATGGCTCAAAGCCAATACCAATACGGTGAGTGAGAATGCTAAACTCGCGTGTAACTTAACTTTAATACACAGAAAGTTTTTAATTATTGACCTAGGTGATTATTTATTATCGTTATTTCTCTCAGTAGAGAAATTTTACTTCTCATTTGAGAAATGGAGTAAATAATGACGCTTTCTTAAGTTTGTAGTAAAAAATAGTATTTTATGCAACAAGGGCATGAAGTAGTCCTTTTATAACGAGAGCCGCGGTGTCCTAAAATACGTACTATAAATTTGTAATTATGACAAATTTGTCATTGAAACCCGACCTTTTTTATATAATAATAATGTTCAATGATTAAACGAGAGTGAAAACTTAGAACTCGCCTGAATTGAGTACAAATTGCGCCGCCTTCATGTCAAATGAATAATGAAATTCTTGATCAGAAAATATTTTTGAAAATACAAGTGGCTACATGAATCAGGAGTCCATGAGTATGAAAAAAAGCCATTGATAGGAACATTACTAAGACCCCAAGAGAAGCAGAGAGACGCTGATTACAACTTGCTTAGACAGAAATGCAGGGAAGGGTGAAGAAGAGGCCTGCGTCCCGTAGTGAATCCTAAGTAGCTCAAGAAGGAGAAGAAAGTGGTATATTTCGATGAATTAAAATTTTGACTTCTGGTTTTAGTCGCGTTTGCTGCGATTATTCTTCACACTATGCAGTGAAGATCTCCATGCATGTAGGCCTAATTTGGGCCACACTGTATTTTATTCCTAAAGGGTGTGAGGTATGACAATCCTTTGCCAAAAGATTCTGCTGCTTAACATCAATGCCCTGTTAGTGGCAAGAGTCGCATATGACTACAAATGTTTCAATAATGGTTTCCTTAGAAGTTATCTTATTGATAGGACACAGATGTAGCCCTGCCCTTAATCAATATATTTTTCAACTGAAGCCAAATAGCCTAGTAAGTCTTCGAGCGTGCTTAATTCTTTTTGGAATAGTGTTAGATTTTTTTCATCTATTACTTTATCAAAATATGAGATTTTGAAGAAAACTATAAATATTTCTTTAATATAATCCGAGGTATCAATTCGAACAAATAATATTGGAAATCCAACAATTTTAGGTTAGTTGCTTAGATCGGGAAGTCGCGATATTGCGCGTCCGGACAGTTATTACCTTTTATAAGAACGTGATAAACCAGCCTCTAAAAAACGAATATCTCGCTCATCACGAGAACCAATGTGGCTTTATCCAGCAGTGACAAATTTGAAAATTAATAAAGAGGGATCAAGTAGGCAAACAATTCGTCACCCGAATCGCGCCACTGGCATATTTGCACGGTCCCGAATTGGTCATAACTCGGGATTATCTTCGACATTTGGCGGCTGGTTATGACGCCTAGAAATGTTAATATTTGCTGCTGTCCCTTTGGCATTGCGGCTATAACACTCTACGGTCGGGAAGGCGTTAATTGCTCCGTGTTAGACCGGACGAGTAAAACACTAAAAACGTATTAATTATTGAAATGTCAATAAAAAGGTTTGTAAGGCGAGATTAACTCGTATGATGAGCAAAGTTATACACCACAGTTCATTATTGCATTCTTCTAACCTTCTTTTACAGTTGCAAATTTAAATTGACACATAAATAGTTTATTACATGAGAGGAATAAAACTGCAACCGCCGCCAGGGCTACTTTTAGCTGAGGATTTTCATTGCAATAATATCTTGTTACGATAGTTCGTGAGTTTGAAATTTTGGAGGTTCTACAAAAGCAAATTTCATTTATTAATTCAGATTATTGTAACACAACTGAAATATTTGTTCTGTTACTTAAGCTGGATTTATAAACTCAGATCACTCATTCTGTACTCTAAGTCTAACCAAACTACAAACTAAACCAAACAAGACAATACGTCATTGTCAGCTGATGAATGTCACAAATCATTTACTTGTTTAACTTCTAGCGCCAACGCCAGCGCCAGCGCCGACGCGAGCTTCGAGTTTATAAATCCAGCTTTAAAAGTCACTTCGTTACACTGCCGTCATTAGCTTGACTTTTCAGTTGAAGGTTAGGTCGAAGAATCCAATCACAGATGACCAAGAAGTAATTTTATTCTTTATTATTTCCTAAATTGCTAAATTTGAAAGAAACTTAAAATTAAGGTCTTACTTAATAAATCAGAGGCCTGGATTTTTACACCTCATTGAATGTGAAGTGTTGGTCTCTAGTTCTACAACCCCACTCACATAGAAACATGGATATTTCGTAACTTCAGATTGCTGAACTAATAGAATACCTAAAATCTTTAAGTCGCCGCATGGTAGCCAGTTGTGATTTTTGTAGTCTATTCTCAAGAGTTCTTTAAAAGTTTCTATTATATGGGCCAAACGGCCGACAGGAATGGCCATTATGTAAAAGGACTGCATTAAGGCTCCTCTTTCACGAGTCGATGAAAGTCTCCAGTCAGCGGGTCTATATTCGGAAGCACCAAGCTCACGAACTAAGCCAGCTACATTTTTAGTCTACAAGTGGTCCATGCTCTACAAAATATTCGACAAATTCACTCTCGCGATTGCGATACCAATAAAACGTAGTTCCTGGAGCAAGCAGATGTTTATCTTTTAATCTAGATCCTAGTATTTGGGAGAGATCTTTGGGAAGTCCTAAATCTCGGATTAGATCATCGAGCTCTTCTTACAAAAACAGCTGAGGTACATCTTGACTTCAAGGAGAAGGTTAAAACACATCAGTCTCCGCAACAACTAAGGGTTTGTCATTTTTATCATTATCACTAGCACTTTGTAAAATCTTTGGTGCCACAGGTATAGTGATTCTTCGTAGGCCTGCGTAATCCAGCCTCTAATAACCTGACCTACAACGTGTGGAGCTTTAACATTACG
Source organism: Polydrusus tereticollis (assembly GCA_963920685.1). NCBI lineage: Eukaryota > Metazoa > Arthropoda > Insecta > Coleoptera > Curculionidae > Polydrusus > Polydrusus tereticollis. The sequence goes on along the minus strand of OY987327.1, from coordinate 182,550,911 downwards.
TGATTGAGGAACTGTTGTTCGTAACTTAGCAGTCTTCTTGATGACTTGACTAACGGTGTACATCTTCGGGTCCCGGTGTAGGTCATTCTTTCTAAAATACCAAGGGTCGTTAACTATGCTTGGTAGCACTTTATTCTGAAAGAGTTGTTGTCATACTGGCACATATCCACAGCTGGATGTCATATTATATATACACTGGTTTAGTATTTGTTTGTAACTTATTTTAATTGCGTAGGTCAGAATGCTTTCCCATCAGTGAATATGTCTAGCTTTTCTCTATTCTTCTTTACGTGGGCTATCCAGCGTCTAAAGAAATACCCACATATTTTGGTATCTGGGTATTATTAATGCTAACTAAAATATTGTATTTCGTTTTATTTGCAGAATTTATCTGTGCAGATTAAGTTTCATTAAGCTTTATCACCAATTTTATTAACAGTTCTGCAAGTTTCTAGTAGCATTCTAATTATCTTTTCGCATTGTCAATATGACATAGTCATCTGCAAAGGGTCATTGTATCATGCTTTAATTTAGGAATATTATTAATGTTTGCAGTTCGGATTAAGCGCCTTCCTACTTTATTCTGATTAGGTACTTACATGGTTTCAGAAATTGAGCATATTGCTTGGACAACGACTTGTTTAGTTAATGATTAAGTCACTAGCGCGACCTTTGTCGCAAGCTTGGGCTACTTCTAAGATGATCGTTTATTAATTAATTTTTTTTTTAAATTAATATTTCTCTCTTGATTCAAACTGATGTAGGAATTATTTTCTTGTTCTTTAGGATTGGTTTTAATCCTCTAAAGAACTGCTTTTGGAAACTACAGGAAGCAAAATTCTATAAGATGAATCCTCATTTGGTGGGTTGCCTGATTTATTGTCACCTCGGTCAATTTCCAAATCCATTACAGTCTGAAGAAGGCATTAATAAGACAAATCAGCTTCACTATGGATTTTCTAGGAAGGTTTATGTTGGCAATTACATCAAAATCTTGCTTTTGTCGGGATTCTTTCTTCTTTTGGACTAGTGAGTCTGGTTGAATACGGACGGGGTTTCAATTCAAATATGTTTTTATCTTTATTTGGTCGAAATGTTCTTTTAAGGTGTTTAGTAAGTCTATTGGCCTTTTGTAGTTTACTATTTGCCAAATTTCTATCTGAAACAGAGAATAAAACCACATGGCTCCATCTCATGGTGGGTAAATAACACCAATTCTCAAGCAAACCTGCGCCCTCTGATATGGACTTACAAAGCCATAAATATCAGAGGATATCCTGCAAAGACAAAATGTCACAGTTGCAGGAGTCCTCGCTATGCCCGAGCTAGGCGTCTTATCGTTTTAGTAACCAAAAACTTAACACAATGACAAGGATCTGATTTTTCCTGCTGCCAGAGTTATCTCCAGACGCGTTTCGCTGTATAACACCTCGTCAGTGTGTCAGTGAGAATGCAGGTCCTGACAAAAGGAAAAAATATATGCGTCTGTTTTAAAACAAAAAAAACCGGGATGAAACAGAGAATAAAACCAGATGGCTCCATCTCGTGGTGCTAGTAGAGAACACCAATTCTCCATCTGTATTGCGTGGTGTTTCAAAGTGAGTAGTCGGTTTTCTTGTTACTTATCAATTTTATACTTAGAAATTTACTTACATAAAATATTAATCTTTGAATCTCCCTTTAAAGATACTTGGTTGTATTTTTCACTGGTGCCAAATTTTGATGAGTTGTTTTTCTCTGTGATCAGTTCTCTGACGTTCTTGTTATTGTTGACACCATGAAATGTCTACAATATTTATTTGTCTCCAAAGTAAAACCACTTTTAAGCTACTGCAGTTGGTTCATCTATAGGTGACACGTGTGTATGTTAATTAATTAGCTCAAAATAAGTATGCAACAAGTTATAGCAGAAACGTCCAGGACTAAAGCAACAAAATTTCTAATTGCATATAACCTTTGTCGCGAACTACGCAGGGAACGGGTTTAATCGAACGGTTAAAATGACCCTATTAAAATTTGCAAAACTCGTTTGTTAAATTTTATGCTTATACCATTTTACTTTTCATCTTAACGGCCACTGAAGTATGATAGTTATATTAAACATGCCACATAAATTTTTATGGATAATGCTAGCAAAACTTTAAGATAGGGTAGTTAAATTTAAAAATATTTACTGTAAGAAACTGAGGTTCTGTAATGATCAACGATAATAATTAATAAAAATACCTATAATAGGTAATATTATAGCAAAGAAATTCCTTGGCTTAAATTTAATTAAAAAATACATTTAGCAGGAAAAAAATCCCAAACCACCGCAGATTAGAAAACGTCCAAGAATATTCCGAAACAAGATGTCCTTTAATAATAAGATTGCCAATAGCAGGTATTCCAAAAAACGTCGAATTTTTGAAACATTAATTCCATACATTTTTCAAACATAAAAGTGCCTGTCTAATAACTTTTGATCAACACTGTATTGGGTAATCAAAATGCCATTTGCGCTGTTAGTATAATGCTGCGTTCTTTAATTACCTCGGAAAAGAGTAGATTTAGAGTCACGTGGTTTGAGATATGTCAGCGATAACATCGAGCACGGAAAAATAAAAGAACGGTCAATAGCAAAATTTTAAAATTTTCACTCCATTTTGAACGTCAATGGACTTTTAGGGTTATATTGTTTTAGGTTTGTGTTTTCTCATCGCTCTTGTTATATAAATTATTATGGAAAATCAAATACTACAAACAGATGATGAGAGATTACTTTGGTTAAATTCAGAAAGTAAAAAATATACCTACCGAAAACTGTCAATATTGGCTGTTTGGAAAATCAATTTCTATATGGCCAGAAGGTATAGGATAGGCTAGGATAACTTAAATGGCGAAGATAGTTCCCCGTTCGCCGATGGCGCTATTGTAGGGATTTTGTTTCATTTCTGTATCTTTATCTCTCTGCGTTCAACCGTACCAGCTTAGGTGCGATAAAGATAAAAATATGACCTGTATGCTCTGATCCATAATGAAAATATCTTCCTCGGACCCAAGCGACATTGACATTTTAAAATTAAATTTTTAAACGAAGCGGCGCGACGTATAAATTTATTAAGTTTATTCTGTTAAAATGGTGATGTATTATTGCGTTCCCGGATGTAAAGTACAAAGTGGAAAACGTGTGAAAATGCACAGGTTTCCAAAAAGCGGTCAGGTAAGTTTTTTGTTGTTTTACCGAAGTAATAAAAAGGGTGTATCGTAAAGAGCCAAAAAGGCACCTTGCGCCTATACTGTATACAAAATATTATTGCTATCTAAAAAAAATGTATGCAGGACACCTTTTGATCCTGAATAATCATAAACGTTACTTATATACTAATTTTCTTAGAGTTATGACAGTTTACGATCTTAGTATAATGTCCGTGGATTTTTAGATGCATAAACTTTGGGTAAATACTATTCAATATCCATCACTCTGTGACAAAGACAAGATTGGCATTCAAAAAACTTATAGAGTTTGTCATACACATTTTGGATATGACCAGGAAATTAAGCATGGCAGAAGAGGATCGCACACAACTCATTAAAAACAACACTGTGTTGTTTTTAATGTGTTGTAAAGATGTCGAGTCCATGTTTTTATATGTTTTAATTACAATACTTTATGTAGACCATAGTAAGTAATAAGGTCTGATAATGCCCGATTAGGGTGAAACGCGTAACCAATACAAAAATTAGAACTTGAGACCGTGACTTTGTGTTTTTTTGAGTTACTCTACAATACTGAATTCAGGTCTCTTTGTGAACCATGGACGGATTCTTTAAAATATTTTTTTGAGACTTGAGAGTTTTATCTGGCCTTGAAGATGACATGTCGAAACATGTGGTTAGGCTGTTGATTTGATACCAACATGAAGATTGCTAAAAATCTCTTTCCTTCAATAAATACAATAGTGGACGAAATTCACGAACAAAGTGGTTTTGTTCTATTTTTAATTGTAAACAACTCTGCAAAACAGTGAAAACGTTGCATATAATGCATAACGTTCAAAAATAACAAATAGCCATAAACTATTTACCACAATACGTAAACATTGTCCGTATACCAAATGAAATGATAAATGGAATTTTTGTCATGTTGGCAATGTAACCACTTATCGTAAATATTCAACCGCAACTACAACAAGAACCGCTGTTAAATCCCCGTTACCGACACCGTGTTTTTTCCACTACATCAAAATCCTTTATTCATAAACAGTTTTTCACCCTGCAGGGTTTTTCTTGCTCATGTTAAAATGTTTCGGCTATACCGCCGCGCAGCATGGTAATAGCCACAGCATATTTTAAAAGATGATAAGAAGTTTTTGAGCATGGGTTTTACTGTGTTTCTAGATCGTATTGTATTACACATATTGTAACGACTCAAGTTAGATTAATAATAAATGATAGAAATATAGCTTTGACAAAGATAAAAAAAAAGGTCGAACCGTCGGCGATTTTGTAAATTTTAAAGTAGTTTTATTTATTGTATATGGCCAGAAAGTGATGAATCGGAAAAAAGAAGTTATGTAGAAAATCTTTAGAAGATTGTGAAAATTGCGGATTAATATTAAATCATAGACCAAAACAGGTGCTGAAGAAACCATAGTTGCAAATTCGCTTCTGCTTGCTTGCTTGTTTTTGTTTCATATTCCCGACAATGATAAAACCTAACCTAGCTTTGCACTAATATCACACGGCAAAAAGTTCAAGGGGCCCCAAAAAAAGAAACCCGGATATACACCATAATACAAACCCAAATGCTAACGCTGACATTTAAGCTAAAAAAAAAAACTAGAGAAAAAAATTAAAATTTAGGAAATCTACACCCTACAGGGGCGTGCGGTAAGTTATGAAGAAGGGGAAGCACCGTCGGTAGGCCCGCCGGAGGCGAAACATTTTTTGAGGACCACGCCCAAATATTGGCAATTTTTCGACGTTTAAATACAGGTAGAATACTGTCATGTAGGTACTGTCGAAAATGTGTGATTATGTACCTATGATTTTTTAATATTTCTTCTATTTTCTAAATGGCTAGGTGTAGGTAGGTACCTATGTTTTTTTTTTATTAATTTTTACGTAATTTGCCCGTCGAAAACCAATTCTTTAGTGACCCAACCCTGCCTAAGAGTCGTTAAAAACAAGTTAACAAAATTTCATAACAGAAACTAATACAGAAAACTATCTATACATTTTTACTTTGAATTCACAGTTTGATTTAATTTTAAACGGATTTTTTAGCCGCCTTCACTTCTGTCTTTAAATTACAATCTGGTGTAGGCCTACCTGTTGCAATAATATTCCTTTTTTCATCAAAGAAAAGCGTTGAAAATCCTTTTTCCAATAACTTGCATACAGAACAGATACACTTTACATTTCCCGAACTCGATGGGCCGGCAATTGGTTGCTCCATGACAAAATAAATCAAGAAGTAAGATAAACAAAGTCAAGTCACAGATCCTCTACCGTGTAGCGCTTATTCCTGGCGAAAAATCGCGACAAACAATCGTAACTGCCGAGTACAAACACGTGGAAACTAAATATTTTGGCGGCTTCGTTCTGGCGTCGCATCGCGGCGAAGGAAATACCGAAGTCTAACGATTTACCCTTTACTTGGCACGGCAGACCATATTAATTATTACTCGTATACGCGTATAGAGTGTAGTATACACGTATTGAGATCACTTCGATTCTTCGATACATTTAATATTGCGTTGGTCAGGGATGCATACAGGGCCGGATTTGGTTTGGAAATTAGATAGAAATAAATACTTGGGTATTTTAATTGTATGGATAGGTATAGATTAATATAAAATTTGTTTTGTCTTATGTCTTATGAAAGCGGTAGGGGAAGCAGTGCTTCCATCGCTTCCATGGACCGCACGCCCCTGACACCCTATGTACGTAGGAAGAAGAGTGTGTTACTGGAGTTAAAAAAGAAAAGGACACGACAGAGTAGGTATCCAATTCGCGTCACCAATAACTGTTAATAATTTTCTTAAAGGTAAAATGATTCCCTATGAATCGCATATTGCACCAGGATTTCCCTACAACTACCCTACCTTACAATTATACAATGGAATTGCAGAAACATATACAGTAACTACACAGATCTAAGCAACTTTATAAATGAAGAGAGACAAGTTATAATATTATTAAATGAAACATGGCTTAGGGAAACCCCAACTAATAACACAAAGGGATACACACCCCTAAAGAAAGAAAGAGACGATGGAAAAGGTGGGGTGACCACCGTAGTCAATAAATGAATACCATCCAATTAAGCATATAAACATCCAACTAACAAATATTTCACAGAAACAAAGATTACTGATTTTAAATGAACATCTAAGCCCTGTCAACCTCTACTGTTCCCCAGACATTACTATGACACCAAATATTATTTAGCAAATAATAAATAAGATAAATTTATTATAATAGGTAATTTAAACGGTCAGCACACAAGCTAGGGTCCTGGTATCAGCAATATGAATTTGAATGAAATGTTATGGAGAAACGATGAAAACCAACTGGGTATCCTAATTAATGGACTGTTCACAAAAACAACACTACCTAAACAAAACCGCAGCTGTCCAGATATCACAGTTACCACGGCAGATATAGCAAGATTTTGTAAACCGGGACACAGTGACCACCTACCATCAATCTGTACACTCACAGCCAACAATTAAAATCTCAATGCTAATAAATCCGTCTTTAGATGAACACAAAAAGTCAACTGCAATGAATATGCGAATCAATTTAATCAAACCCTAAATTCATATGAAGATCTAAATCAGGCAGCAGAAACATTAATCTTAAAAACAAGATTCAGCAATGGTAATAAGAAGATTACTCCAAATCCAAAATGGTGGAACGAAGAATGCGATCAAGCAACGAAAGAGATAAGTTAAGCCCTGAAGCAATACAAGGAATACCCAAATGAGCAAAACTTCCTAGAAAATAAAAGGTGTGTGCCAGGTTAAGAAAAACTTGAAAAAAAAAATATAATTTCAGTCCTTTTGCGTTTCCCTTAACAGGGAAACTCCAATAGCGTCAGTACTGAAAGTAATTAAGAAATGGATCGATCAGCTTTTGAACAACCTGGCACCTCCACAAGTGCCCGCAGAAGAGATTAATCAGCGACAAGTAGTAAATAATAGAACAACAATAGAAATCTCGATGAAGGAACTAAACTCAGTTCCTTATAAAAAAGTTGATTCATCCTCAGGAAAAGAGGGCATACTATACTCCATGATCAAAAACGTGCCGGAATACGAGAAGCAGAAACTAAATGAAATAATATTCAATGAGATTATCCAACAGAATAGTGATATCCCTGAAGATTGAAAAACCCAAAATACAGTCCCAATCAAGAAGAGGCACAGGAACCACAGAATGCCTAGTAACATCATGTGACATAATATATTCAGCATTCAGTAGAAATGACATGTTTATGTGCGTACCTGTTGACTTCAAATCAGCATATGACTCAATAATCCTAGATATGCTTCACAGGAAACTCACTGTGACGTTGCAATAGACACCAAGGTAAGGAAAACAATATTGAATATACTGAACGGCAGAAAAATTCAAGTGAGATCCTCAAACTCAGGTATCTTAACAAAAGTTTAAAAGTCATATATGGGACTCCCACAGGGATCCTCATTAAGCCCGCTGTTGTTCAATGTCTATACCCATAACCTAAAAAACGAAATTACAAATGGCATAAAAGTATTGCAATATACCGATGACTTGATACCTTGTACTACACAGAAACATCGATTATGCGATAGATCAAATTCAAGAAGCAATTCGAAGAGAGAAATGGAATAAAGATATTTTCAGAAAAAAACAAAAGCAGTACTTTCTTCTAAGCGGGAAACCAGCAAGAATAATCAACTTGCCAATAAACAAATAGAATGAGTTAACACCCACAAATTTAGCACCTATGTTTGGTAATAATAACAATACTGAAACAAAGCGGAAAAAGCTATGAATGCAATGAGAGCTATCACAAAAACATGGTGGGGTTCAGGCCAGAGGACGCTATTATGCATCTATAAGGACTTATTAGAAGTCAGCTAGACTATTGATCTTAAGCTGTTGCCACAGCATTAAAAAATAAACTGGAAGAAACTAGATGTGATCTAAGGATAGTTACAGGGTGCATCAAAAGACAGGAGAAACTTGCTAAGCTCCAAACGTGCCTATAAAACAATAAAACTGATTAATGACACAAGGACAAACCGTATTCTCAACTTCTACACAATATTTAATGAAGAACCACGGTATTGGAGAAACAGGGCATCACCTTCTATTATGGAAGGATGGGATGCTGCACCAACAAATATAGTCATAATTGATAAACCAAATGCATTACCCTGCTTTGAATATTATTACGGGATTAAAACTAAAGAGATTGCGTGGACAGAGTTTAATATTAAAAAACTTAGCCCTACAGCTGAAGCGGTATAGAACACGATAAAGGAAAAATATACAACATACGAAAAAATATATACAGATGCATCAATTGTATATTTAATGAAACGTGCTAGAGGCTAGGAGAAAAATCTTAGATCTAAAAGTAAATGGAAAACACATTTTGCTCATCTTGGTATCCAGTCATTCTGGTATTAAGGTAAATGAAAAGGCTGATGAATTGGTGAATCAAGGAAGGTATAGCAATAACTATGTCAACGAAAAAGTTAATTTCTTTGACCTCTTCAGTCAAGAAAAGAGCAATTTGTGAAAACATTTACAACGGCAAGGGAACATAAAAACGACGATTTTACTTTGACATAAGACAAGCTCATCAAAAGAAAACGGTGATTTCAAGAAAACTATCAACTAAATAGAGCAAAAGTGAGACGTTACGACAGATGAGGTAAAAGGCACTATTGCAAATTTAAATGTCAAGAAGGCCCCGGGTTTCGATGGTATTCAAAATTGTGCAATCTGTCAAACAACATCTTCAGGGATATAGTAAACCTGTTACAGGTAATAATCGAGGAAGGCTACTATTCGTGTGTGTGGAAAAAAGCGAAAGTTATACTGATCCTAAAGTAAAACGAAGACCCGACACAGGTGGTAAGTTTTAGGCCAATAAGTCTGTTGTCGAGTCTAGCGAAAATTATCGAAAAAATAATACTCAGTCGTCTGGTTGACTGTGTCGTCGAGCGTAATGTTTTCCCCAATGAGCAGTTTGGCTTTAGGGGAGAACACTGTACAGTGAGGCAGACGACGAGACTGGCGACCAGAATTTTGGAAGGATTCAATAGAAGAGCACACACGGGAGCGGTTCTCTTCGACGTCTCAAAAGCTTTTGATAAGGTCTGGCACTGCGGTCTGGCCTTAAAATTAATAAGACTGGGAGCTCCCAATGATATTTTTAAGATTGCTGCTTCCTTTTTGGAGAGAAGAAGTTTTGCAGTCTCGTTAGAAGGCGTGCTTTCTGAGACCAACCACATCAGGGCGGGAGTCCCACAAGGGTCTCCTCTCGCTCCGATGCTGTACAATGTATACGTTCATGATATCCCGAGAGACAGATTTAACGAGCTGTTCTTATTTGCTGACGACACTGCAATTACTTCAGTTTCAGTTCAACCGCGGCTGGTATTGCCTAGATTGCAAAGGCACATACGAGTTTTAGAAAAGTGGCTTTCGAGGTGGAGGATTCGCCTGAATCCTGCCAAAACGAAGGCCATCTTGTTCTCGAAGAGCAGAGTTAGAAGACCTGAGACTACGCTCTTGGTTAACGGAATTCGGATAAACTAGGTCCAAGAATCAAGTACTTGGGACTTGTTTTTGATGAGAGGCTAAACTGGAGAAAGAACTCCGAAATAAGATTAAGAAAAGCTGCCAATCAGCTTCGTTCTATATACTGCTTGTTAAATAAAAAGAGCACGATAGGTTATAGAACTAGAGTTAATTTATACAACTCGTCAGGCCGGTACTAACTTATGGAGTGCCAACATGGTGCAGTATAAGCAGGACAGCGCATAACAAGTTCCAGGTGCTACAAAATAGAGCGATAAAAATAATTGCGGACGCTCCGAGATATACTGTAGATGGAGTACTACACAGAGAGTTTGAAATACCGACACTGAAGGAATTTATGACAAAATATTAGCGGATTACTACAAACGTACGGACGTATCCTACAAGTTCACATGTACAGTCACCGCCGAATTCCACCTACAAGTTCCCTAAGAATTGGCTGCCTCCAGCAATAGTGGAGAGGCACTAACGATGGAAGCCTCGACAAATCAAGCGTTTATTTGAGCTGTGAGAAGAATAAGTCCAAAAAGACGTTCATACCGCCTTTTTTAAACCATTCAGAGCTTCGCTCAACTTCATTTCTTTATTTGAAGTTTGGCCAACTAAGGTCCAAAGAGAGAGAGAGATATCCAGAAGAAGAGCAAAGATAAATATGATTATTAGAATAAGGGGACAAACCATTGCTTGACAACGAAACACTAAAACAAGATTGAAGACGCTTTATGCGAATGTGGAGAGACGCAAAATCAATTTTTTGGATGTAGAAACAGACGTACGTATCTCAGTTAACCGAATTCAAAAGAAGCCCACCTGATGACAAAATGACATGAAACTATCGAACATTTTATGTGAGACATGTTGTCTCATCACAAGAAGGTATTTATTTAGTAGGTATGCAGGAATTTATTACCAATGAATCCGCCTTCGCATAATGCCTGTGTTTGAACTTTATTAGGTCTTAACAAAAAACAATGAGTCTTTACTTTTAAAACTAAAATGAAAATAATTTGGAACGGAAATAAATCAAAGTCACATTTGTCGTAGCGCCAAATAGCGGACAACAAGATATCGAAAAAATATGTCGTTTCGAAGAAGTACGAAATGAAATATGAACAATACCAATTCTTTGTGCGCTTTGTTCCTTAGTAAGAAACGTTTTGTTGAGGTTTTGTTGCTTAATACACAATAGTAAAAAAGTTAATAAATCATTCGGACATACAAACAAGATTAATTCGTCGAGACGCCCTATGTGTGCGACTGGTTAAATACCTAAAAAACGCATTCCAGTGTGTAAGGTCTAAAAATAAGTGATTATTAAAACTATTTATTTGTCATATATTTTTATTTATACAGATAATAATTTACGTGTTATACACCGAAATCCCACTGGTTTATCATAATTTGTTTTGACTAAATAAAGGATCCATTAACGTCAGATTAAAAGCATAATCCTAAAAAAATTGAATCCTAAGTCTTTTTAAGTATAAACTTGAGGCTTAACATGGAGATAATAAAATATCCGTTATGAATTACACATTATGCGACTTATGCGCAATATTTACGGTATTCTAATTTTTTTTTTGTAACAGTAAATAATTATACACTGCTATTAATAAAGATGGGATCACAACAGTTTGGGAACAATTTTTAAATTTAGTAAATTTTTATATTGCTAGTAGTTATGGCATAAAATTTTCCTCACTTACAAAGATTTTACACGTGGAATGTTATATTATGCGCTTTATAGGAAATTTAAAACTACGAGGAGACAATTGCAAGTCCAGACAATATGGGACGTTAACCCTTGAAGAAATGGAATTTGCGGTAAATGTACTTATTCAACAAGTACAAATTGAATGTTTTTTACAGGAATACGACCCTTGATGAATGAAAAAGATGTTCCAAAAAACAGTAAAATTCTTAGCTTAAAGCCCTTTCTACAAGACGGAATTTTGAGGGTTCGTGGTAGAATAAAAAACTCTAACCAGCCTTTTGACAAGAAGCATTCTATAATTCTACCAAGCAATCATACACTTACCCAGCATGTTATAAAAAGGCAACATGAAAGATTGTTACACTACGGTGTTCAAACCTTACTCTATTCTATTAGGGAAAAATACTGGCCTATTTTGGGTCGAAATACCTGTAAAAAGATAATACGAAAGTGTATAACATGTTTTCGCGTTAACCCAAAGAATTCAGTTTATCTAATGGGGGAGTTGCCTAAAGTGCGTGTAAACGCTTGTTCAATATTTTTAAATGTTGCTACAGATTTTGGTGGACCATTTATGTTAAAGGATCGTCAAACTCGTAATTCAAAACTAATTAAGGCATATATTTGCTTATGGGTTTGCATGAGTACTAAAGCAGTACATATAGAATTGGTGTCTGGACTTGAACGTGAACCACTAAAGCCTTTTTAGCGGCATTTAAGCGATTTACAAGCAGACGTGGTAAACCTGGTAACATTTTCTCAGATAACGCATTAAATTATGTTGGTGCTAATAATGAGCTTTCTCAAGTTTACGATTCTTTTAAAAATAATTCTAAAAATATTGCTCAACAACTAGTCAGTGAAAAAATAAAATTGCACTTTATACCTGCACGGTCTTCTAATTTCGGAGGTAGGTATATGGGAAGCCGGTATTAAAAGTGGAAAAGCTCATATTAAGCGTGTTATAGGTGAGCGAGCATTCACATTTGAAGAATTCAGTATGGTTCTAACATAGACTAAAAGTACTGTTAAATCCCGCCCGCTTTGTCCTATCACTGACGACCCAAACGATATATCTTACGCCGGGACATAATATTCTAGTGAGACGAGCTCTTACTACTCTTTCAGAATTAAATTTACTGGAAATCCCTGAAAACCGATTAAATAAATGGCAACACCTGCAAGCAATGCCACAGCATTATTGGATTATGTGGCAGAAGGAATATTTAGCTGAGTTACAAACACGTACCAAATGGAAGTTAAATTTACAGAATTTGTTAAAAATTGGTACGCTTGTATTAATAAAAGACGATAATGGACCCACGTTACGTTGGCAGCTAGGGAGAGTTGTTAGCGTACATCCTGAAATGGACAAAATAGTTCGTGTAGCAGATGTAAAGGTGGCTGAAGGTGTAGTGTTAACTCGCGCAGTACATCGCCTCTATGCTTTACCAATTGACTAAAATACTAACTCGAAGTATTTGATATTGACACTCGAAGAGGACAATTAATTAATTGACATTGACATTAATACTGAATTAGGTTTAGCATTGACATTAATAGTTATTAAGATGATAAAATAAGTTATTTAGACACAAAGTGTCTTTTGGTTTGAAAATAGTTGGTACTTTCAAGGGCGGCGGTATATCTGAGATCGAGATCCTTAAAAAAGGTTCGGACTTTACTTCAAAAACGAGGTAATACCGCGACAGTACCGCGAGAAGCCCTTCTTCATTTTATGGCGTCGAAGGGAACAGTAGTAAATTAAAAGCTCCGTTAATTTTTGTAAAAATATAAGTTAAATATACAGTCCATTAATCAAGTTTAGTTTAATTCAATACTAAACAGATCTGTTATATTACACGATATTTTTGTCTATAAGTACCTACATACACTGTATATCTGTAAAAGGTCTTTACAAAAACGTACCACATATTCTTCTGACTAAAATTAGCCGATTTAAGTAAACTTACCTTGGTACAAAGTTGCTTAGTTTGGGCGCTAGACGGCGCTGAAGTGACAATTCTTAAATCGTTTTTCTGGATTAATTTAAAAACTGCTCATACTATTTTGCCGAAATTTGGTACGTTGGCATAGCTTCAATTCTGATTAATATCAGTCCATGGGCGTAGAACCTGGGTTTTTTACTAATTGATTGTTTCAGATTTCTATGCCAATGGAACAAGAGGGGTTTGGGCACAAAATTCAGATGAACCAACTCATTTGCTACAAAAAAGGTACTCTTGATAAGACTCGATTCATCTGACGGTTTTCGAGAAATTTGCATTTTATTACTTAATACGTATTCGTTCTTACAAAAAAAGAAAAAATAACTAAATCATGAACAGAAATATCATAAAAATTGCTCAAAATGTCCACCATTTTCATGAATACAAAGATTTATACGTCGAACAAAATTAAAACACACTCTTTGCAGAACTTGTTCATCGCCCTTAAGAATATTTATTGCATCATGAATACGTTGCCATAGTTGTTCTGCTTTATCTGGAGTTGTCCTGTAAACCACTGTCTTAAGATACCCCCATAAGAAATAATCCAATGGATTTAAGTCCGGAGATCGTGGTGGCCAATTTACAGGGGCATTACCTCTACCAATCCATTTATTTGGGTACTGCTGATTTAAAAAGTTTCTAACATTTAATGCAAAATGTGATGGAGCTCCATCGTGCATAAACCACATATCTCTCCGAAGTTGTAAAGGTAAATCTTGTAGTAAATCTGGCAGCGTATTTTGAAGATGTTGCAAATTTCCCCGGTTAATCTTTGTGGAATAATGACATAACTAAAAATGTGATTACCAATTATTCCAGCCCACACATTAATTCTAAACTCATATTGAAAATGTTTTACCTTGATAGCATGTGGATTTTCATCCGCATAAACATGTTTATTATGAAAATTTGTAATCCCTCTTCTTCTGAAACATGCTTCATCGGTAAATAAAATATTGTTGGTAAAGTTGGGATTCTCTTCTCTCTGCCTATGAACAAGCCGACTAAAAACCAGGAGCATTTTAGGACCATTAGGTAAAAGATCTTGAGCTGGCATCTTATGGTATGAATATAGCAACTGTTCTTGAAGTACTTCATGAACAATATCTTTGGACACTCCTATTTCCCTACCTAGCCTCCTGGTGCTTATTTCTGGATCTTCTGCAACACGTTCTAAAATGTCTTCCTCTACTTCAAGAACCCTTCCAAAACGCTGTCTTCCATTATCAACGGCTTTAGGAGTAAATTGGCCGTTTTTCCGCAGGCGTCTTTCAACAGCAGCAAACGTCGGGTGGCTTGGTAGACGACGATTTGGAAACCTTTCAGAGTAGACTCTGACACATTCTCGACCATTTCCTTGGCAATACCCAAATACCAATATCATATGGGTATATTCTGCATTAGTGTATTGCAGCGCCATGATAATTCACGACAATTAAAGTTTTCTAATAATTAATGCAAGCAGATAAAATGATTCAACGTTAGCAACAATATTAAATGTTACAAATTTGACAGTAATCTTATGTTGTCAGATGAAACTAATAATAACCAACAATATCAATTGTTTGTGAGGTATAAGGTCGGGTTGTACATACCTGAAAATACCGTGCGAACAAAAAGCAGATGATAAGAAAACTGTTCAAGAAGTTTTTTGTAGTAAATAAGTTGGTTTAATCTAAATTTTAAACTTAAACCTCTTACCGTCCATTGGTGTAGAAATCAAAAACAGAAAAATTCTATAAAACCCAAGTACTACGTGGTAAAAACTACTATGTATTAAGTCATAAAATACAAATTTCTCGAAAACCGTTAGAGGAATCGAGCCTTATCAAGAGTACCTTTTTTGTAGCAAATAAGTTGGTTTATCTGAATTTTGTGCCCAAACCCCTCTTGTTCTATTGGCATAGAAATCTGAAACAAGCAATTACTAAAAAACCCAGGTTCTACGCCTATGGGCTAATATATTAATTAGAATTGTAACATGGGTCTTTTACCCCATGAAGCTATGCCAACGTACCAAATTTCGGCAAAATAGTATGAGCAGTTTTTGAATTACTCCAGAAAAATGATTTAAAAATTGTCACTTCAGCGCCGTCTAGCGCCCAAACTAAGCAACTTTGCACTAAGGTAAGTTTACTTAAATCGGCTAATTTTGATCTGAAGAATATGTGGTAGGTTTTTGTAAAGACCCTGTATATCCAAAATTAGTGATGACACTCACATTACGCATTAAATCCAAATCGTACTTGCAATCTGCGTGGTTCGAATAATAGCGGGTTTCTAAGAAATAAAACATTATCGGAAAAATGGAGATTTTCTCGACATTTTCCAAGATGCCAATCACAATAAATCCTATCAAAATCACCTGCTTGGAATTCTTATACAAGTATTGGCTTGTAAGGATCGTGTTAAGTAACATTTAAAACATTATAAACATTTGACTTTGAAATATTAAGCTGTGTTCCAGCAATTCTTGAGATGATATCGCATGTACAGGGTTATCCAACCAAGACTAGACAAGGCGATTTTTTGACTTTTCCTGTACTTTTATAAAAAAACTGAAATAGCCATCTTAAGTCATTTTCTCCCGCGAATTCGAATATCTTCAGCAAAAAACAATTGAACATCAAACAAAAGTACTAGGGGTCACTTTGATATTTTTTTAAATGGGATGCCGTATTTTTAATGAGCTTATCCGATTTCTCATATAAATTTTGATCTAAAATGTTGGATTTTTAATTCAAACACGCCTTTTTTCTTCAGTTTTAAATTCGGAAAATGTTCGTCTACCGTAAGATTAATACCTGATAGATGGATACCCGTTTCACCTGTTCACCCTTTAACCTGCTTTAAAGCGTCCGTCAGTTAGACAAAATAATCAAGTTTCAAATTTCTATATATTTTTCACGAATTAATTACAAATAATGAAATATTCTTTAGAAGAACGGCTAAATGTAATAAAATTATATTACAAAAGTGGAGAGAATGCTCGACAAACACAAAGAACATTTTTTGAGAGTCTCCAGAGACACATTTCAGTGGATACAATTCTCAGAATTAAGACCCTATTTGAAGAAAGTAAGACATTGAAAGATAAGCCAAGAAAGATGAAAAGACGGAATATAAGGGATCGAGCTATTGTTCAATATTTTACTATAAATCCGAAGAGTTCTATTCCGCAAGCGGTACGAGAAGTAAGGTATGGTCCAGGGCTCCGGAGAGTAAGCTATGGAACAGTTCACAGAACTTTAAAAAAATGTGGTCTAAAACCATATTGCATCCTTCCCGTTCAATACTTAACACAGCTTCAAAAAGAACTGCTATTTCGATTTGTTGCTTCAATGCTGATGAGAGAGCAAGACGAAGATTATAATTTATATAATAAAATTCTATGGAGTGACGAAGCGTCATTTACAACATCGGGGGTATACAATCGGAAAAATACAAGATACTGGGCAGCAGTTAACCCTCATAGATATGAAATGATAAAGTTTCAAGGTTGGAGCTCACTTAATGTTTGGTGTGGGATGTTAGAAAATCGAATTATTGGACCACTATTTTATCGTGGCTCTTTAACAGGCCAAAGATACCTCCATTTTCTTCATAACGATATCGAGGATTTCTTGAAAAGGTTGCCATTGCAAGCCTACAACAATATCATTTGGCAGCAGGATGGTGCTCCGCCTCATGCAGTTCGAGAAGTGGTAACATACCTAAACAAGCGTTACAATCAGTGGATTGGCCGTAACGGAACAATTCATTGGCCACCAAATAGCCCCGATATCACGCCAATGGATACATTTTTATGGGGTCATTTAAAAAATGTAGTTTATCAACGACCCAACAGAAGTCTGGAGGACATTCAGCAAAAAATTATAAATGAAATTAATAGACTTAACCAGGACCAAAATATTGTAAGAGATTCTTTGGAGAGATTGAAAAGGGGGCATCGGTCATGTTTTGAAAATAATGGAGGACACATAGAACAATTATATTATTGAGATTAAAGTTATTCACTTTAGTTTATAGTTTTTTCTAATATGTCATACTTTTTCTATACGTAAGCAATAATAGATTTTCAAAAACTACTAAATTTGTAATTAATTCGTGAAAAATATATAGAAATTTGAAACTTGATTATTTTGTCTAACTGACGGACGCTTTAAAGCAGGTTAAAGGGTGAACAGGTGAAACGGGCATCCATCTATCAGGTATTAATCTTACGGTAGACGAACATTTTCCGAATTTAAAACTGAAGAAAAAAGGCGTTTTTGAATTAAAAATCCAACATTTTAGATCAAAATTTATATGAGAAATCGGATAAGCTCATTAAAAATACGGCATCCCATTTAAAAAAATATCAAAGTGACCCCTAGTACTTTTGTTTGATGTTCAATTGTTTTTTGCTGAAGATATTCGAATTCGCGGGAGAAAATGACTTAAGATGGCTATTTCAGTTTTTTTATAAAAGTACAGGAAAAGTCAAAAAATCGCCTTGTCCAGTCTTGGTTGGATAACCCTGTACATTAAAATGTTCTAAAATGTTTGTACTGCGCTTTTTGTTATCTTTGCATATTTTAGAGGAGCCTTTTTAAAACTATCAAACTCTAGTAAGTTTCTAATCAGTTTAGGTAAATACAGGGTACATTTCAAACTAATTATCCATTAGCACAACATTTCTTCGTTAGACAAATTTTACGCCATTGTTATTAATGTTTATTAAAACGTCAAAAGCGGACTTTAAAGGAACTATTAAACATATTAAAAAAAGTTAAAGCGTTTTTATAAAAAATATTACAATAACGGATTTAACGAACTATAGAGGCCTGCCTTTTTACACCTTAATTGAATCATAGATATCTCCGGGGTGAAGATTACTCATATTAAACAGGAAAGAAAAATCCAAAATTCTTCACAAATATTTAATAATTCGCTCTACGCGTTTCGGTTTCTTAAACCATTTTCAAGAGCTATCTAAAAAGTTTATTCATATAATAATCTCAGGTATAAATCAAAATAATTTGGTGTTACTTACATAATATAGACAAAACTTTACATTAAGGACACAAACAAGCTCACAATGGCAAGCACAGGTTTACTAACTATATAAAACGGGATAAACCCAAAAAACATTTAAAAATAAAACACTTAAAAAATAAAACAAAATACACCGAACCATAGCGACATCTAGATTGTACAAAGAGAAGTTCCATTATTTAAACAATCATTCACTACTTAAATTCGTTTATAATTCTTGCCGCTTCCCGATAGTGGGCGTTGACAGGATCGTTCAAACACTCAATTTGATTATTTATCTCTAATTTCGCTATTTCAATATTTTCTAAAAAATTCAACTTTAGGCCTTTATTCGCATTATGTAGCATTTTAAAGTTGTCTTTAGTATTAAAACTATGTAAATTTTCTCTTAAATGTAGGCCAAAAGCTGATCTCTTGTCATTAGGCGAATTCTGAGAGTTTAAATGTTCTTTTATTCTAACATTAAAGCTACGTCCTGTCTGACCAGCATATTTAGCCGTGCAAGAGTTACAGGACAACAAATACACCCCACTCTTGTCAAGCACGTTAATTGAATCCTTTACTCTCGAGAATAAGCTACGTAAATTGTTTACCGATTTGTAAGCTATTTTAAAATTGTTGTTTAAAGACTTCAATACATTACCCACTCTCAGAGAAACAGTGCCCAAAAAAGTAAGCCTTATATACCTAGGAGGTTGAAAAGATGTTATGGTCTTATCCAAGGGGTCAGTCAACACCCTCTTAAGCATGCCATTAAATTTTTTTCTTATTAAATTATTGATTAGTGATATCTTGTATCCGTTGTTATAAGCAATTTGAAAGATGATGTTCTTTTCCTTCTCAAATTCTAAAGGTAAGAGTGGGATAGTGAACAAACGATGGATTAAAGAGTTAAAAGCTGCCATTTTATGAGCTAAACAATGATTTGAGTCAGCAGGTATAACATTGTCTGTATGTGTGTTTTTCCGATAAATAGCATACTCAAAAACGTTATTCACCCTCTTTATTGTCAAATCTAAAAAATTCAGACAACAGTCAGATTCTATTTCTTTTGTAAATTTGATGTGGTTGTTTAAAGAATTTAAAAACTTGAAAAAAATTTCCAACTCATTCCCTGTTCCTGTCCAAACAATAAAAGTATCATCAACATATCTGCGCCATAATAAAATTTTATCTAGAAGGTAAAAATTTGAATTAAACAATTTATTTTCAAAATCACCCATAAAAATTTCAGCTAAAAAGGGGGAAAGACCTGAACCCATGGGTAAACCATCCGTCATTTTAAAGAACTTGTCATTAAATCTAAAAAAATCTAAACCTAGACATTTATTCAAAAGGGACGTTATACCCCTCCGTACATTATCAGACAGAGATAAGTTCTCTCCAAGCAAACGTTCCACGATATTCACCACCTGTTGTAGGGGGATACTTGGAAACAGATTGACCACATCAAAAGAAACCAAAAGGCAATCATTTGGCAAGTTAATACTTTTTAAATCTTGAATTAATTCATTGGTGTTCTTAATACTGTATTTATTTTGAAAGTCCAAGAGGCTTCTCAAACATTTGTCTAGCCATTTTGCTAAAAAATATGCCGATGAAGATACAAAACTAACCACAGGTCTAATTGGCATATCAATTTTGTGAATTTTGACCATACCGTATAATAAAGGGGTACTAGAATTCATAGGAATTACCGGTTTATTCATCTTAAGTTCATCATAAAAATTTTGGCCATTAATTAATCTTTTAAGTTCTGTAGTGTAAGACGCATTCGGATCTTTCTTAAGCTCGATAATCATATTATTATTATCCAAAAAGTTTTGAACCTTATTGAAATATTGTTGTTTTTCCATAATTACCAAACAATTGCCCTTGTCTGCCTTTCCCAATACTAAGTCATTTAATTTTATTTTTTGTCTCAAAGTTCGGCAAATATTCTTTTGTACATGAATTTTATTATTATATCGTTGATTACCAAAATTATCTTTCTGTTTCCTAATAATGTGTCTACAAAACCCTCTAACAGAATTCATCACATCAACATCACAAAACTTTAGGGCCATTTCTATATCAGCCAACAAAGAAGTCACATCCTTCTCCCCTATGCCCAAATTAGGGCAATATTTTAATCCCTTTTCTAAAAATGAGAGTTCAACATCTGAAAAGGCGCAATTTGTCATATTCAAAATTTTTGGGTGAAAAACATGATCAGAATATTTACGATGTTCTAAACACTCAGATTCGTATTTCTGTTTTGATAAGTTCTGTAATTTCTTATCTAATTTACTATAATGCCTATTTCTAAAGAAACTTAACCTGTCCGACAAATTGTTGTGAAAAGCATTAACTTCATTGTTAGAATAGTGAACATTCAACAGTGAAAAGATAAAATTAAGCTTAACAATACACAATGCTTTCTTAGAAAACCATATACGATTTTCTTCTCTAATCATGGAACGTTTTAATTTCATCAAGTTGACCTGTGACCTATAGGGTATATTTATATTGTTCTTGAATCTATGTTGTATGTAATTCGGAATAAGTTGCTTCTTAGTGCATTTTAAGTTAAACCATATGTGACCTTCAATTTTGCATCTCTTAAATGAAAGATTTGTGTATAACCGGAGTAGGTTGCTTGGACTAGCAGTTTTAATTGAATCATAGATATCTCCGGGGTGAAGATTACTCATATTAAACAGGAAAGAAAAATCCAAAATTCTTCACAAATATTTAATAATTCGCTCTACGCGTTTCGGTTTCTTAAACCATTTTCAAGAGCTATCTAAAAAGTTTATTCATATAATAATCTCAGGTATAAATCAAAATAATTTGGTGTTACTTACATAATATAGACAAAACTTTACATTAAGGACACAAACAAGCTCACAATGGCAAGCACAGGTTTACTAACTATATAAAACGGGATAAACCCAAAAAACATTTAAAAAAAATGCTAGACAAATGTTTGAGAAGCCTCTTGGACTTTCAAAATAAATACAGTATTAAGAACACCAATGAATTAATTCAAGATTTAAAAAGTATTAACTTGCCAAATGATTGCCTTTTGGTTTCTTTTGATGTGGTCAATCTGTTTCCAAGTATCCCCCGACAACAGGTGGTGAATATCGTGGAACGTTTGCTTGGAGAGAACTTATCTCTGTCTGATAATGTACGGAGGGGTATAACGTCCCTTTTGAATAAATGTCTAGGTTTAGATTTTTTTAGATTTAATGACAAGTTCTTTAAAATGACGGATGGTTTACCCATGGGTTCAGGTCTTTCCCCCTTTTTAGCTGAAATTTTTATGGGTGATTTTGAAAATAAATTGTTTAATTCAAATTTTTACCTTCTAGATAAAATTTTATTATGGCGCAGATATGTTGATGATACTTTTATTGTTTGGACAGGAACAGGGAATGAGTTGGAAATTTTTTTCAAGTTTTTAAATTCTTTAAACAACCACATCAAATTTACAAAAGAAATAGAATCTGACTGTTGTCTGAATTTTTTAGATTTGACAATAAAGAGGGTGAATAACGTTTTTGAGTATGCTATTTATCGGAAAAACACACATACAGACAATGTTATACCTGCTGACTCAAATCATTGTTTAGCTCATAAAATGGCAGCTTTTAACTCTTTAATCCATCGTTTGTTCACTATCCCACTCTTACCTTTAGAATTTGAGAAGGAAAAGAACATCATCTTTCAAATTGCTTATAACAACGGATACAAGATATCACTAATCAATAATTTAATAAGAAAAAAATTTAATGGCATGCTTAAGAGGGTGTTGACTGACCCCTTGGATAAGACCATAACATCTTTTCAACCTCCTAGGTATATAAGGCTTACTTTTTTGGGCACTGTTTCTCTGAGAGTGGGTAATGTATTGAAGTCTTTAAACAACAATTTTAAAATAGCTTACAAATCGGTAAACAATTTACGTAGCTTATTCTCGAGAGTAAAGGATTCAATTAACGTGCTTGACAAGAGTGGGGTGTATTTGTTGTCCTGTAACTCTTGCACGGCTAAATATGCTGGTCAGACAGGACGTAGCTTTAATGTTAGAATAAAAGAACATTTAAACTCTCAGAAATCGCCTAATGACAAGAGATCAGCTTTTGGCCTACATTTAAGAGAAAATTTACATAGTTTTAATACTAAAGACAACTTTAAAATGCTACATAATGCGAATAAAGGCCTAAAGTTGAATTTTTTAGAAAATATTGAAATAGCGAAATTAGAGATAAATAATCAAATTGAGTGTTTGAACGATCCTGTCAACGCCCACTATCGGGAAGCGGCAAGAATTATAAACGAATTTAAGTAGTGAATGATTGTTTAAATAATGGAACTTCTCTTTGTACAATCTAGATGTCGCTATGGTTCGGTGTATTTTGTTTTATTTTTTAAGTGTTTTATTTTTAAATGTTTTTTGGGTTTATCCCGTTTTATATAGTTAGTAAACCTGTGCTTGCCATTGTGAGCTTGTTTGTGTCCTTAATGTAAAGTTTTGTCTATATTATGTAAGTAACACCAAATTATTTTGATTTATACCTGAGATTATTATATGAATAAACTTTTTAGATAGCTCTTGAAAATGGTTTAAGAAACCGAAACGCGTAGAGCGAATTATTAAATATTTGTGAAGAATTTTGGATTTTTCTTTCCTGTTTAATATGAGTAATCTTCACCCCGGAGATATCTATGATTCAATTAAAACTGCTAGTCCAAGCAACCTACTCCGGTTATACACAAATCTTTCATTTAAGAGATGCAAAATTGAAGGTCACATATGGTTTAACTTAAAATGCACTAAGAAGCAACTTATTCCGAATTACATACAACATAGATTTAAGAACAATATAAATATACCCTATAGGTCACAGGTCAACTTGATGAAATTAAAACGTTCCATGATTAGAGAAGAAAATCGTATATGGTTTTCTAAGAAAGCATTGTGTATTGTTAAGCTTAATTTTATCTTTTCACTGTTGAATGTTCACTATTCTAACAATGAAGTTAATGCTTTTCACAACAATTTGTCGGACAGGTTAAGTTTCTTTAGAAATAGGCATTATAGTAAATTAGATAAGAAATTACAGAACTTATCAAAATAGAAATACGAATCTGAGTGTTTAGAACATCGTAAATATTCTGATCATGTTTTTCACCCAAAAATTTTGAATATGACAAATTGCGCCTTTTCAGATGTTGAACTCTCATTTTTAGAAAAGGGATTAAAATATTTCCCTAATTTGGGCATAGGGGAGAAGGATGTGACTTCTTTGTTGGCTGATATAGAAATGGCCCTAAAGTTTTGTGATGTTGATGTGATGAATTCTGTTAGAGGGTTTTGTAGACACATTATTAGGAAACAGAAAGATAATTTTGGTAATCAACGATATAATAATAAAATTCATGTACAAAAGAATATTTGCCGAACTTTGAGACAAAAAATAAAATTAAATGACTTAGTATTGGGAAAGGCAGACAAGGGCAATTGTTTGGTAATTATGGAAAAACAACAATATTTCAATAAGGTTCAAAACTTTTTGGATAATAATAATATGATTATCGAGCTTAAGAAAGATCCGAATGCGTCTTACACTACAGAACTTAAAAGATTAATTAATGGCCAAAATTTTTATGATGAACTTAAGATGAATAAACCGGTAATTCCTATGAATTCTAGTACCCCTTTATTATACGGTATGGTCAAAATTCACAAAATTGATATGCCAATTAGACCTGTGGTTAGTTTTGTATCTTCATCGGCATATTTTTTAGCAAAATGGCTAGACAAATGTTTGAGAAGCCTCTTGGACTTTCAAAATAAATACAGTATTAAGAACACCAATGAATTAATTCAAGATTTAAAAAGTATTAACTTGCCAAATGATTGCCTTTTGGTTTCTTTTGATGTGGTCAATCTGTTTCCAAGTATCCCCCGACAACAGGTGGTGAATATCGTGGAACGTTTGCTTGGAGAGAACTTATCTCTGTCTGATAATGTACGGAGGGGTATAACGTCCCTTTTGAATAAATGTCTAGGTTTAGATTTTTTTAGATTTAATGACAAGTTCTTTAAAATGACGGATGGTTTACCCATGGGTTCAGGTCTTTCCCCCTTTTTAGCTGAAATTTTTATGGGTGATTTTGAAAATAAATTGTTTAATTCAAATTTTTACCTTCTAGATAAAATTTTATTATGGCGCAGATATGTTGATGATACTTTTATTGTTTGGACAGGAACAGGGAATGAGTTGGAAATTTTTTTCAAGTTTTTAAATTCTTTAAACAACCACATCAAATTTACAAAAGAAATAGAATCTGACTGTTGTCTGAATTTTTTAGATTTGACAATAAAGAGGGTGAATAACGTTTTTGAGTATGCTATTTATCGGAAAAACACACATACAGACAATGTTATACCTGCTGACTCAAATCATTGTTTAGCTCATAAAATGGCAGCTTTTAACTCTTTAATCCATCGTTTGTTCACTATCCCACTCTTACCTTTAGAATTTGAGAAGGAAAAGAACATCATCTTTCAAATTGCTTATAACAACGGATACAAGATATCACTAATCAATAATTTAATAAGAAAAAAATTTAATGGCATGCTTAAGAGGGTGTTGACTGACCCCTTGGATAAGACCATAACATCTTTTCAACCTCCTAGGTATATAAGGCTTACTTTTTTGGGCACTGTTTCTCTGAGAGTGGGTAATGTATTGAAGTCTTTAAACAACAATTTTAAAATAGCTTACAAATCGGTAAACAATTTACGTAGCTTATTCTCGAGAGTAAAGGATTCAATTAACGTGCTTGACAATAGTGGGGTGTATTTGTTGTCCTGTAACTCTTGCACGGCTAAATATGCTGGTCAGACAGGACGTAGCTTTAATGTTAGAATAAAAGAACATTTAAACTCTCAGAAATCGCCTAATGACAAGAGATCAGCTTTTGGCCTACATTTAAGAGAAAATTTACATAGTTTTAATACTAAAGACAACTTTAAAATGCTACATAATGCGAATAAAGGCCTAAAGTTGAATTTTTTAGAAAATATTGAAATAGCGAAATTAGAGATAAATAATCAAATTGAGTGTTTGAACGATCCTGTCAACGCCCACTATCGGGAAGCGGCAAGAATTATAAACGAATTTAAGTAGTGAATGATTGTTTAAATAATGGAACTTCTCTTTGTACAATCTAGATGTCGCTATGGTTCGGTGTATTTTGTTTTATTTTTTAAGTGTTTTATTTTTAAATGTTTTTTGGGTTTATCCCGTTTTATATAGTTAGTAAACCTGTGCTTGCCATTGTGAGCTTGTTTGTGTCCTTAATGTAAAGTTTTGTCTATATTATGTAAGTAACACCAAATTATTTTGATTTATACCTGAGATTATTATATGAATAAACTTTTTAGATAGCTCTTGAAAATGGTTTAAGAAACCGAAACGCGTAGAGCGAATTATTAAATATTTGTGAAGAATTTTGGATTTTTCTTTCCTGTTTAATATTTTTACACCTTATTGAATGTGAATTGGTTATTTTAACTAAATTTGGGTAATTTGGTGCCTCTGATTTCAAATCTGTTTTTAGTCTTTTTATATCACGTAAGGCATTTTGTCACAAGAATATCTACATAAATCATAATGTATACAGGGTGTTCATTTAAAAACTTCCCACCACGGATTTATCGAAAACCACTGATTAAAAGAAAAAACACCGAGACACGTCAAAATATTTGCCAAAGGGGCCAACATTTTAACCAAAAACTACTTCACCCCCTTTTACCCTCTGCCCCCGGGGTCATCACCTTAAAATTCTAAATGACAAGGGGTATCAAGTAATAGCTTGTTTGAAAGGTCTTTCAAAGTGCTTTATTTTGACGTTTGATTTTTTTAAATCGGTCGATTCGTTTTCGAGAAAATTAGAAAAATCTTTATTTATATAATGAAAATATGGCAATGGCAAGAAAAAAATGTACGTAATAGAAAGAGATATGGTTATTAGTACGTCAAAACTAACTTTAAAAAACAAAAATTATTTAATCACAAATTTTTTATAGGCCTGTGTTATTAGTTATTTTTTAGAATTTTCAAACTTTGTATAAGATTATGCCCTAAATTACCCTAAGTGTAAGGAGAAATTGTTATTTTCCTAACTTTAGTTTAAATTTAAAGCAAAGGAAGCGATGATGAGTAAAAAATTCAATATGGCGATCATAAAGAAAGAGAAAATTGATAATGGCTCCAGGAAACCAAAATGTTGTAACCAAAATATTATCGCATTGACGTATTCTATATAAAAGGTGACTGTCCAAATATGTTTATAGATTTAAAAGATATTGAGAAGTAAAAATGTTACAACTGTTCTAAGAATATGAAATATTTTAGTTTTTTCAAAATATCTCAAAATCAAATAGAAGCAGAATCGATTCACAAGAGTCAATAAATTACTAACATAATTGCCTAACACTTTCCTCATTAAACGAAGTTCTATCTCTTATAGTTTCCGAGATCGCACGTTTCGAACACACTGTATAAGAAGTCCACAAAAGCACTCAACAAACACACACATTTAATGCAACAAGTATTTCTAGCATTTTTTTTTATTTTCGCAACCTCTTTAATTGTTTAAAAAACACACTTACGAATAATTAAATTCAATACAATTTGTTGACTTGACACTGCTGAGTTCATTTTATCAACTAAAAAAGCGTTTTATGTATAGGTACCAATTGTCCACCAATATTATCCCATTCTATCAGAAAAAGAACTGAAAAGCATATCAAATTCTCCCTAAAATCAATTAGTTCCACGATGTAAAATCCGTCTCTAAAATGACTGCTGCGCTGGGAAAAATGCAGCCGGTGTTTGTTACGACAATTAAAACTAACGGCGCGTAGGCGTTAAACTAAATACAAATTAAACAGAGTTACTGAACTGGCAGGAAATACACATTTCGGGACAGTTTTAACAATAAAATACCATCAGGCCAGTCGGAAATTAAAACAAATAAAAAAAAATAAAATGCAACTCGACACACTAAAATTTGAACTAGCATAGTTTAATATGATTTTATTTTTATAAAAAAGATGTTGATTTATTTAGAATTAGCAGATACGGCCCAATAAGGGAGGGCTATGAAGCTGTAGCCTTTTCCCGCGCAATTTTCGAAAAATCTTCACTACCAAACAGAACCTAAATTTTTAAAGAAGTCAGTGGCGTACATTTTTTCTTTGAAATATTATTCGTGAGACAGCCCCCCGGGACGCCACTAGAGCTCATAATTATCATCTAGTTAGTGCTACCTTAGCGTCTTATCACAACGAACAACACCAAAATCGGCAAAATTATCTTTGAGATATTGATAAAAAAGCGATTTTTTTTAAAACTTTTTATCTTGGAAACCAGACTATTTAGGACACATGTTTATATGAACTTTTCAACTTCAGTTGGTTCAGGAATGCGGAATAATATGCACTTGCATTGCATTTTGCGAAAAACAGATTGTCCATATCATCAAACCCTTTTCTATACCCATATTGATTATGTGGTAAAATATTGTGATGTCTTAAACAATATTTCAAGCGATGTTTAATAAGTCTTTATAATGTCTTAAGAATACACAAGAGTAGCGAGATAGGCCTGTATGAGTTACCAGAATTAGGATCTGTGCCAGGTTTTTAAACAGGGATTACGATGACGCGATATCCTCAATGTTGGAACCATTTGAGATAAATACTATAAATTCTTTCTCCTGATAAAACTTTGGCATTTAGCGGTAAGTGGATGAGCAGGTACTATTGAACATCATCATATCCGGGTGCGGTGTTTTTAGTATTTGTTAAAACACATCTCAATTACATTAATTATCAATATTAATAGAAAATGGTCGGCAAAGAAAATTAGTTCAGGGAAGTCATTATAACTATCGACTTATTTTGGAGGTACATCAGAGGAGCAATCTTATCAAAAAATTCATCAAACGCAAACGATTCTAGACATCTTACGTGCTAGACCCCACAAAAGTGGTCAGGGAGTATTTTTATTAAGTTTAAAATACCATGAAATCCAATTATCTCTGAATGGTTTCTCTTTTAAGGTTTTTATTATTGCAGCCTCAACTTTTTTACAAATTATTTTTGTTTTGAATTGCGTAAAATATAAAACAAATACCTACCGATTTATTATTAACAAAGGTGCTTTATAAAAAAAATAGATTTTTGAAGTAAACTCACAATAAAAGAACAAATACTTATAAAAACTTAAATTTGTTTTAACAAGGTATACGAAAATTATAGCCAACATAAACTTTGCTTTTTTGTTTAAACAAGTTAAATGGTGGCAAGTTTTGATCATGCACATTTTCCGTACTGCGTTTTTATTAACACATTGAAAAATGGAATCATTAAGAATAATTGTAAAATTAAACATTTTAAAGTCTTCTTTTTGCATAATATAGTTTGTTAGGTGCAGTTACCGATTTCACAATAATTAAATGGTATCTTGGATGGCGTAAGCGTATTTTTTTTTCTTTGAAGAAAAAAACATTTCATTATCTAATAATTGTTTTAACAAGTGTCTTTAATCCTAATTTATGCTACATTTTGATGAAACAACGTTGTATAATAACCACGTCGGTTACAACGTTGTTAATAATTAAGTCCAACTAAAACTAAAAAACTTGTTTATCAAACTGCGTCTTATTATAAAATAATTATTCCCCCTTAAGATTTGCATAGAAATTTACATATTTTAGTGGAATATTATAACCACCCATATGTAATATGTTTTTCCTTCTTGGTCGGTAAAGGCCCATCATACGCTTCCGTTAGATCATCAAGAGTAATCCTAATTGCTTCAATCGGCTTTCTAGGTGATTTTAATGAATACGAAAACCATGGTTAAATAGGGTTGTGAGTTTTTCGTAACCGGATAGTTTTCACGCCATCCGAGGTAATTTGGATCTACAGTCACCGTCTGGGTTATTTTGCACTTATGATCTTTCCAAAGTAAATTTTCTGCGTTAGTAACATTTTTATAAAACATCTGATGCATGTAAATTTCTCTAAAGGGATTAGGCCAACTTAAAGAAGTTAGTTTTATGGAAGTAGTCCATCTCACAGTGGAGTAATATTTTAAGTGAGGAATGAAACACAAAGTCTGCTCCACTAATTTAATAAAAAAGTTCAGATTAACATCCCAAACATGTTTCGAAGGTATAAACCTTCATCTTCAGTGGGTAATTATTAAGATGTTATTTATGAAGAGACCAATGACATTGTTAAATTTATTTAAACTGAAAAAGGAAGGAAAAAAACACAAAATTAGACAATGTAAAAATAGCCACGGCGTCATAAAAAAAAAAAAAGGTTAGTGTGATTAGAAAAAGATATCTTGTAAAATATGGTGATTAATATAAAACCGCGACCACAGTAAAATAAAGTCAAGTTAGAGACTTACCTAATGTTGAAGAAAAATTCTTTTTAAGAAGACATATGTAACTTTAATTAGATAACTAATACATATTTAAATTAAAGTAAAATTTATAAAATAAAATGAATTTAAAATGAATTTGGTTTTATTTTAAATTTATTAAAAAACCCAAATTTTACTGGGAAAATGTAATAGGGTACGACCATCATGGTGGAGTCGTACCAAATGGTAGGTAAAAATTTTGATTTAGTTAAAGTATGAATGGATAATTCTATTTATTTTTTATATAATTCAAAAAAACGGTTAAAAATCAACGCACTGCGACAATGTCAAAGGTTATCTGTTTAGACAAATGGAGTAACAACTAAATAAAGAAAAGAAGGAAGATGTACACTGTATGTTAGAAAAGGTATGATGTGAACTAATATAAAAATATAAAAACTTAAAAATCTTAAAAACATCGACATCTCTTAAAGCATTATAATATCATAATGGATGAGTAAGGCAAAGTTAGGACGCCAGTCACAAGAGAGCGTAAAATGTTAAAATAATGGTAACCTAAAAATGTTTATGAAGGTAAATCTTAAACGGGAACTAGGACGTATGGAATACGAGGTGCCATTAACAGAACAAAGATGGAGCAATATAACAAGGTATTTATGAAAACCGTGGTGCCATGAGATAAAATGATAGTTAAAAAATAAGGTTATGTTTTAATTATTTAAGAATTTTAGAGCATTGAAAAATGTTAGACAAGTAAAGTTAATCTGATCGTTAATGCAGTGTAAAGAGGGATTGTTAAGAGCTTTCTGGATTTCAAGGATCTCCAACAGATTCATCGTAGTCCCCTTATCACAAACATGAAGCACCTTAGTACTAGTATGGAGATCAAACGAATGGTTAGCATTGATAACATGATTGGCAAAAGTCGATTTAGAGTTTATATCAGTATGGTTTTTGTTTTTTTTCAATGATTTTGAGATGTTCATTGACTCTGGTTATAATCTTCCTACCACTCTGACCTATGTAACAAGTATTACAACCTGGATGAGAACAGGAAATGGAATATATACCTGACCTATCCAAAGTAGATATTTTGTCTTTGGATTGCACTACAAAACTACGTAAGTTGGTTTGAGTTTTAAAACTAATGTTAATATTATATGATCTAAAGATGTCTTGGATTTTGTAGTAAATATTGTTGAGGAATGGTAGTGAAAAATATCTCAATTGTTCTTTTTGGATTGGTACACATAGTTTCTTCCTTCCTTTTTCAGTTTAAATAAATTTAACAATGTCATTGGTCTCTTCATAAATAACATCTTAATAATTACCCACTGAAGATGAAGGTTTATACCTTCGAAACATGTTTGGGATGTTAATCTGAACTTTTTTTATTAAATTAGTGGAGCAGACTTTGTGTTTCATTCCTCACTTAAAGAAGTTAGTCAACATTGGCAATTACTTCCCTATCTTGACAATGGATATCTTTGCCTTTTATATATGTATTATGTGGGTTGCCAAGTTTACCAAAATAAATGATTGATTAGTATTTCTTAAATATTATCTCCACCGCTTTAAGAAAATAAAAAATTATATTAAGCGATCATAATTTGCAATGTTAGGGGGGAAATAAACGGAATATATGTGTATGCGGCAACAATGTTTATTTTTTATCCACATTCCTTAAATTCTTTTGTAGCACACGAGCCGCGAGGCAAACTATGCTTCCATTAGTAATTTTAACCATAACATAAATTCAACTTAGGCTGTACTTTTTTTTGTCATAAGACATTTCCATATATGGATGGATTAAATTGCGACCACTATTATTATCCACGGCATCACCGGACGTACCCCACACTATCCATTTAGGTAGGGGAGGGAGGTATTCATATTTAGTAAACACCTATTCCGATTAATATTAAATTAAATTATTTAAATCACTATGGATAAAGATTATCACGATAAGAAATAAGAAATTCCTGAAAACGCGTGTATACGCTATTAATTCTCGCAAAATACCTTTATTTTAATCAACATAATAATGGTAGAGGAAATTAAAGTCGTACTTATTATATTTCACAATTTAATTCAGTTTCCTGTCATGTGTTTCAACCCTTGCGGATCATTATCAAGGGCATATAAAACAATACCAAATTCTACATGTCATTAAAAATGTTATACCCCGCGACCTGGTGGTGTTGGTTGGCAACGAAAGGGAGCGAATTTTGCAGCGTGGTATACGGTTTTGTAAATTTGAGGTTTATTGTAGCGCTGTAATATGAGTTATTCGGGTCCTTGAGATAAGAAAAAACACTAGAAAGGTTTTAAAAATACTCTATTTTTAATCTAAATAGTCATATACAGTTATCAAATATGGTATCAACAATTGTACGATAGTAATTCAGGAGTTATTCAGATATTACTGGCAATATTCAGTTGTAAAATTATAGGTCAATACGGTTATGTTCAACATCACTGGTAAAATTCATTAATAAAATATATTTCAATTTGTAAAGGTTCAAAATCATGTTTAGTGCAATTTTTACTTACAGAAGTAAATGACGATTATATAAGATAGCATATCCCTCTCACTCTACCCGTGCTCCTTCTCTGTCTTTCTCTCTAGAGCTCGACTGATTAACCGAATTTTTAAACGTTCTGCGAGATAATTAGGTCATTGGCTTTTCTTTCACGTAGAGAATAAGCAATTTAAAAATGAGTTTCACTTGCAATTGTTTCAGTTTATTTAGCACTAAAGAGTTTGAAAGTTTTTAAGAGACATTTGTCACTAGGGATTCTGGAATTTTGACTGGTATTGTTTTTAATAGAATTTTTACTTTTAAGTTATTTGACTAATCCGGGTTCTTAGCCTGGATAAATAAGAAATTTCCGAATGGTGTTCTCTTGACTTGATTGTTTAAATTCTTAAGAAACTTACTGATTTTTCTGAGTTCACGGCACTAAATTGACTTTACTTTATTTCACTGGTTTTTCTTATTAATTTGGAACTGTGTGACGTGCCTTAGTTAGGTCTTGTTCTTTCTTCAATTATTCGGTTCGAACTCTCTCGAAATGACGGCATGTTAGAGTTTTTATGTTTAATTGGGGATATTCGTCCAACCCATCCGAGTCAGTTTTAGGAATTTTTGAGCTTATTCTCCGCCTCTAAGAGGTGTATCGAAGTGGCTGTCAGATTTGATAAATAGGCGATGTGGTCACCGATGACATAGTTCCTTACCGAGAATTATTGTGAAATACGACAAAATTTTAGTAAAAGCAATAAATTTTTAGTACCTTCTTCCGTTCTCAGCGTCTACTTTAAAAGGTGAATATCCGTAGATCGAGATAACCTCGTTTTTGTGGGAGGGCATTTGATTTCTCGAATCTCGGGGATTGATTGCTTTGTCCAATGAGAGAGTACTACGTTTTGGATAAGTGATATTCAGGGTTGACTTTAGCTCTTCGATTCTTTTATAGGCGTGGAGAGTTATGCGCACTGATATGTTAATTTTTTATTAATTCTGGACGTTCGTGACTAGCGTATCTCGTGAAGCAATTTGACTTAGAAAAAGATGAAAGTACATTATTTTACTTTGAGAGTTTTCAATTCTTTCTCATCGTTTTATCTTATGTGAAATATTTTTATTTAGAAATTACATCATGACTCCGCGGTCCATCACAAAAAAAAATACACGTGTCAGGAAACTGAATTAAATTGTGAAATATAACAAGTACGAATCTATTTCACCAAGCATGTAGCCCATCACAAATTGATTAACATAATAATGGTTATAAAGATTTGCATTTTTGACTTACCTTCTTTCACTCTAGTCAGCTCCATGGATCTACACAAATCCGAAGAACACGGGTTTGTCTGAACATCTTTTCCTGAGCAGCTTTTTCTCGATCCTCCTGTACCCGGTATACACTGCCTTTTTCTAACTTTTAGGCAGTCTTCGTTACATTCGGACCAATCAGACCAGGCTGACCAACGTGGTGGTTCGACTATTAATAGAAAATTTAAGTAGAATTTTTGAAGCAATGAAAAATGTCAGTATATTTTTATTATTGCTCTTGTTTTTTTTTTATCTTCGACATTTTTCAGTCTATTTATTTCCAATGAAAAAAAATTTGCAGGAGCCCACCAAGTTAGTTCAGGTTAGTTTTAAGTACTGTTTGTGAACATTTTTGCTGTATAAATAATTACCTACAGGTTTTCAATTGTTACTTTGTGCGTTATATACAGGGTGTCCATATTTCGATGTAATTGCAGGGTATCTCGATAACTAGTGAAGATAGAGACTTACGGCTGTTACATTGCTGAGCTACGTTTTCGTGAAACAAAAGCTGCCGTATACAGAATTATCATAGCTTTCTTAGTTCTTAAGCTACAGGGTGTTTTCGAAAATATTTGCTTTTTGACCACCCCTTGTATTTTGGTTACCCTTTAACTTATCAGAAAATTAAAAGAGTTTCTTAAGTAGAATCCAGTGGAGTGCTTACTTCTTTTCTGGAAGTCTTACTTTTTAGGATCTAAAGCAAACATATGATTTTTTAAATAGCCTATTTAAATGGGCTATTTTTTATGTTTTTTAAAAATATATAATAGTTCATAGTTATTATTAACAATAAACACATAAATCGAAAAATTTAGAAAATTAGGGAAGTAGGCTATGAAACCATTGAAACAAACAAAAGAATATGTAATTACTGCTAAAATATGTGTAAAGTCTATGTGACAAAACCTGCAGTTCTAAACGAATTGAGAAGAAGAATTATTGAAGAATGTGAATCTATTAACCAAGAAATGTTACTTACTTAAATTTATTTTTGTTCTTGTAAATTTGTTATTAATTTTACTGCTTCTATTTAATTTAACTGTTACTAAATTTTTGACAAAACTTGCGTGTTTTTTTTTTACAGTTATAACGCAAAATATTCTGGTATCAGTTTGTAAAAATGCAAAATGTAGGTAATATCTTACCTGTTGTATTTATATCCTTTAACTCAAACTATTTCTTTAACTAATGGGTTTAGCTATATGACATGTTCCATAATTTTTGTTTAGAATGTTTATTAGAGGAATCAGAAAACGTGATTAAAAAGGTGTCATTCCATTTAAATAAACCAAAGTTTTGTTTACCATGACTGTTTGAGGCACCCTGTATAATTACAGGTGCCCTAGTTTTATACATTTTTTTTAAGGCCTACATCTTTTATACCGAAAGTTTTTTTATATTGTGCGCCATTTTCTAAATTATTGACCGGTCCGGGACTTTTTACACACTGTGTGTTTTTGAAAAGCTTAAAATAGCTTAATCAAATAAGAGAAAATATACAGAGTATATATACGCCACTGAATTCTACTTAAAAAATTCTCTAGAAACAGTTTTTAATTTCTTGATAAGTTAATGGATAACCGAACTACAGGGGGTGGTTAAAAAGCAAACATTTTCGAAAATACCCTGTAGCTTAAAAACTAAGAAAGCTATGACATTTTTGTTTGCGGAATCTTTTGTTCTACGAAAAAGTAGTAATAATGTAAAAACCGCAAGTCTCTATCTTTACTAGTTACCGAGACACCTTGCAATTACATCGAAAAATGAACACCCTGCACATAAAGTATAAAATTATATAATCTCACAAATTTGAGATATAAACTGCTGGAACTTTAAAATGCATAAGGAACATTTTTAGTCTAAATTTCAAATTAAATTATCTTAAGGGCTTATTATTTGGTCTTAGGGTAGATTTATTAGTTTTCGTTTGTATAAATTTTAATTCCACAATACAGGGTGGCAAATTTAACAAAATTTCACGTTGATGCCATTTCTTACCAAAAATACTTCTTTATTTGTGGGTTTTAGAAAAATTACTGGTTCAATTTTATTGTAATAAACAGCTCTTGCGGTTTTTCAATAAAAGTCTTAGTTATACAGTAATTACAGTTTAATCAAGAAACAAAACTTTTGTATCTCTCTCGCAATTATAAAAAAAAAAGTGTTTTCAACTTGTTGTTAGTTCTAAGTTCTTGGCTTTTTTCGTGTTTTAAAATGATTTTATCCAGGGTGAGAAAAAGTATACCTTCTATAGTCTAACAATAACTATATTTTTAACTGAAATTGCGTTACGACATAAGATACGTTCTACATGGTCTTTATAATATACGACGGGCTAAAATATAATGATCTAACCCAACCTAGTCCAGAAGTTCATACTTTCCGAAATACAAAGTTATTCTTTGTTTTTCCTCTGCCCCAATATTTATCTTTTTTTTGCATTTAGAGATATTTTGAGATGCGAAATCCAAATCTGATAACAGTTCTAATGTCACTTGCAGAGGGTGCCACTAGCGGCACTCCGCATACATTTAAATCTTAATAACTTCTTTGTGCATTGGTGCATTAAATTTCCAATAATAAATCATTATTCTAAAGCATCCTTTGTTCAAAAAAGGTATACCTGGTAGATTTCGCTCTGAGCAACTGTTTCTGAGATAATTGATTTCAAATTTCATTGCGTATTGATCTAGTTGTTGTCTTCCTTCACACTTCATCCAGGCTTATTTTTGTTTATGAGTTCTAAGAAAAACCCTTTGGAATGTGTGTCTGGGTCAAGAAGACGTCACTTCTTTATTGAAAAAGTTTTATATAAGGTGTACCGAAAAATAGTTACTAAAAGCAATAACTTTAAAGCTATGAATTTCGGAAACTTTTGGGTTGAGGTAAGTTCGGCTAGATCATCATGTTTTAGCCATATGAATTT
This sequence comes from Polydrusus tereticollis, assembly GCA_963920685.1. Lineage (NCBI taxonomy): Eukaryota > Metazoa > Arthropoda > Insecta > Coleoptera > Curculionidae > Polydrusus > Polydrusus tereticollis. Next base: position 182,514,111 of record OY987327.1, on the reverse strand, counting down.
GTTCTAGCTTTTTGTAAAGATATTTTGGACACACCCTGTACATCGGTGTCAATAGAAATTCATGTTATAAGCTAGACTGGTCTTTCAGGTTTTGAGGTTTTCTAATCACATTTTATATCATTACTGAGGTCCAGGTATGGCGATAGAATCTCGCGTCGGCTTTAGAGGGAGTGTTTAAATTTCCGAGTTATTGCAATGTGAATACATAGTACGTTTTGCTTCAATTTCCCTATAATCTCAATTGAAGTTAATCGTCAATTTTATACTTCATAAATAAATATAACATTAATTAGTTACCTTTCGTGTAGTGCCTGTAGTGTGGTTGCCTTACGTGTATTATGAGAGGAGGTTAATTATATTTTAATAAAATGGATAACTATCACAAAATTAATCATATTATGCTAATCTGATGCAAACGATACATTATTAATTAAAAAAAAATGGTACCATTTCATAAATATTGATTGCCCAGCTTTAAATGTAAGAGTTTATAAAACTATATTATGTTCTTAGTTGTCTGTTTTAAAGATCCCCTTTAAATGGATAAACTTGAATTTTTACTTGCGTCTTATTTTTCAAATAAATACCTACCTATAAAATTATATGGTAAAACACCATTAATTTTTATTCATCAAATAATCTATGGAGTAAAAATAGTTTAGCAATTATATCCAAATCAAAAATTGAAAAAATATCAATATTTATGTAAATAAAACAATCAAGTCTTTCTTCACAAAATTTAATCATATATAGGGTGGTTATGTTCCCTACATGTTTCGGACGTCTAGACGTCCATCTTCAGGGGATACTAGAATATATTACATGTTGCTAAAACGACCAGTTAAAATAAAATGAATAATAACTTACCCAAAATCGAGTTAAATAAAATTATTTTTAGTTGCCTCAAATTAATGAGTACAACTAGATAAGAGTAGGAATTTCAGAATTGAGAACAGACTAAACTTGCAAAAATATGATTGGTGTCATCTTGATGGTATGGATATTTTATATTATGAATTATAAAAAAATACTTTAGTTTAAATGAGAAAAATTTAAATAAAAATTGTTGAAATTAAGACATTTTACATTTTCATTGACTATTGTTTAGGGCCAGTTGTATAGGTTTCGTTTAAACTGCAAGCTACGGTTAAACAGTAGTTTCTTGTCTCAAAGTAAAGTAGACTCGTAAACGGTGAGCCTGATTCCATATGCATCCGTGATCACGGATATCCCTATGCGTATTACGGATAGGTGAAATTGGTATCATCCGAATGGAGACGCGTGATACGGACGTAACTGAGTAAATACAAACTTAAAAACTATGTCAAATAAAAATGCCAGATAGTCGCATCTATTCGTAAAATCAAATTTGTTGCATAAACTCACCACAAATATCAAAAAACTCAATTGATGATACTTTAGAATTCTAACCAAACAACTTAAATAAAAACGTAAAAATACGGAAAAAAGTTAAAATTAACCAACTTTTATCCGTGATGACCTTAACGAGCTGTCAGCTCCCTAAACAAATATTTGATTAGCTACTGATGATCACGTGGTAATAACGGATGCGTGATCACGGATGCATGTGAATTCAGACTTACGATATCAGCAACAAATGACAACCATCCTATAATTTGAAAATATCATTGTCTGAGAGATTTCAAATTAGGGGTGGCTTGATTTAAATCAAATGATTTAAATTAAGTGATCTTTTTTGAAAACAATCAATGATTTACATCATTTTTTAAAATTTCAGATATATTTGCCTATTTTGAATGTGATTCAAATAATAAAATATTTTAGAAACAATCATATTATGGCATGAGCCAAATATAACCAAGCTAATGGATCTGCTTTAAAAATGCCTGTGGAGGTTAGATGGTCGACAATGTGTCAAGCCTTAGAAAGCTATCTCTCTAATTGGGCCATTTTGTTCGAAATTTCAGAATCATTTGATAAAATTGACACAACAATACAGTCAAAAATTCAGAGCATTGGTATCAAAAGAAATGTAGAAGATCTTCTACCCCGTTTAAAACCCATAGCAGCTGCGTTGAATGAAATCGAATCTGACACTTCTTGTGGTTTGGCAAATGCTGTCATAATATGGAAGAAACTTTTAAGGCAGTTCGACGATGGTAATTTTAATTTATCCATAATAAAAGAGGTAGTAAAACGTTATAAACAAGCCATAACATCAGTTAATTTGTTAGCAGTTATGCTAAGCCCAATGTTGGAAAAAATATATTGTCTTCAGAAGAAAAGCAAACCGTTTTTGATTATGTTGCTGATAATTTTAATAACAACAATATTTTGCAAATATTAATAAAATGGAATGCAAACAGAGAACCTTATACTGGTTCCTCAATGAGTGGTAAAGCTTTAGAATCTGATAGTATTGACTGGCGGGACACAAAATACTCTATAACTGGCATAACGGAAAACGATTTAAAACTTCTTAAAAAATTTTTAACTGCAATTCCGTCTTCTGCGGGTGTAGAAAGAAAATTTTTTCTACATACAACCTATGCCACGACCAAGTTAGAAATCGGCTAGGAAATGAAAAGGCCGCGAAACTTGTTTTTGTGATGAAATCATTAAATATGAAAATTTCTTCAAAATAATATTTTATTATAATATGTATGTTTTATGTTTTTTTTGTTTTCAGAAGTATTACCGTTTTTATTAATATGTTATGTTATAAATAAAAAAAATAACAAATTTATATTTTTATACTCCCATGTTTTAATGTTTACCTACTGCACTTTTTTAATTATTTACTATTGTAACTGTGTTACACGAGTTACATCTGAACAAAAAATAACAAAATAATACAAATCTAGACAAAATCCAAAAATTTTGATTTAAATCCAAAAAATCTGATTTAAATAAAAAAAATCTGATTTCTTTAATTTTTTTTATAAAAATCACGATTTTTGCCAACCCTACTTGAAATAAACTAGATATTGGGTTTACAACATCCTTGAGGATCTGTCAATTATTTATGGAAAATAACCTATAGGCTGTAGGCACTGGACGAATATATATAATTTAATCATTTGTTGATAGCTGTCTCTAGTGCACTCATTCTTTATGTACTTTATGCGTCCAGTGTCTACAACCTATAGGTTCTTTTCCATATATAATTGACAGATCCTCACGGATTTTGTAAACCCAAAATCAAGTTTATTTCAAACCTCTCAAACAATACTATTTTCAGATTTTACGATGGCTATCATTTGCTGCTGATTTCATATCCGTTTCCAAGTCTACTTCACTTTGAGACATATGTGTCTAGAGTCTAGAGTAAAAACGGTGGTGGTTAGCTTGAAATGAAACAAGTTTTTCATTATTTACCTCCACATTTTAACTGAATTTATAATCTTATAAAAATCTTAAATCATTATAACAATATTTTTTTAACTTTTTCTCTCATTTAAACTAAAATGTTTTTTCATAATTCATAATATAAAATCTTCATGCCATCAACATGACACCATTCATAATTTAAGTTTATGATTAACTTATCTAGTTGCAGTCATTAATTTGAGGCAACTCGAAATAATTTTATTCAACTCGATTTTGGGTTAGTTCAGGTTAGTTATTATTCATTTTATTTTAACTGGTCGCCTTACCAACATGTAATCCCTTCTTGTATCCCCTGAAGATGAACGTTTCGAAGCCCAAAATATGTAGTTAACATAACCATCCATTTTATCATTAAATTCTGTGAAGTAAGACTTGATTGTTTTATTTACATTACGCATTTTTTTATTTACTCCACTGCAAGGATGGACTAATTTTTCAATTAGTGATATTTATAATAATTACGTTAAGTATTGATATTTTTAAAAATATATAACTCAATTAGTTTTTAGGCACATTATAGTATAGCATCCAGTTTATTATCAAGTGTTAGTTGGGTTGCAATAAAGGAGTGTTATGCTGTAGGATATGTAAATGCTCTAGCTAGTTTAGCTCTTACCCTTACCATAGTTATAGTCACTATCATAGTCGTAAGCAGTATCCAGCACCAATTCTTCTACGAAAGCAGTGAATGACATATTAAAAGCGAGGTTAGTACTTAAATTAAACTTACACATTACTTTAAAAACTAGTTGGTGTTTTTGAAACTAGGAAAAATGAATAGTCTATCTAGAATCCTTCTCCGAGATCAGGATTTTTTTTATACCTACGTAATAAGGTTATTAAATTAATTAATGAAAAAATGAGCCATATATTGTTAATAATCAAGTTGCTTTTGACACAACAAAATTAAGTCTACAAGAGTTCAGATCAAAGACGACACAATTTTATGTAGGTATTTAAATATAAGACTTTAAATTTACGATTATGGCTTGGAAGCTACAAAAGTTTATTAATTTTATGTCCCTAATACGGAAACCCGAAAACCTATAAAACTGATAGTCCTTACAAAATGTAGTTATTAACCAAACGCATTTAATTATATGACTTTAAAATTATAACTTCTTCGAATCATAAAACTGAAAACCGTTACACCAAAATTGTTTTAGTTTTATGTCGCCTTGTTAAATTGTAAGTTTCCATATTTGTTAAGGGCCCTAAGCTAGGATAAATATATATATATATATATATTATACAGGGTGTAACATAAAGGTTGGGAATAAATTAAACGGTGGATTCCTTAGTCAAAAATAATAGAAATTTTTCATATAAGGATATGCTCTACGGGATTTCGTTTCCAAGTTACAGGTTGGTGTTGAATTTTTCTTAAAAATTTAGTTTTTGTTTAATATCTTTTGAACGCTGGCAGATAACGAAACAAAATTTTAGTAGTAACTTCACTTGATAATGCCCTAGGAGAAGTAAAAAAATTGTCTTCCTGGGATACTCAGTGGCGTGCATACGGATATTGCCGTAGGGTTTTTTAATGAAAAATGTGGTACACCACTGGTAGAATTATTTTTTTGTTAAAATTTATGAATTTACCTTTTATTCTAAACAAAATTCCCCTCTTGCGTTTTCTTTGTATCTCTTGCCATTTTCCCGTAATTAAACATTTTGCAAATATCAGTTTTCAGCAATTTCAGAACCTAACAGTAATAAAATCGAGTACCTACGTTGTGATCCAGTGTTTACAAAATGGCAGAAACGACATTGAAACTTTTAGATTTTTGAAACATCATACTAATATGTAATTTACAAAAATTAAAATACTAAAAACTTAGAAATTGAAAACGATTATTTTAATAAAGTATGTAAACCAACACAACAAACAAAATTACAAAAGGTGCTGAAAATGTTGCCCCTCAACTTCAATACATTTTTCAATGCGTTTTCTCATGGATTGTCTTACTCGTCCAAAAATTCCAGGCATCTCTCGAATTTGCTGACAACCCATTTCAACTCTTTGACGAAGAATCTGTACGTTAGGAATGGGAACGGAATAAACCATGTTTTTTAAGTGCCCCCATAAATGATAATCCAATGGATTAAGGTCGGGTGAACGAGGAGGTCACGCTCTTGGCCCTCCACGACCTATCCATTTATTGTGGTACGTTTCGTTGAGGTATTCTCTAACTTCTCGCCTAAAGTAAGCTGGAGCGCCATCATGCATAAACCACATTTGCTGTCGCGTTTCAATTGAAAGTTCTTCTAATAAAGGTGGTAATCCATTTTGAAGGAAATCCAGATATGATAATCCGTCTGATCTATTTGGTAGTACTACAGGACCAATCAAATAATCGCCAATTATTCCTGCCCAAACATTAATAGAAAATCGTTGCTGGTGCCGGGATTGTATGATTCCATTAGGGTTTTCATCAGCCCATAGATGGTTATTATGAAAATTAATTATGCCATTCCTTGTAAATCCAGCTTCGTCGGTAAATAAAACGGACGAGTGAAATGAATGGTTTAAATTGCATTTATTTAAGAACCATGTACAAAATCTAAGACGTGGTGCATAATCCTCGACAGAAAGAGCCTGCACTCGTTGTAAATGGTATGGGTACAATAAATTATCATGTAGGATTCGTTGGACTGTCATATGGCTTACTCTTTCCATTCTTCCAATTCTTCTAGTACTAGATTCAGGATTCGCCTCGACAATCTGAAGGATTCGTTCCTCACGCTGTACTGTTCTTACGTATTGTGGTCTTCCACTGGAGGTGCAAGGCTTTAATGATCCGGTTTCACGTAAGCGAGCGTGAATCCTTGAAAAAGTCTTCCTATTCGGAATGCGTCGATTTGGAAAACGTTTAACATACAGACGTACAGCTAACACAGTATTCCCGTTGGCACGGCCATAAATAAAATGCATATCTGCTAATTCTTCAACTGAGTAATCCATTTTTAAATAGAAATAAAGGTCTGTCTTTACCACCAAATAACTTTATTTGCCCCTCTAGGGTAGAAAATAAGGGCTATAAAAATACATAAAATGACGATGAATTAAATTAAATTTCTTAATGCATGTGTTGTACTAGTTTCGACCTTAGAGAAAGTCATCCTCAGCAACTAACCATTTAAGAGATTTTTATATGAAAAGAAGTTAAAACAGTTGGGGGAACAGAGAGGTGATTCAATAATACAATACAATATAATATAATGCAGATTATGCAACCTTTTTACATTTACATTTTTTACATTTTTAATAGGCTTATTACTAAAATTAAAAAGCCTAAGCAAAATTAAATAACCTAACTGACAATGACATTATCAGAAAATATCGTGGTCCAAGGCATGCTCGATTTTGTTCCTATTACCCTCAATTTCCTATGTAACCTGTGGAAAAACTGATATTTGCAAAATGTTTAATTACAGGAAAATGGCAAGAGATACAAAGAAAACGCAAGAGGGGAATTTTGTTTAGAATAAAAAGAAAATTCATAAATTTTAACAAAAAAATAATTCTACCAGTGGCGTACCACATTTTTCATTAAAAAACCCTACGGCAATATCCGTATGCACGCCACTGAGTATCCCAGGAAGACAATTTTTTTACTTCTCCTAAGGCATTATGAAGTGAAGTTACTGCTAAAATTTCGTTTCGTTATCTGCCAGCGTTCAAAAGATATTAAACAAAAACTAAATTTTTAAGAAAAATTCAACACCCTGTAACTTGGAAACGAAATCCCGTAGAGCATATCCTTATATGAAAATTTTCTATTATTTTTGACTAAGGAATCCACCGTTTAATTTAGTCCCAACCTTTATGTTACACCCTGTATAAAGATTTTCTGATATTTTTACGAGGGCTCCAAAATAGATTTAGGTAAATACAGTGTGTATCATCCAAATGGAATAAATTCGATAATAAATACATTGGGCCGAAAAAACGCTCACTGATAATTTGAGTGGTCGTTGCTACATATTCTCAGCACTATTGTATGGTTGTGATTGTTGAGCCCTTTATCTGGATACAGAAAAACAGATAGGCTTGCGAAATGTATATTTACCGCCGCATTCTTTGTATCCCCTGGACTTAGACAATGTTAAATATTCAGACGCACGAATAAACAAAAAGAACTACTTACTGCATTTAAAATCAGAAAAATACAATACTTTTGACATGTAATATGAGGAGAACAATATGAAATTTGGCGATTATACTGGAGGGCAAAATCCAGAGCAAGAGATCTGTGGGAAGACGCATAAATGAGTGGCTTAGGATATGCGTCGATGGATCAATTGCTACTCGGCATATATATTTCGAGCAGCAGTGTCAAAGGTTCGAATGGACATATAGGTCGTCAACCTTCGAAAGGAGACGGTGTCATAAGAAGAAGAATCTGTTGTAGTTTTTGTAATATAATCAGATTTGTTCTGTATTCAGTTTAGGTCAGTTCAGGTTAGAAAATATTGACGCAAATGTGACACTTCCCTTCTTAACTAGTATTTACCGTAGAGAGAAGTCTTTTATTTAATAAAATTTAAAGTATTACATTTAAAAATTGGAGTTAAGTGCAAAGTCGATAATATTTATGACACTGTAGGAGACTGTGGATATTTACTAGGGCCCTTAATTTGTAAAGGCGGCATCTTTGGCTTTAAAAATCAATTTTTAACTAATCATCTCATCACGCAATGCCCCCTGCGAGTCAATGCTTTGAAGGATGCTCGGTATGGTTTCTTTAAATTATGATAAAATAGTGGGTTGGTCTGTCTAATAACAGCAATAAATTTTCGGTATAATCAATACTAGACCATCGACCCCTAGTTTATCGTTTATCGTAAACATGGGCTTAACGTTGGGTTTTCAGTTTTTGATTTATAACAAAGCTTTAATGAGAGCTTACTAAACTGAACAAAAGCTTTGCAATATCTGTTTATATGAAATTAAGATAAAATGTCAATTGATAAAACTTATGATAGAAGTTTGACGCACTAAATTAAAGTAAAATATTCATATTAATGCTGATCTGATCCAGATATTGGGTTGCAAGAATTTGTATTCCATGCTAATTAGGTAATAGCTATAGTTTATTAATTTTTATCATTGTAGGACCACTAAAGTAAATTTACTGATGGCTCTTCTGACATTCATGAAAGCATGAACTATTGGAATTTAACTGGTCTTTTAGTCGATTCACGAGAGTTTACTTCGTACTCTGAAACTAAATGTGATACTTCCAAAAACACCAATAGCTTCAATAACAATAGCCCAAGCAAATGACTGATTCTTAGCTCTACTACAATATTATCAACAAAGGAGAGGCAAATAAATACAATAATTACCTTGGGGGCAAGGCACACAATCTTTAGTCCTTTTTACGCTAGATCCCTGACATGGAAGCCCGCCATTACTTGGTGCAGGATTATTGCATGCCCTTGTGCTCATTCTTCCTGTAGCCAGAACGTCTTCGCCAGGACATCGGCAATCGTTCCACGAGGTCCAAGCTGACCAACCTCCATTTACTGCAAATAAAAATTAGGGTCAGATTAATTTCACTAACACAAAAACATGTTTAAGGAAATAAAATTAGAAGTTCTTGTGTAAAAGAATTGTTAAACAATTATACTATGTGGTACATATCAAGATACAATGAAATAAACCAACCAAATGAGTTTAATAAACACAATTATTATTATATAAATCGTTCAATTGTTAAGTTGTCTTTATCGATAATTTTAAAGCCGTGGATAAAATTGTTTTGGAGACTGCTGACTTATTAATCAGAGACCTGGTATGTTCTATGGATTATGGTAGCGCCTTGGTGATATCCTCCAGAAATATTCATTGCCTATCTAATAAACATAGGCGGTTTTAATACACAATGCAACAATCTGTTTCTAAAGTTTCTCGCTTGTCTGACAACTTATCAGCATACCATTTCTTAAAATCAAAGATCCCGTTATTAACGCATTGAACAAAAAAACTCTAGATAGTAAAAGATTTAATGCAATTAACTTTACGTGAGCTTACAGAAATTTTCGGTAGTTATTATTGTCCACATAAGATGTCTTTTTGCATTTGATGGCAAAGTTCGAGCATATATTTTCGCTACATTTGCAGTGCCAATAAGACCCAATAATGCCAGGAATATAGAAAAGATCATAGCTGTGTGTGAGTCGGTTAGGGAAGGGTTCCGATCATTCACTCCTACATCCGCTTCTATACGGATGACATAAGACTTAAGCGATATTTTGTTTCATAATTAAGTATTTGGATGGTACTTTCCTTTAAAATAAGATCACATTCCGCGATATCTGAAATGCAGGTCGTTTTATTTTAGAAACAAAAGAGTGGGTCCCTATTGAAAGCCCCTTTATATTCTTTGTTAGAAGGAGCATCAATTCTAAATCGGCATGCAGTATTTGTCAATTATTTATGCAATCACATTAGAATACAATAATCTTTATTATATTTAAAAGTTTGAAACTTGCGAAATACAAAGTTTAAAATTTTCTACTTTTCTTTTTTACAGTAAATTAACAATTACTTGACCATCGCTTTTCAATCGCAGCAATATTTTAGTTTGGTTGCTGAGACTATATTAACAATTGATTTAGCTGTTAAAAATACCGGGTGTAGGTACAACTAAGAAATGCAGACGGCTGTATCTGGGAAACCATGAACATGAAAAGTTTTTAAGACGACCACTAGAGGGCATAACTATAACGACCTTCTATAAAAGCTTTCTTTTCTCAAAAATGTAGTTAATTAGGATATACAAGAACTACATTACATTTACCCTTACGCTTACGACAATAGGGAGATTTCAAAAATTGTATCATACACAAATTTGTATAGGATTGTATAAAGAAGTTACTAAACATCAACACACCAAAAGAATTTTTAAAATATATGCAATACTTTTTAAACAATCCGCGATTTCGCGAGACGCCTTTCTATTGGTTTGACGTCACAAGCGCGCTAGGCCACCAAGGTCCCACTGAGTTGTGAAGCGCTTTTCGGCTTCCTAAAAGTTATGTTGAATAGAATCCAATAAATTATTAGGAAGCTAGTATTTTCTTTGATAATACGAAATATAGTTTGTGTTTTGTTATTTATAATGAAAGACATTAGATCTATTTATAATACATGTAATCAATGGAGCCAGGTTTTCAGAAAGGTGATTCGTTAAATTTACCCCAGATGAATGTCCAAATGTTGTGGGATTTTATATCCAGTAACACAACTTTTGCTGATGTTAAAATAACACGGTAAGAATAATGGGATCTTTATAACATTTTATTTTAATATTGTTTCTAATCTGGATTTGATTGATATGAAATGGCGCTTTTCTTTAACGTCGGAATGACTCTGCAAATGGTTATGTGCTAGTAATGAGGAACGATAAAATTTCTTTTATACGTGGAATAATCTGTCCCGAGCACAGAGGTAGAGTAAAACTTTATCAGGTGCCGTGCGAAGTCAATAAAGATAAAAAAATTCACAGATATTGCATCTTACGCAACCATCCTATGTATTGAAAATACCCGACACAACTTTTACATTTTAATGTTTTTCTATGTGAGGTGATAAAAATCCCTTCCAATATGGGTAATAATAATATACTGTTTACTAAGTTTATCTTAATTTGTTATTTGGCAGCATCTTATACCGAGTGGTGAATCGCCAAGCTGGCGACAGGAAATTCGACGTAATGAGAACCATACAATGTATTCTACTGATACATATTTTTTTTTTTTTTTTTGAATATTAAGGAGAATGCAAAATTGCAAAAGTTAAATAAAATAATGCCAGGCACGACTTATACCTTCTGATGTTTAAATCTAATTACTCGTTACTATTATCAAGATTTTGATTTGTGTCAACATTAACCTTCAATTGGTATTTTGCCAAAACAACCAATTTACTTTTTTTAAAACTGGTGCTGTTTGCAGCATCTTAATCGCATTGCCATATTATCCTGGTTAATTATTATTGCAGCAACAGCTGCCATAGTGAGCTAAATGATACTTTTGAAAAATTACCTTGTTTGGCAATAACAACCCATTATTCAAGCCATTTTAAGCAAATTATTAAAAAATTACATTGGTTGTTTTTGCAAAATACCCTTCAATTAAGATGAAAAAATCAGAAAAACAAATATAAAATAAACGCATTTTAATATTCTTAAAGTACCTATGAAAAATGTAAACATTTTACTAATATACTTCTATGCGGGCCAGAAAGGCCAACAATACCTCTTCGCGCTCCATTTGAGTAAAACTTTAAAATTGCTTTAAATCGCATTAATTAAAAAAAAAATTATGTGTCACTTGTCTTTTATGATGTTACAAATGGGTACAATTTCGACTTTAGTATTTTTAATCTCATTTGGAATACTACAGTTTTTGACCTGATTTACGGGTATTTATCATGGATATTTCATCTATAAACCTTGGAAACTGGCTATCCCTTACCTATAAAATTTCCGTTTTTTGACAAAATCCCGTCATCTAAAATAGTAAAATAATTACTATACGATCCAGTCACCAGTATAATAGTACTTCCTACCCCTTTACGAAATTTTATTTATTTTATATTATACCAATTTGAAAACTATTAAACACCCAAACTATGTATGTTTATTTATTAGACAAATTTGTCACCGATTAAATAATTTTAAAGTTCATTCATATTAGATACGCTAAGCAGTCTCGAGCACGTAACATTGCGACTAGAATCAAAGACAGATGATATCCCACTGCCGACTGCCGCCGCGCGCCGCTGCATGTCGTTTTCTTCTGCATGTCGCCCGTCGACTATTCCCATAAGAGCGCGCCCATAAGTATTTTCAATACTAAAAAAATAATAAAGATCGAATGCTTGGATTGTGCTGCTTCTGCTGTGGGGTTTGTAAGAATGCAGTTGCATTTCTTATGTGGGTTTATTGGCGATCCGAAGAGCCTGCTCCAACACCGGTAGAATGTTACTGGAAAAATCCGGTACTTTCCCAGATTGCAGGTAATACAAAATTTATTAAAGCATTGATATTGGAAAACGTAAAAAACAAAGTCAAAGAAATGTCCCGGACTGTCAACATTTTCTTGAGGAGGTTGTCGAAAACATAAAAGACCATGGAAATTATGTTTGTCCATCAGCGGTACACAATAGGCAACCTATTACTAGTGTTGTGACAAAACTATCAGTCCACAGCCTTTTATTGAATTTTCTTAATAGAGGATTACAATATTCCGCTGAGAATTTCTGAACTTTCTATTGTGATAGTATTACTGAAGACGTTATCGAAAATGCGTCGGCACTTAGCTATGAGCAAAAAAACATAGCATAAACATCATTATGGTACGAACTTTGTTATGGCTGAATTACAGCTTCTAAGTGATACAATCCAGCAGTTTGTAAAACAGCTGATAGAGACCTTACGAAGCAAATAATGGGTGTTGCCAAAAAAATATGCCAAAGTGCACAAATAAAGACAGGAATTGAATTGAAAAAGCTAGTTATTGCAGAGCTCGAGAAGCAATTAAATATTAATATAAAGCGGTCTGGTCTTATAATTCTAAGGGAATATGGTATTTTGGGTGCTTCACCCGACGACGTTAAGGAAAATTTTGTAATAGAAGTGAAGTGTCCTGCTTCACGGTCTGCAGTTTTACACTGCATAACTACTTCAGGAGTGGGAACAAGATGATATCTGGCTCAAATTAGATGCAGATGTTGGCAAGGAAAGTAACAAAAGGCATTTTTTGTGTAACAGCCCCTGATCTCGAAACATCTACTATAGGAAACACATTCGAAGTAACAGTGAAAACAAATACAACAAGCAGACTGCCAAGCCTTGCAACTTAGACAGCGCGTAAGTGGCGTCACAGACTGTAGCCTCGAGGCAAGGTACACTACAAAAAATAATTATGTAATTCTCAGTAACATTACGTTGGTCACACAGAGGCTAACGTAATGTTACGTAAAATTACATAAAACTTTTCTTGACGTTATTCAGTTTAAGATTCCGTAAAATTACTTAATAAACTAATAGGTAAAATTTGATATTTTTAAGTTATATGCTACGTAAAATTATATGAAACCGTTGACATTCTTCCGTTATATATTAAGTAAATTTCATAAACAAATTAGGTAAACTTTTACACCATATGTACAGTTATTCTTATTTTTCCCTTAAAAGTATAGGAATTTCCCGTATTTAGTAACTGTAAATTTAGTTATATAATCATGAATTTTAATTAGATTTCCTATAAGAATTACTTAATATATACTGGATTTTTTTATGTAATCTATTACTTAATTTTATTCCGTACTATTCAGTAATAAGCAATGTAAATTTACAAAAGTTAATCAATTTTGTGAAAAAAATGAAACCTTGCTATAAAGCAAATAGCTACAATCACAATTAAATAAATTTAAATTGTGATTACATAGTTGTCTTTGAGCTTTATAGACTTTAGTTTAATAATTATGCAAACTGAATCTACAACTACTGTTAATTTAACTGTGAAAAGTGGGGCTATATTATAGGTATAATAATAAAAACAAAATTTATAACGAACCTTTAGTCGGTCACACATTTGACGAAATATTACATTACCGCAAAAGACATTAAGCATTCGTCAGATGTTTGATCAAATTGAGGTTATTTATTTAAGGAAATATTATTTTGGTTATAGATACCTACCTAACTATGATAAAAAAAACAATACTAAGGCCAATATAAACCATTAGTTAAACATGTAACTGAACTATAGCACTATATATGTATACCACTAATAATTTTTATATTATTATTTAATAAGTCCACACTTTTAATGCAGACTTAACAAATAATTAACCACAAAGTTTTTTTAATACGCGATTTCTCGTAAATTTTATTAAGTCTGCATATTATATTATATTCTATATAACATATTTTAATATAAGTACTTAAATATTTTATTCTACAGTGACATACGTTAAACAATATTATTGTCTTAGGTATAGGTATTTCAACTATAGTTTTTATTCACACCATCAACATTAATAATATGTGAATAACAAAAAAAGATAAACTTAAAAAAATAACACACACACCTTTGATATATATGTATGTAATACGCTAATTAAACATAATATTAAAAATAACAAAATGTTACACAAACACTAAACAACTACCTTACAGTTATATAAAAGCTATTTTACTTTATTAAGTGGCAAAAAAATCTTTGAAGAATTGTTTTTTCTCTGCACCCTTTACTTTTTCTTTACAGTGTAAATAAATGACTTACATGTTGTTTAAAGCCCTCATAAGTTTTAAACTGTAATGTACAATCGGTGCTTTTGAAGAAAAATGAGAATTTCGCTGTAAATATTGATGTTTATTATAAATAAATATTGATGTTTAATAAATAAATATTGATGTTTATTATAAATATCAATGGAACTTAAACTAACAGCACACAATTCACATTTTATCATAGTATATTAGTAAGGTGTACTTACCTCATACTCCGAGCACTACAATAAATATTTTAGTTAACCACTGTAAATCAATTAAAAGCACCCTAAAACAACGGGAAAAAGCCTGTCTTCTACTGGAATGCCGAAAGATAGATGCCGAATTATTATAGTCACAGTGCGCCGTCGCGGCTTGCATGCATCAATGGTAATATTGGCGAAAATAGAACATTTTAATTTTTGAGTTCTGTGATTTTCAGTAATATGTTATGCGATTTTGTCAAACTTGTTAAGACTTTTACCGAATGTGTACCGTAAAGTATTATTCAGTTATAATATTTTTTTTTAAATTGTAATTTTCTCATTTTCAGTAAAATGTTATGCAACTTTGTCAAATGTATTTTGACATGAAGCGGCTTTGACGCATTTACATAATATATACTTTAAAATTTTTTGTTATTTATGTAAATTATTTATTTTGGTGTTTTCATAGGAATTTTAAAGTGTAATTCTTTTTTACCTAGTAAATTTTAGTAATATATTAAGAATTTTTAGTTACATCTGAAAAATCCCAAATATATTATTTAAAAATGAAAACACACGTTTTATTTCGGAAATTTAACAAAAGTGTTACGGAAAAAAAATGTAATTTTACATTACTTTTTTGCAGTGTACGTGTGTAGTCTCGAAAGGCACAGGCGTTAGTATAGAAGTGAGCGAAAAAATTTTTTAAAATTTCCTTGATAGAAATACTACAGTTTTAACGATGAAACTAAAAAATGTAAAATCTTCCAACAAGTTTTATTTGGAATTTTTTTGTCTATACTCTCTAACGGAATTGAGCGAGATTCGACTTGTTGGAAAGAGAATCTATTTTTACAGCTAGTAGATAATGAGTCAACTCCTTGAGAATATTACAGCGACCGCTAGAGAGCGTTATTTTAAAAACCGGTAATTTTTCGTTTTTTCTTGTAAATTTCAAATGATACCACATATCTTTTTAAGGTAACTTAGATAGAGAACCAATTACAGAAAAAAAGTCAAAACCGCACGCAATTTTGTCACTCCTAAAGTAGTTTATTTTTAATATTAAGTTGTGTAAAATACCTATGAAGTGCGTCCTTCAATGTGTTAAACAAAATTAGGGATAGAAACTGACGCTTCATTGTTTAAAATTTAAAATAGTAAATAAGTATATTTATGAACACAAATACCTTAATTAATTATGCTCCTAGGTATGATTTTTCGTTCGTATCCTCACAAACTACATATTATTTGTTAGTGTTGTGACTTTGGATGCATCAATCAACAAAATCTAAATTATATATTATTAAAGTAAAGGTGTTTTTTAAATTAAGTTTTAATTATAATAGTTTTAAATTAAACACTTATCTTGGCTAGAAGACAATGTTTAAAATTGATTGATGGCTGAAACTATCAAGCGGTTTTGTTGCTTGAAACCTTTGGCCATTAATTATTTTTCAATTAGAAACTGACAGCGTTCAAGTTAAATGTTAATTGGAAATTTCAAAATTCTTAGTTGGGTCTTTATTACAAGTATAATATATTCCGGTAATAACTTACGTTATAAAAATTGGTGAGAAAACAATTTTCTTATTTTGTGATGAAGTTACATTAACATAAATTACTGAATAACAATATTATAGTCTGGTGGGTTGTGTCATGGCGTGGCCATTTTAGTGAAGGAAGTGTGGAAATGGGCTAAAACGACTTCATATACTACAAGGAGTTTGCCACTCCAGATAGAGTTTTCAACTCCGTTCCATAAGCGCAGGAGAAGGGGGGGGGGGGGGGTTAAAATAATAAGAATTTGACGCAAATAATAAGTCAAATATTATAAAACACATTTTCTTTTGGGAAACAAAACTATTTGAACATCAATAAGTTATTATACATATGTACTTTAATTATTTATTATACAAAGTGTTTTATTATTCGAACATTTTTGTTAAAAAGAAGCAATAGGATAGGAAAAAATAGCGATTAAACAAAAGTTGCATTAATTACATTTTTAAATAGGTATCTTTTATAACTTTAAAACATTATCGCATAGAGCATAATTGTATATTACGTGTATTTTTGGTTTACAAAAAGTCAGTGTCGTAGATAAAATATAATATTATATATAGGTAAAAAGAAGAAATGGGATAGGAACAAGTAGTGATTAAGCAAAAATTGTAATAAATACTTTAAATACCTTCTAAAATTTCAAAACATTATCGCATAGAATATAATTGCATATCACGTGTATTTTTTTGATTACAAAAAACCAGTGTAGTAGTTAAAAAAGTATGTATAGACACATATTATTAAATAAAGACCATCGAAGCCATGATAGAAAAATTAAACTGTAATTAATTATGTAATGTCGTCAGCTTCTTGAAGAGCTTCATTATTTATACAATTTTCTCCCTCGCAGGAGCACAACTCTGTGCAGATAACTTTATTCGTACAGCACTTGCATGGAGGTATACACCGTATTTTGCAGGAACATTTGGTTATATTAAAAATTTCCTCAGGTACGTTTAACTGGCCATCAGTTGGAAGTGGTGAATATCTCAAAAAAAAGCAAAGAGCTTAAATCGACCACATACTTTTTTAAATATTATATTTACCTGCTATTCATTAAAGTCCATCCATAGGGCAGTTCATCCAATATCATTCGTTTTAAAGTTTTTCTACCTGGCATACTATTTTGCGATACACCAAACTTGTTTGCAATATCATGGTAGTGTCTTTCTATCTCTACCATGTTCGATACTTTTCCAGCACAAAGAAAGTTCTCCAATTTAAAAAAAAATTCAGCGTTTGTCGCAGAAATTGCAGTGGTATTAACTGGAACTTTCCGCTCATTCCTTAACACGTTTATGACAAACTTAGACCAACAGTTTTTGTGATACGAAACATCCTGGGCAAATAAATCTAAAGTATTTGAACAGCTGCTCAATTTAATATTTATTTCTTCTTTGTTTAATATTTTTGACGCATCCAGTAGATTTTGAGCTGGAAGGGAAAATTAATCGTGGGTTGTAGAAGTTACGTTTTAACGACTGCTTTTTTGGTACTGCTCGTATGAAACTGTTAACTAGTTACAAGTTGTTATGTACAGCGTATTGGAAAAGGTATGGTCAATAATTTGGGATCGAGAATATTGGTCAAAAATATGGTCAGAACTTCCTATAGTTACAAGTCCTGTGTTCACTTGCTACCGAGCTGCAGTCCCCTAAATGGAGGACCTAGAAGATGGTGTTTGCTAATTATTTTCGAAACCATAAAAGGCAAAAATTTGGAATTTCAATATTTTCGTATGTTGTACGCCGAATAGAACTGTTACCCCACTGTCCCTTATTTCTTGCGACATTTTCTAAATATTGAAATTTTTAAAGCCACGGTTTTATTCAGCGTACAACGTTTATTAAAATGTCTAAAATTCAAATTTGATGGTTTCGAAAATATTGAGCAAAACCCATCTTATTTTGGGTGAACATAGGACAAAATTTTATAGGTAAGGAGGTTATGACCTTATTTTTAATAAATCTCGGAGTATTGACAATACCTTTAAGGAGGATAATTTCGAAAATCTCATTTTAAAATATTAAAAACATTTTTTACTTTTAATTTATAAAAAAGAAACAATATTAACTTAAAGCTAATCTGCATAATATGAAAGTACATACCTGCAGGTTCTGTAGCCACCCGATGTAAAACACCTTCTTTGTCATAAAAAACACATTTAGTTTTGCTAAATGTAGTCATTTTGGTTCTAGTAGTTTTTGATATGCTTGAAGTGGATGGACCATCGCCGTCGGCGTCGTTGCAATTCTTTAGACCTTCTTTGCTCTCTTCAGGCTTTTTACTTTTTAGACTTTTTATATAGGTTTGAATACTTGTTAGCGAATAACAACTTTTATGATAATTGACACAATTTTCTTTTAAAATATATCTAGGTTTAGTTTTGAAGTGCGTTTATAGACGTCATTAAAACAAATTTCGCCAGGCTGCGCTCTCTCTTCTATACAGTTCAATAATTTTTCATAAGACGCACACAATTTTGGGGAGATTAACTTTTCCTCTGAGTACTTCTGACAAACTATACAAAATTTAAAATCAGTCTCATATACCCTTTTAAATGAGGGAGGAGACTGAAATGTAGCAATACTTTTCATTTTTGATGCAAATTAAAATTTTCACGGAGCGATCTCACACGGTCAAATAATTAATATAATTTCCGTGTCAAAACTCGTCCGATTACCCTTAACCAATAGCGGCGCTTCTCCCCCGCCATCACCACCCATACATACATATGGCGCCGAGTACCGCGACCTCGACGCATTATCGGTAATAGGCGAGCATCTTGAATGTGCAAAAAGATTTTTAATGCAAATATTTGCATAAAATAAAATCGTTTTATGCCATATATAGTCGAGCATTATTTTAAAAATACTTTAACGACCAGATATTAACTAAACCTTTTAATTTTAATTTTTATGCTATTTATAATTTAAATAAAAAGGAGAAACGCTATAGCACGCCTATGGTTCGGATTTGGGAGGTCTATCTGGACATGTATAATCTACAATACCTTACTAACAATTTAAGATATAAATCTCACTTCCTTCACCAAAATGGCCACGCGACCGAATTTTCAAATACACGCCACCAGACTATTACATTACATACAAATTGTAAGTGTATAGAGGTGTTTTGAGGAGATATGACCGTCAATTTACTATAAATCAAATCAACGGGTTTTCGGACTTTAACCGCTGGTTACAGTAACATATACAGGGTGTTTACCTAAACATTTGGCAGATGTCTAAGTGAAAGTAGCTCTTCTCTCTGCATCTCCACGATGTAATGTTTGAAAAATTTGAATTTTGAAAAGCTTGAAATTACTTAATTTTAGTGCTCGATTATTTAAGTAAGATTATCCAATACGTATGTGTTCTTGTCCTAATTTTCAAAAAATCCCACAACCTTGCTGATGTATTGTTAAGAACCGAAACGTCCGAATGCCATTCCGAAGACATCAAAGGGTGATTCATTTCAAAAAACTGCCTTGTATGGAAGATACAGATACCATAAGAGTTGTTAGACGAAACAGTAATATGTGTAAAATTACTAATGGAGTCTGAGGTTAGTAGAAGAGGAGACAACCAGATAACCTTAGGAAGTGGCAATATATTTTACCCAAAGGTCATGAAGTGACTATCTGTATGAACATCGGCTTTTCGTCTTGATAAAAAAAAACAACGACCATGGACATGGATAAGCCAAACGGGGAAACAAAAAACGAGACAGACCTTAACATCTCAAATAGAAAAGACACTGTCCAAGACGTCGCAGTTCTCAATAAGTTCTCGATTAGTAGTAACATTAAGAGGGAAAGACAAAAGTTGCAGAAGATGATTGCTAAAACAAGAATAAGAAGATGGGCATCTCCCAAAACATACCGTTTTATCAGGAAAACATAGAAGACTGCCTGAAAATAACATTGAACCTAAACGACGTTGATGTAGAAACATTGAACACAGAGTCAAGAAGGAGAAACAGTACAGCACATAATCGCCACTGTGAGTCTTTGGATGGCAAAAGGCAACTAATACTCGGGCAATCAAGACTAGAACCAGAGGATATCCCGACATTCTTCCCAGTTGACCTACACAAGCTAGTGCAAGGAACTGAGATCAATGAGTGTAAGTAGACCAAACTAGGGTAAGTACAATGGGCGGTACTTGGACGGACCCTACAAGAAAAAAAGATTGGCAGATGAGAAATACTGTGAGTCAATTAGGAAAAGAGAGGACAGACTAAGCCCACATATAAAAAGACTCATATAGAAGAATTAAGGGAATCAAGACAATCAATCAAGACAGTGAAAAACATTTACAGAGAATTATATGCATACCAAAACGAGATGAACACTTAGGGGCCAAATTAGATGCTTATCAACTCAGATAATAAGTTGATCGGGGATCGGAATAAATGATCAATCATCCTCAAGTTCTGTAAAATCCTAGATGAAAAATAAGTTGAATTCAATAAACCATTAGAGCTAATATTTGTGAACTACGAAAAAGCTTTCGACGCAATAAACGAACATGAAATGTTGAAGGCCATGCAACTATCGAATAGACCATCGCTACACAATACTTTTAAAGTATGTATAAACGATAACGCAACAGCATCTGTCGGACTTAATAAATGTACTAATCAATTTCCAAAACTATTCATAACCTTATTCGAATTTTTGTCTAGGAAAGTGGACTGGCAGGAAATCCGGGTAAATATAAATGGGGAAAAACTAAGTGATCTAAGATTTGCGGATGATATCGTCCTAATAGCTAACCGTATATAAGACGTGCAACCCTAATGTTGAAAAACCCATATTTGGCATCACACAGGGTAGGGTTATAAATTAACATGGCCAAGAGCCAAATTATGACAAATCTTGTACTTGGTAGTAGAATCTGTCTAAGCGGAAAAGTGGTGGAAAAAATAACTGCCTATAAATACGTGGTAGGTACATTAGATCCGTATTGGTAGGGATAATCAAGCCTAAGAACTCTCTCGTAGAATAGAACTTACAGCGGCTGCCTTTGGAAAACTTTGAAGCGTCTTTAGATCAACCCTTCCAATTTGTCTGAACAGAATAGTTATTAACCAATTTATCAAACAGTCAGACAGTCTGCGATGGTGCGATCGATGTTGGCATTGTTTCTCAGAGATCGGATATAAAAACATAAAGAAGGACTGGACTGGAAGATCCCATACAAAGAATATCCTCATTAAAATGGAAATGGGCAGGGCATGTTGTTTGAGTGACCAATAATAGGTGGATCAAGTGTATCATAGAATGGAGACCAAGAGAGGATGCGTTAAGGAGTAGAGGGCGCCCTCCAGCGAGGAGATGATTCCGTATCCGTACAAACTGGATGCAAACAGCTCAGGATCGACACCTGTAAACACAGTTACCAGGAAGCTCATGTCCGGGAGTGAACAAGGATTAATGTTGAGTATAGCCTAAATAAAACTATGGCGTAAAGCAGTGGGTATATAGAGTATAAAAATTGTCCAAAAGTATGTTCTTTCCTACAACATTCTGATTACTAAAAAATTAGTACAGATATCGAAATAAAATATTTTTCAACAGTTCTTGTAGATTAATAAGCTTTACTGTTAGTCTATAACTATGAGACGTCCGAAATAGATTTACGATGTTTCGCTGTATTGTTGCTTTAATCAAATTCGTTAGATTTTAGTGTTGAGTACGATTTGTAGAGAGAATTGAATTCTGAAATTGAAGTCTTGTCTCTTTTGAGTTTTGTGAGTTAAAATGTTTTTTCAAGGAATAAAAATTCAATATTCTTGAAATAAGTATGAAATTAAGTTTAGTGAAAGCGAAAAAGTTCGTTACATCATGGCTTCTTAAAATTTGTGAAATATTATGCAAGCTGTATATCTCTCGCCGTCATTATACTATAAACTAAACTTTGAAACCCCATATGATCCTATATGACAAAATCTCGTTTTAGCTGACCAAATTTCATATTTACTGCTGCATTGTCGATGACGAATCAATTAGGATACTATGTTACTTTATTCATTAGATACTAAATGATGTGAACTTTTATCAATATTGATTACCGCACGCTCACAACTTTACTGTAGCTTCATTATCTGGAAATACTCTATGTGGTTTTCAATTTGTTTTAACAGTGCTAGAAACTTTAGAATTCCTATACCGGTCCAACAAAACTACTTTGGACGGAGAAACTCGAATCAAAGTAGAGTTAAATCTTTCAATTTGTATATTTGAGTTTAACTTGTGAAGTTTTTTTTGCTTTGTACTTGTGTTGCGAATTTAATGACTAAATCTCAAGTAAACTACTAAATAACATTAATTTTTTTCCATCCATGTAAAAAGGGTATATTCTCATATATTGATGCAGCATTTATTTGACGAATGAAAAAGTTGTATAATATATTCTATAATAATGTTCTACACCAGAGAATTTCTGTTAACCGTTTGTTGCCTTTGGAAGGAAAGTTCACATCTTTTGGCGGAATGGGAGAAGGGTACCAAATGATCTTAAAAAACTGTTATAAATTGTTTATACCGCTTTTAAGGGAAAGACAAACATAAAATACTTAGTAAGTGGTGCATCTTATCATATTATGCACTACATGCATATTATGCAATAAATTCTATTAATTAAGACAAACGTAAAAAAATTACCTACACAAATAAATTGTGGCAGTGGACATGTTGTCTCAACATGTTTTAAGTACCTTCACATACTAAAGAATGATTTGGTTGTCAGCGAAAATAAATGGATACGTCATAAAATATTTTCGTTATGCAGCTTAAGTATCTTTCACGGAATTTAATTCCACATCAACAGGAATGCGTTCTTAATTATTTTTGTCATGTCGTCTGGCTCTTAAGTACCTTTATTATTGAATAATGGACTAAAGACCTCATTCTAGAACGAAATATAGGGTGAAATAAAGTTTAGAACTAGAATGATCCTGTAAAAAGATTGCAGTTATTTCAAATAGTTGATACATAGTCTATCTTTAAATGGCTTGAAATAATAAATGCTTATTTAATATGCCACAATAGGTTTTTTTTGTGTTACATGAGGTTTGGGTCAGCTCAGTTTTTACATGTCATTTTGAAATTGAAACTCTCAATATTTACCATAAACATGATTTTATATCCCAACATATTTGGTCATTAGACATTTATTTAAGCAAGTAAGTACATTAAATTACGAGTCTAAAAATTGAAATAAATTTAAACATCCAATAAAGCTATTCAGATCGTAGCCAGACTTTAACCACTGAAAGTTTCTGAGGTTGTAGTTTACTCTAGACAAGCCAGTTTTCAAAATAAGCCGAAACACTGATGTTGCAAACCGCTACCGGTTATAGTATATTACAATACAAGTACGGTAGGTACGTCTTTACCGCATGTGCGTGATGTTTAACAAAACGAGCCGAAGGTGAGTTTGGTAAATCACGCAATTACGATGAAACTAAAAAATGTAAAATCTTCGTATTTCCAACAAGTTTTATTTGGAATTTTTTGTCTATCCTCTCCAAATAAGTGCCGGGGGGGGGGGGGGTCAAATCTTGTAACCAAAAAATGCGCATAACTTAGGTTTGGATTAACGGAATTGAGCCAGATTCGACTTGTTGAAAGGAGAATCTATTTTTACAGCCAGTAGATAATGACTCAACTCCTTGAGAATATTACAGCGACCGCTAGAAAGCGTTATTTTAAAAACCGGTAATTTTTCAATTTTTCTTGTAAATTTCAAATGATACCACATATCTTTTTAAGGTAACTTAGATAGGGAACCAATTACAGAAAAAAAGTCAAAACCGCACGCAATTTTGTCACTCCTAAAGTAGTTTATTTTTAATATTAAGTTGTGTAAAATACCTATGAAGTGCGCCCTTCAGTGTGTTAATAGTATATTACAATACAAGTACGGTAGATAAGTCTCTGCCGCATGTGCGTGATGTTTAACAAGGCGAGTTTGGTAAATCACGCAAATGCGGTAAAGACACCTACCGTAAGTGTATTGTACGATATTTTATCTACAAGCATGTTTTAGGGCACCAATATTAAAAACTCTAAAAGAGCACTGTTTTAATTTACTCCGTAGGTGCCTCGTAAGTTGTTATCAACAATGCATTAACATCAGGTTGCTAGGGAAATAAATTATAGAAATTTAATAGTTGGCTTTTATATGACAGATGTAAAACTTGACAACGGAATAAACGATAAATATTTTTGTAACAATTTCGAGAAAGTGTGTTTTACGTCCGTTAAATGGAAGTCAGTAGCAGCAGTGATGATGAAATTCTGAAGAAAGTTCTGGACATTGCTAAAGCAGCTACCCTTAATTTATTGCCGGATAAATCACGGCATAGATATGAGAAGGAATATGGGCTCTTCATGGACTGGTGTTCATCAAAGAAAGTTAAAGCAATTAGTGAAGATGTGATGCTTGCCTATTTAGTGGATATATTTAAGGGCAGTAAATCATCCTCTTTATGGAGTTATTACTCAATGCTCAGATCTACTATAAGTATCAAAAATAATGTCGACATAAGCAGGTATGCAAAACTGATGGCATATTTAAAAACGAAGTCTGTGGGATACAAAGCTAAGAAATCAAAGGCATTCTCCAAGAATGAGGTTGTAAAATTCCTTGTTACGGCACCAGATGAGGAGTTTTAATTAATGAAGGTACTTAATTGCGATTTTTTTAAAATCTACTTTTAAATAACAACTTATTTGCTTGTTTCAGGTGGTACTCATTGTGGGCATCGCTGGGACATGTCGCCGAGTGGAGTTATGTAAAATGAAAATTGAAGATATTAAGGAATTTGAAACCCACCTTGTTGTAACTGTCCCGGGTACAAAGACACATGTAGATCGACAGTTCGTGGTTTACGTGGAAGAATTTTCATAAGAAATTAATAATATTTCAATTTTCAGGAAGTATAGAGCCCTTAGACCCGATCATACTGCCCATACACGGTTAGTTATTGCATATAAAAAAGGAAGATGCACCATCCAACCACGGGGTATAAATACTTTTGGAAAAATACCTTCTCAAATTGCATCATATTTAAAGTTGTCCAGTCCCAAAGAATATACAATATACGGGACATTGTTATCGAGGGACGTCAGCTACATTATTAGTAGATGCTGGCAGGGATATCATGAGTTTAAAAAGACATGGTGGATGGAAGTCCTCCAGTGTTGCGGAGGGCTATATTGAAAATTCGGTGCAAAATAAAATAGGAATTGCAAAGCAAATAAATGGTGTAGAAGAATATGCAGAGAAAACCTCATGTTTTAGTAAATCTGTAAATTTCAATTCTTGTGTCTCATCGGATAGTAAAACACTTCCTTCATCGATATCGTTTGGAAATGTTACAAATTCTACAATTAATATTAATATTTCTTATTATTCTCTTACTATTTATTATAAGTTTGGATTAGTTTAGAAATTTAATTATGTAAGTATTTGTTATACATATAATGTTTAATAGAGTTTCTTTTAAAAATAAAAAATACACTTGAATAATATAATAACTTGTTTTTATAGTATGTAATTACTTACAACACTAGTGCGGTAAAGTGATACTTACCGCACGCTTGTAGATAAAAGCTATTATTATTATTATTATTGTATAGGCAGAGGCTACATTTAATTAAAGTTTGAATAGATTTTGCGAAATTCGTAAGCTGTAAAATTCCGATTCAAAACTTGATAAGTTATGACGGAATTAAAAGCTGAAAGGTAGCGCCTATAGTAAACTATTACTAAGGGTTCTACTTTGGTTACCTAAACCAAACAATATTGGAAAGAGTTTAAATTTTAAAATACGATGCATGTGACTATGTTTTCTCTCGGGAAACCGAGTGCCTTAAATTGCCTGACTCAAACATGTTTCATTACATTTTTAAATTATGAGTTTTGAAGAATACAGTGTATCCCCGAATGGGGTACGGTACTTTACGGAACTGGCTAACATTAATTTTTCCAGAGTGGGTGATAAAAAGGGTTCCTTATATTAGTAATTTAGTAATCCGATAAGGTATACAACCAAAACTTTAAACAATATGAATTTAATCCTAAATAAAGAAGGTACCTACACTTATTTGTAAGTTTCGTGAAAAAATGCATTTTGTCCATTGTTACCAATTTTCATTCTATCGTGAGTTTTGGTACAAGAGAGTATAAAAGAGCAACTAAGAAAAAGCAAATAACAAAAAACGATGGAGATAAAGCAATTTGTTTGTCTTAAGTGGACAAAACTCAATCTGAATATTAAAATGTGAAATAAACAAAACAAACTATGGTATTGTGTATAATTAATAGCAGTTAAAACTGGTATATTAGTGTCAAAAATAGGCACAGGTTAAAAGAATCTTTAGTATTAAAAAAAAATAATTACATACTTTTTAAACGAAGTCATTGTCATCATTATCCGCGCATTCACAAGCTTCTCCATCCTCTTCTTGCTCTTCATCTTCATTACCAATGTTGGCCGCAACTTTTTTAATGTAGAAATAGAAGTCTGTGTAAACCACAAAATTTTTAATGGAAATTAAGAAGGAAATCTCCTTAATGGAGGACATGTTTCGACCTTAGTGAAGGTCATCTTCAGCAATGCAAGGAAAGGAGAAAATGGAGAACAATTATGGCGGTAGCCTAGTCATTTATACATGCAAAAGATGGCAAAGTTATATAATATATTATATAAAGTTAAAAAATGATTGTTATGGTGAGTATTTTAATTTTTAGAAATTGAAGAGCAGTAGGGTATTCGAAAGAAATAACCAGGGGAGATTAACCAATCGAATCTGACAGTGTCAAACTAAATTTCTTTAAAGGGTTGACTAAAAGAACTAACCTGAACAGAAATTTAGATTTTAGTACAAACTTATATGTTTCAATGAGATGCATATCTTACGCGTTTCAAACTAGTTGTAATTGGCCGCTTTTGACCAATGACCTTGCCGACTTGACTAACCTGAACTAACCTGATCTAACACAATCAGATTATATTCTATGGGGGTTATTTGAAGCAGAAAGTCTATTACAGTTATTCCAACTGGACCTACAAACAGAAATCATTTTGGAATGCTATGGAAATATTTCTTGTTATCGTGCCTGTCTACAAATAATTTGGAAAAAGGTTAGAAAAGTGTGGCTGAGTAGAAGGTTTGTTAAAATTTGCTCAGCTTAGACATACTGACTAAGTTATTTTCAACTCATCCTTACTCTTTAAATCAAATGAAATCAAATCAAAATAAGCTTTATTGTCAGAAGTTTTGACAAAACGACTTGTCGACAAAGCAGTATAAAAAAATTAAAATCTAAATCTCTCAAATCTAAATCAGAACCTAAAATAATTGTTTAGTAATCATTCAAGAAACCAAAAAATAATAATGACACAATTAAAAATATGTTGAAGCATGTATAACATTAAATCTAAGCAACAGGCAGACAAAGTCGATTATAAAAAACACTAAAAAGATGCAATAAGATTAAAAACATGTTATTAAATATTAAATTAGTCATTCATATCACATTACATTGACTAAAAAATACTCCTCTAAAGTGTAATAAGCTTTTGACATTAGAACTTTTTTTGCCCTTCGCCTAAAATACTTATATTCTGCAATTTGCCTAATAATAATGGGTAGATTGATAATAAAATGAGAGGAGTATTTCTTGTGCATAAGACATACCGTCTCCAATATAAAAATGCTTGTCAAGGTTAAAATTTTTCTATACACAAACAGTGATTTGCAAGAATAGCGGGCTCCGACACCACATATAAATCTGACAGCACGCTTCTGTAGCACTAACACAGAGTTAAGGCTTTTGAACCAACTACCCCAAAAGCAAGTATCGTAGCGCAAATGTAAATCTGTTGGAGCAAAATATGAGCTTTCAGTTATGGATCCAACTGCAACTAATTTCTGATGATTATCAAGGCAAAGCAACCCGACGACGAGATTCTGTGCATAAGTTTTAATGTGTACATCAAATTTAAGCCTGCTATCAATATTGAGGACAAGACATTTATTTTCCGATAAGTTACCGACAACCTCTCCATTTAACAAGGCATCACCTAACTGGCACCCAAAGTTCAATATAGCAGTCTTCGATACATTGAATGACAAAATATTAGAGCCACATTATTTGATAATGCAAAGCAAGTCTTCACTTACACAGGCGTTCAGTATCATGGCGTGTCTGTGATGCCAAAGGATAGTTGTATCGTCAGCAAAAGAGTCACAATGACCGTTCTTAACAATGTTAGGGAGATCATTAACATGCAACAAAAGTAACAGAGCTCTCAAGACAGGGTAAACGGAAAAAAAACCCCCGAAAAAAAAACCCCGGAAAAAATACCCCCGGAAAAAATACCCCCGGAAAAAAAACCCCCCGGAAAAAATACCCCCGGAAAAAAAAACCCCCGGAAAAAATACCCCCGGAAAAAAAACCCATAGGAAAAAAATATAAAAGAAACTCCACAAGCTGTACCAAACGGGTACAGAGAGAACGATACGACTAGCGTCTGGTAAATAATTGGCCGGTGAACTTGAAAAAGGCGAATATGAACAAAAAAGGTGGATTAGATGCCGTGTTAGCGCTGTTTAACCAATATAAGTCTATAATTATTACAATTTTTTTATATCTAGCATATACCGAATTGCAACCAAAAAGGTGGATTAGATGCCGTGTTAGCGCCTGTTTAACCAATAAAGTCTATAATTATTAGTTACAGCATTATGTGCGCATGCGGAAGCCAGGAAGCCAGGAAGCAAGAGTGATATTCCTGTCTGTAGACGCCAGTTTTACGTACCTTCGTATACTCCGCACGCGTGTTCTAAGTTTTTATATCGGGGTTTTTTTTCCGGGGGTATTTTTTCCTATGGGTTTTTTTTCCGGGGGTATTTTTTCCGGGGGGTTTTTTTTCCGGGGGTATTTTTTCCGGGGGTATTTTTTCCGGGGTTTTTTTTCCGGGGGTTTTTTTTCCTAGATTCCAAGACAGATCCCTAAGGCGCCCCCGTAGAAACACTCTAATGACCTGAGGCTTTACTCTGGGAATAAATACTCTGGCCTCGTTCCGAGAGGTATGATCTGAACCAATCCATTACCGGTCCTCTGAAGCCATAGAATTCGAGCTTCAGTAGCAGAGTTTCTTAACAGAGGCAGTCAAGAGCCTTAGCCAAGTCGCAAAATTTACGTGGCCCCTTCTCCAGCATTAAGCATCAAATACAATTCCTCCAGGACATGAAAAATTGCGTCACCGATACTTTTGGAGGGTTGAAAACCAAACTGGGACCGTACAAGCAACTTATGTGTGCCTAAAAAGCTCATCATTCTTTTTTAAAGTAACCTTTCGAGTATCTTGGTCAGAGTGGGGAGTAAAGAAATTGGTTTATAGCTAGCGGGAAAATGAGACATTTATAGCCTCAGCCATGGCCATCACGGCAGAATCAGGCAGGACAAAAAATATCTTAATGGAAACATTATATCCACAGGCATCCTTATTTTTGATGTCAAGGAATGTAGCCTTTAGCTCTGCCAAGCTAACAGGAGCAAAATAAAAAGATTCGCGAAACGAAGAATTGCCTAGGTAAGATAAAAGGTCATGGCGCTGACGGCTAATGCCTCTAGCCATAGCCATTAAGCAATATTATAAGTTAATTGATTGGGCTTTAAGAGTGGAGTCATTGACGATCTGTTCTCCCTTGCCAAGTTTACAGCAATTTATATCATAATATGAGAAAACAAAAAAAATAATTTATAAACCTATACTCGGATTTTTTAAATAAAAATTAATATTTAGGCTTTGCTTTTAATTTAGAACAACTTTTCAAAAAACTAATAAATTTACTTTATTTAAGATTAATTTAATATTTTAAAAGTTTGAACACCTTGTATACTTAAAGCATCCGAAGATAAACAAAAATGTTTATCAGGGGTGGTACCTTCATAAAAAACAAACAAATACTAGACAAGTTACTAGATGCGGTACCGCATTAGGGGGCACACTATAACGATTTACTTTCTTCTTCAAATCCATAAGCCATTTTAAATGAGTGCCTACTCCATTTTATCTGCATTGCCACCGAATTAAAATACCAGTAAGTAACCAATCTTATTTCTGGATATTAATATAAATTTTGCTTTTCCTTCTTACCTCCGACTTCAATGAAGTCAGCTTAATTTGTCAACCCAATTTATTATGTGCGATAGACTGTAAACAACAAGAACCATCAAAACAACTAATTTAAGTTTTATCCGCACGACAAAAAAAGAAGGATTTCAAGAAATCTTTTAAAAGCAAATAAATATCTTCATTGTACGCCTTGTCGTGGCAATGTTTAAATGCCTTCTTGACTATAAGAATAATTTCGCTGTCCGTTGAAAGAAATCGATATGTCATAAAATACTTTGGTTATTGCATATTAATTATTTTTTGTCTGTCCGGAATTTAATGCGAGTTTTAATTTTTTAAACTGGATACATTCTTGGGAAAATTATTCGTTCATCATTAGTGTTTTCGTAAGTAAGTACTTGTAGTAGTTTTTTTGATAACTGTTGAGTTTAGGTATAGGACATGATACATAAAACATACTTAGAATTCGATGCAAAATTCAAAAATGAAATAAAAAATGAATGCTTTTGTTCGAAAAAAATGAAGTTGATGGTCGTAACTTATTTACCCTGTATACATGAATTTACCATCAAAAAGACCACATTGAGAAATAAAAACAGACGGGTTTGAGGGTTTTGCCAAAAAATATACCGCTGAATTTTAAACGAATTTAGACCTTACTTCTGGGATTCACTGTATGTATAGTAAACACTAACAAATTTTAATAACAAATTTTACGAAATTTTCTTACCGAATATCCCTCGACCTTAAATTATAAGAAAATTTTTCCTCGGTAACGTTAAACAAATTTACATTTATAATATCTTAATATATATTATACACAGTGTGTAAAAAGTCCCGGACCGGTCAATTATTTAGGAAATGGCGCACAATATAAAAAAACTTCTGATATAAAAGTTGTAGGCCTTAAAAAAATCTATAAAACTAGGATACCTGTAATTATACAGGGTGCCTCAAACAGTCATGGTAAACAAAACTTTGGTTTATTTAAATCGAATGA
This sequence comes from Polydrusus tereticollis, assembly GCA_963920685.1. NCBI lineage: Eukaryota > Metazoa > Arthropoda > Insecta > Coleoptera > Curculionidae > Polydrusus > Polydrusus tereticollis. Next base: position 182,482,513 of record OY987327.1, on the reverse strand, counting down.
CCCCTTTTTAATCACGTTTTCTGATTCCTCTAAACATTCTAAACAACAATAGTAAAGTTTTCTTCTTGACCTTATGATTTATATTTTTTCTTGTTTATTGGGTTTTTAGTACATCTACAGTAATTTAATAACCTAATTAAAAATTGCAAATTTTTACTACCGTTAACATTAAGAAACAATAAACCATAATCAAATGGTTTTTCCCATTTTTAATAAATGTACCTACCCTCCCTCATAAAAAATCCCTTTATAAAATCAGTCTTGCATAGTTACCACATAGTTAAACATGTAAAAATAGAACTAATAGTGCTAAGATTTAATAGAGGTATGTCTACTTTTTAATCCTAAAAATTAGTTAATAATCACATTTTCCTGTAATTGTAGTTCTGAAGATGGTTTAATGTAATATAAACCAAACCTTTATTTATTTATAAATGACCTAAAAACCCAATAAACAAGAAAAAATTCTAAACAACAATTATGAAATATGTCATATGGCTAAACCCATTAGTTTAAGAAATAATTTGAGTTAAACAACATAAATACAACAGGTAAGATATTACCTACATTTTGCATTTTTGGTACCAGAATGTTTGCGTTAAAACTGTAAAAACATAAAAATTGTACTAAATGTACCTACGTAAGTTTTGTCAAAAATTTAATAACAATTAAATTAAATACAAGCAGTAAAATTAATAACAAAGTTACAAGAACAAAAATAAATTATAAATAAATTAAGTCGTTATTTAATTAAATGTTGAAAATGTCCTCCTCCCACAGTTTGACAATGGGCTAGGTTAAAACAAGATTTGTCGATGACGTTTTGTAAAATTTCTTGGTTAATAGATTTACATTCTTCAATAATTCTTTTTCTCAATTCGTTCAAATGTGCAGGTTTTGTCAGATAAACTTTATTTCTTAGTTGTCCCCAGAAATAATCAAAGGGCGCTAAGTCTGGCGACCTAGCGGGCCATTCTATGGGACCCCTTCGCCCTATCCAGCGGTTAGGAAAGTATTATTTAAGTAACCTCTTACAGCTCGCCCAAAATGAGGAGGAGCTCCGTCCTGTTGAAACCACTTATGTCGTAATAGTGGTCCTACTGTACTGATGGCACAATTTGATTTTGCAGCATATGGAGATAATATTCTGCATTTAAATTCCCCTCCATAAAGAAAGGTCCCACTAATCTATTTCCAATAATATCGGTCCACACATTTACTTTCTGATGGTGTTGAGTGTGTGTTTCTCTCATCCAATGTGGGTTCTGATCAGCCCAGTAACGACAATTATATCGATTCACATTCCCGTTTAACATGAATGTTGCCTCATCCGAAAAAACTATTTGATTAAAAATTTTGTTATTTTCTCCCTGTTTTTGCATCATTACTTCGCAAAATTCCATTCTATGTTCGAAATCGTCTTCTGACAATTCCTGGACTAAAGTTATTTCTAGACTAAATTGCTTTGTTTCGGTAAATGATCTTTGTCGGTCTCCAAAACCTCTGATCATTAGTAACGTTATACGTTCCCTTCCGTTGAGAGACATTTTCAGAAATTAATATGACAGTGACGCAAAACATTCTGGTACCAGCTTAAAAAAATGCAAAATGTAGGTAATATCTTATCTTGTATTTATGTCCTTCAACTCAAATTATTTCTTAAACTAATGAGTTTGGCCATATGACATGTTTCATAATTGTTGTTTAGAATGTTTAGACGAACCAGAAAACGTGATTAAAAGGGGCCATTCCATTTAAATAAACCAAAGGTTTGTTTACCATGAATGTTTGAGGTACCCTGTATAATTAGAGGTGTCCAAGTTTTATAGATTTTTTTAAGACCTACAAATTTTATACCGGAAGTTTTTTATATTGTGGGTCATTTTCTAGATAATTGACCGGTCCAGGTCTTTTTGCACACTGTGTATACACATTTTAAAGACAATAACCATAATACAGGTTATGAAAATGAACTATCCGTAAAATCTAGAATTAATAAGTCCGTAGGACACAAATCTTTTAAATATTTATGTTTTCATTTAATTGATTATTTACCAACAAATAGTTAAAAAAATTGTTTCATTAAAATAATAAAATTGAAATAGAAACATTTATTTTGGAAATAAACGATTTAAAAATATTTTTGGAAATGCTTTAACTTTAACTAATTAGTATTATTGAAAATTATTGTGAACAGATTATGTAATTAATATTTTTCAGAATTTAAATATATTTAAATTCAAGAAAGTAGCGTCTATTGTATATTTGCATTTTTTTGTAAAGAATGTTCTCAAATACTTATAAAAAAGCGAGTTTAATTGCTCGTTATTTGGTTACCCAAAAGAGCAACTTACGAGGACGTTCTGAAGTGCTCTTTCCATGAACATTATATCTTAGCTTTGAAAACAAACAACAGGTCTGTTAGTTTTTCTTAAGTCTTGGATATTGTGGAACAAACAAGTTAAATCTGTGTTTGATAAAGCTTCAATTCCAACGTTAACGAGTTACAGAATTAATTAGTTAATAAACACATATCATGACAGTTATCGTAATCTTGTGAAGTCCTTTAAGCGTCATAAAGAAAAGGAAAAGTTTAAAACGAGAGTTGAAGATTAAAAAAAAATCTTTGTAACTGTTTAATGTCTCTGCATGTAAGTGCAAAATAACATTAGACTGCAATTATTGTCAAAAGGTCACTGAGGTTTGCAAGTATCCTGTGTCTATTATTTGTAACTGTGAAAAAGCAAAAAAGATACCCATCATTGAACTAAAATTCTTGTACTTTCAAAGAAACCATGGCATAGGTAAAATTGGAATTGTGGACGTAAAGAAAACAAAAGAAATTGCCCAAAAACATGAAAGTTGATTGAACATAAAAGAAGTCAGTCCACTAGTAGTTTATTATCACAGCCGTCTTGCTCAAAAAATGCAGATATAGAAACTCTCCTACCAAATAAGTTAAACTTTGATTCGTGTAAACAAATTAAAGTTAACAGCGATGAAGATTTTGAAGAACTGCTGCCTGAAATTATATCACCGTGGCAAATGCCTATTAAATTAATAAATACTGCGTTGACTAGCGATCGCTTTGGGTTATCAGATAGAGTAGCTACAGCTGTCGCTTTAAGTGTGTTGCAAGATCTTGGTATTGTAAGTGATGATGACTACACCCATATTGTTGATAAAAAATAAACTTAAAAGGGAAAAATGTGTTAACCGTTCAGAACTTTAAGATCAGAACAAAAATAAATATAATCAAATTCAAGGACTATACTTTTATGGGAGGAAGGATAACACTCTCGTGATTGAGAAAGTAAATTCAAAGCAGTCTCGAAGAACCATAAAAGAAGAACATTACTCAATTTTACAAGAACCAGGTTCTGTGTACGTTGGTCATGTTTCACCCTCTTTTGGGTCTGCTCGAAACATTGCCAATAGCATTCTTTTCTGATTTGACTGAGGCTGGATTTTCTCTTCATGAACTGGACGTAATTGGATGTAATGGCACGGTTGCTAATACGGGGTGGAAAACGGGTGTTATTCGCACAAGTGAAAAACAAGTTAAAATACCACTAAAATGGAGGGGCATGTCTTTTATATTTCAATGAATTGCCTTTCCGGCATTTCTTCCAAACTTTAGATGGTGAAACGACTGGGCCAAAATCATTTAGTGGTCCGATTGGCACTAAGCTCAGTAAACGTGAGAAACTCCTAGTGATAAATTTTGACGGTGTTGAGTGTGAGATTCCAGAAATTGACCGAAAAATTTTAAGCAAAGATCAACAGTACCTGCTGGACATAAGTTACGCTATAAAATCAGGCAGCTGTCCTGAAGATTTTACTGTTCATGAACCTGACCCCCTTTGACACGCAAGATCGTTAACAGCGGCGAATATAGTCCTCCGATTGTATTTAAGTATTGAAAACCAATCAGATGAACACAATATATTAGTTTCTTTTATCCTAAAGTCAGGTTTCATATCAAGAAAAGTAAGTACTACACAATTGGTCCAGAACATGTATTTAAAGTTATAAAATTGTCAAGATTTCTGCCAGAGAAATTGCTAAAAGTCATTGATCCAGTAATTGAGAGAAACGCATTTTTAGCCCATCCAGAAAACTTGCTTTTGACTATAATAGTAGATACAAGGGATAATATAAGAGAGTTGGGTTTCAGAAGAATTTTAAAGGCTATAAACTTATCTTTTAAAAGACAGTTTATCAGGAATTTTGAACCACCCAAAATTAATTTCCTGGCTACAGACTACATAGATAGCATTGACTGGAACACCACAACACTTTCACCACCACCTTTACTGCGAAGAGTAACGGATGCAGAGATCCAAGTCAAATCAGGTGAAACAGCGGCTGAGTGGAACTTTGATAAATTCTCATGTCAGACTCAATCAGTTGAACGATGCGTGAAGCTGGTAACCGAGGCGTCACAAAAAGTCGTCGGCTTTAATTTCCAGAGATGGTTTTATAAGAACTACACTCCTTTCAAGATCTGCAATACCAAGTTTTTCAAGCAAATCTTATTTCAGACTCCCAAAAAAAAGTGAAGATAAGTAAAGGACTATATTTCATTACATACTGAAATTTTAGACAATCAGATTTTCTTTTGTTTCAATGTAATTTTGTCAAATTTTGTGAAAAATGTATGTATTTTTAAACGTAAAACGTTAATAATAATTTATAAAATTTGGTCTCTTTTGCTTTATTTATCTTTCTTATACTTTCTTCAACTAAAATATGCCTATAACTCATTGTTATAGAAGTTAATTGATTTTCCTCCGCTCCTTAGAAAAATAATTAAAATCGTATATTTTCTCAAAGTTTAGACTCGATGCGCTACCGCCAGATGTGTAAATTTATTTTTATTTTTTTTTGCATTTTACTAAGCTACCTTAGAGGCAAGTTTTCCGCACTATAGTGTTTAAAAAAAAAATTCGACCCACCGTATTGTATACATTGATGAACTGAAAGCATTTCTCTCTCATTAATTGACGCAAGTTGTCATTAGGTTGCCAACTGGCGTCTGACATCAAGAATTTAGAGCCATCACCGGCTAATCCGATACCTATGACCCACCAAGCATTACCATGAAATTGTAAAGCTTATTGTTTCTTAAATACACCGTGACTTCTGTCTTCTCGCAATCAAAATGCTGTCAAATATGACCCAAGTGACAAATCCTACAAAATAATTTAAAGGAAATATATTTGTTAAGGAAATTTGTTTTATGATTTACAATTATGTTTTCTTGGTTAAGTAAAGTACCAGAAACACATCCTGAAGTTTACGGTAATGTTGTAGATGGCCTCAAGAGCATCTACAAGAATAAGCTATTGCCTCTGGAGCAGCATTACCTATTTAATGAATTTCATTCTCCGCCATTAAGTGATGCCGATTTTGATGCTACGCCTCTTATTCTTTTGGTAAGCCTTTAATTATTCTGAGGGTATATTTAATTACTATTTAAGAATAATACCTATAAACTCGGAGGATTCAAATTTTCAGATTTGTTTCTCTTGCTTTAATTCTTTTACTTTCCAATGACAAACTGTATATTTCTAATACTCTATTTAAAATATTTGTTAGGTCTACTACGTCTTAAGATACTATGTTCTCCCATTTCTTTGTCTCTTGGATATGGTACTTTTGTTGGCGATTTTGCCTACCTAGTTAATTTTCAATTATCTTCTGATTTTAACTATAACTGATAAAAGTGTCAAGTTTTCGTTAAAATTAAATATAAAACTAATAGTAGACTATGGACGAAGACAAAGCTTTAAATTGTGTATCAAGAGAAGATCCTAAAATTACTGTCAAGTTACAGGAAGCTTTCGGTACACAGAATATTTGAATAATTCGAGATTCTATTAAAATATATAATATAGACCCTTTTATTATAGAGTATTTATAATTCAAATTTATCGTCCTTTCAGAGACTATAACCACCGAAATGTTTTATACATGATTTCAATAGAGCACCTGCAAAATCCTGCACAGATATTATACACGTCTGCTGCTTTAATTTTCCCCATTTATCTCTCCCTTTCAGGTCGGACAATACTCCACCGGAAAAACCACTTTCATAAGATATCTCCTTGAAAGGGACTTCCCCGGAATGAGGATAGGTCCGGAACCGACCACTGACAAATTTATTGCCGTGATGTACGGTAAGTAGAGTGTGTGTGGATATACTGAGAGTCGAGTAGAATTTAAAAAAATTGCTGTAAGAATTATTTTCAACAAATTGTAGTAAAAAATATGGAAGCAACGTCGCTTTTGAAAGTTTTTTTTTTAAATATTTATATAATAATATAATAATACGTTTATTTCGAATAGTTATAATATAATAAATATGTTATTATGTTATTCTTCAATAAACTTATTCATAAATTTCTCGAAGACGTGCTTGTGAGGGGCAAATCTTATTTATTTAAAAGTATTTAAAATTATAAATATTTAAGAATATTTTTATAAAAAGTTGCAAGTATCAATAAACGCTACTTTCTTAATGATATATTATTAAACTTCTGAAAAAGATTAATTATATAATTGATTCACAATAAAATTAAATAGCATTAATTAGTTAAAGCATTACCAAAAAAAAAAAAAAATTTTAAAGCGTTTGTTTCCAATATAAATGTAAATGTTGGTAAATAATCGCTTAAACAAAAACATAAATATTTAAAGATCTTTTGTCCTACGGACTTATTTATTTTAGGTTTTATGGACATTTCATCAAGTTTTTATTTTTAAAAATAAATAATAAAATATTATAGATGTAAATTTGTCTAACGTTTATCTTTTTTGTTCCTGAATATAATTCTTTTGAAGGATTCAAATAGTCCTTATTAAATATAATTTTCAAAAATCTTTTTTGTAATACTTCCAATTTTTTAACCAAAGTTGTGTTTATTCCTCCCCAACCTAAAATTCCGTAATTCAAATGAGTTATGACTAATGCATAATATAATATTTATATATGTTTTATATCCAGAAATTTTTTACTGTTTTTAAAAATTGGTATAACTCCTTAATTTTTTAATCAAATATTCTACTTCAAAATTTCAATTTAATTTACTGTTAAATTATTCCCAAATATTTTACATGATTAAGTTTTAAAATTTGAATATCATCGCATTGATACTAATCATATTTTGTGGTACATTATTTAGGTTTAAAGTAAAAAGAAGATAATTTGTTTTATTAAAATTAATTGTTAATAAATTATTATCAAAGAAATCTCCCAATGTGTGTCCCAACTTGTATCGCTATAAAAAAATAGCAGTATCATCTGCAAAATTATGAATTTTCCCATCGCAATTTATACTAAATAAATCATTAAGTAATATAAATATTAAAAAATAATAGTCCTAAAATTGTCCCGTAAGGAATACCATATTTAAATACTTTTGAATAGCTTTCTTCTTTATCTATTTAAACATCAGTTGCTCTATCTTTAAGATAGTATTTAATTAATTCTAATGCTCTCCTCTAAACCCAATATTTTCAATTTTTTTAATAGTAAATTATGACTAACCGTATCAAAGGCTTTTGCTAAATCCAGAAAAATAAAAATACAAGGTGTTTTATTATTTAAGGCATCATAATATATTTGTTTTGTTAGCAAATATCAGCTTGCGTCGATTTATTTTTTTGAAACCCAAATTGTTTTTAGAAATAAAATGTATTTTTTCTAAATAATTATCAATTCGTCTTTTTAAAATTTTAAAAAAACTTTAGTTAATAAAGATATTGATGTTATAACCCTATATTTACTAATTTTACTTGAATCTCCATTTTTAAAAATAGGTTTTGTTACACCAATTTTGAAAGCTTCTGAATATATTATATTTGCTTTAAAAATTTTATTTATAAGAAAAGTGAGTGGCCTAGAAATAGTAGTTTTATTGAATTTTAATATTTCTGTGGTTGTACCATCGACACCAGGAGGTTTTTCAAATTTTAAACTAACAATTTTATTTTCAACTTCTGGATGATTAATTTTTTCGAAATAAAATGATTCTATATTGTTTATTTTCTTATTTAAAAATGTGATGCAACATTTATTGATTTTATTTGCTAGATTTTCACTTCAGAAAATCAGTCGATAAAGCTATTAGCTATACGTGTAAATAAAACAATGCAGTCTTCCTCCACAGTTGTTTTATTTACATTATATTAACTCCACTGAAAGTATGGACTATTTTCTCAATTTATTATATATACATATACGTTCTTGTCCGTAATTGACTCATTCTCAATTTTAATCTAGCTTATACTTATACTCAGGGTAGGTTCGCTATTTTGTTTCTAGTTCGAGAGGTTTAGCACTCTTATAAGTAAGTTATAGTCAAATCCTGAAGGCGCCACCTTAGTTTTATTTTACTTAAAAGCCTTTAAATGTTCTAGTGTTTGGCCTCAGATAAAAACAAACTAGGAAAAAAACACTTATGTCACAATCAGTATACCCTAGCTTATTATAAGCTCTCATTCACTCAAGTCCTCAATGTCACTCTATTTAAAATAAAAGCCAAATTTTCGCAGAGGCCAATACAAATATTTATTCTTAAGGTGGTGTTAAGCCCTAGGTTACTTGATTTTATAAATGCAAGCTCCTCTTACTTTGGTGGACAATAGATACTTAAAGTTAAAAGATAAATAAGTGGAATGAAATATTAAAGTGATAGTACTAGGTTTGACAATAAAATTTCTGAAGGTTTAAATTTACAAAGTTATTGATAAAAGAAAGCAAAAAGTCAAACCCTGTTTGACAGAGTCTTGCACAAGACGGCAACTGTCAGACCTACACTGTAAAAAAATGACTGTTCAGTCTGATCTGGCAGCCACATAGACCTACATCCAGGACATTGCCTGAGACATGGAATTTCCGCAAGGTCTGTGCAAGAACCTCTCACAACTAACTAAATTTACCATAAAATCTCTGTTATAGTATGATACAATATCTTACGAGCACCTGTGGTTACTCAATAAGCATGCTAGCCACTCGGCCATAGATAAATTAAAATGTCGAAGTTACAAGTACTAAATTTAGAATAAACAAATGGCCTTTAGCCGGGAAACAAAAATATTTACTTTATAATCATAAATTGTACTGTATTTATAACAAAAGTAGCTGTAACAGACTACCTAACGCTTTGAACTACTAGAGACTCTTGTGACGTCTAAACGCTATGTCGACATACGCTATACGTTTACATTGCACAAGCTCTGTCCATAACATAAGTGCAAAACTTTACCAAAACACTGTATGGTGAACAATACGCAAATGCAGAGTATTGATATTTCAAGTTGTTACTAAGTTACAACAACATACTCAAGAAAAATGGTACTTAGCTAAAACCTTACGTACTACCCATGGTTCATGAAGACTCAATCTTCACACACACTCACACATGGTCTCTGAAACAGCTAGCGTGGAAACTGCTACACAGCTAGTCTCCAAGAAATCCCATAGTACACGGCAACTGGCACGTCCCGCGCCCAGGCAATTCCAAAAAAAATAAACTAGTACATCACTTTGTACTCGGACTTTTAGCCCCTACCATGTTTTTGATTTTTATTACATGCTTCTTTAATGGTTTCCACATATCTTGACTAGAGTTTTGACATTTATCAATTTCATGTTTATAAAAATTAGTTTTTATCTCTTTACTTAGTTTAGTTACTTTTTTTATAAATTTTATATTTAGGTAATAAAAATCGTTCATTTTTATTTTTTTGTAATCTTTTATAGAGTTCGTTTTTGTCTTGATAGAATTTAGTAAACTACTAGTAATCCATTATTTTTAATTTATATTTTTTATTTTAATTTGAGTTGTACATTTCTGTACATTATTTTGAATTTATTTTATTAAATTATTAGATAAGTCATTTATTTCAGAATAGGAATAGAAATTGGTACAATCTTCTTTTGCCATATTTTCTTTAAATTTACAGTAATTAACATAACATTGATAAATTAATAAAGGTTCCTTATTAACATTATTACCAATAAGTCTTTTTTGTAAAATTATTGGGAAATGATCCGTAATTTGATATTTAAAGAATATTAATTTAAAATTATCTGAATTTTCTATTATTTTTATAATACAAGAGTTATGTTCTTTTATTTCTCTCGTGTCTTCATATATAATAATAAAAATACATTCTACAAAATACTAAAATTCCTTCTAGGCGAGAAAGATGGCGTAATACCAGGTAATGCGCTAGTTGTGGATCCAAAGAAACAATTTAGACCTTTGTCGGCTTTTGGAAATGCATTTTTAAATAGGTTCCAATGTTCTCTAATGAAATCTCCAGTTCTTAAAGGAATGACAATCATTGACACTCCCGGAATACTCGCAGGTAATTCTATAGAGATATTAAAATATGATTGTTAAACTTACATTAAGCAAAAGTTATTCGAGATACATATTATGTACTCTTATAACGTAAGAAAAGAAAATTAAATTTGTTATTTTGGAAACGGGATATAATTATGCATACATTTCACCAGGCTAAAATGGCATCTTTAGATAATGTCTTTAAAGTAAAAACGCTGAAATAAATTCTTGCCTCATAAGTATAGGCCGTGTAAGTAAGGGAATCAAACAACATACCTACATATTTTTAAAATAGTTTCTTACCAACCAAGAAATTATATCTTGAAATAAAATGTCTTATAATCAACAAATTTAACAAATTCAGGGTGTTTTGAATTGGTAGATGATGATGTTTGCTTTGCCCGTGCATTATGGATCAACGATCAAGAAACAACGTGATTACAACTACGTCTTTATTTATTACAGCCATAAAAGTGAATAAATACCATAAAGCGTCTCAGGGCTTGCACAATACGTTCGCCAATTTGATCGTACTTTCATGTTGGTGGTCAGTATTTATAAATATTTCCTATTATTTTTAATCGATCCAATAAAGCACTTTAGTACTAGTTGCATTATGGAGCGCCGTATTATCAAATAACTTTTAACACAGACATAGCAATAAAATTGGGTTAATTTAGTTATATAGTGTGTGTATAAAGTGTGGAAACGGCTTAATAACATCACAACTTATTGGCCGATTTAAACCAAATTTGGTACAATTATGTAAGAGGAACTGACGTACCGAATGACGATATTGGCGTTGTTGCCAGCTTTTTAGTTTGTCTGAAATTCGAACGAATTATATATTCTTAAATGTAACACCCTGTATATTTTTTCATTTACAGTTTTTACTTTAAATCTGTTACACTTTTGGTATAACATACTTTGTTCCTAATATCAGTAGTTGTCGAAATAACGAGTACAATTTAGAAAAAATATATTTTTTATATTAAATGTTCAAACTGTTTTCCCTGTACAGCTTGACAGTGTGCTAATTGATAATAAAATGTTTCAGTTGTGTTGTAAATTATACCTGGCGTTATTAATCCAAATTCGTCCAAAATTCGACGCTGCACATCGGCCAAATCTTGAGGTTTTGTGGTATAAACTCTGCTCTTCAAGTGTCGACAAATCAGGAGACCTAGGTGGCCACTCGATTGTACCCCCTCTACCGATCCACCTCTTCGGAAAAGTGTTGTTTAAAAATTCGCGCACGCTTCGACCAAAATGGGGAGGAGCTCCGTACTGTTGGAAGAATGTACTTGCAGAATTTGGACCCATCACATTTCGTATAGTAGGCACTGTTTGCGTTGCCAAGAGCTCAAGGTAAAGTTGTTATGTCAAATTTTCATTAATAAAAAATGGACCGACCTTGTGGTTACCCAGAAGCCCAGCCCACACATTCAATTATCCAGGGCGTTGTGTATAACCTTATCTCATCCAGTGGGGATTTCCATTTGCCCAAAACCTACAGTTGTGTCTATTGACTTTACCATTTAACATAAATGTTGTTTTGAAAGCAGACGTCACTAACTTGAGCAATTTTTCTTAATGAAGGAACAACAACAACATGTTGTAAAATTTCTAAACTTTTCTCTTCATCTACTACTGCTGGTCGTCCAGATCGTCGCCTATCTCTACAATTTCCAGTTTCTTCGAGCCGTCGGACAGTTTTTAGAACAGTTGGTTTTGAAATTGGATTTCGGTTTGGAAATGCGTCATTAAATAGATTTTTAACCTCTTCGTAAGACCTGACCCTATCGTCATAATATCCTCTCATCATAAGAATTGTAATTCTTTCACTTTCAGTTAAAGACATTTTTGCATGTAAAAATGACAGTTTTGATGACTTTTTATCAAAACTGAACTGATGTTTTATTTATTAATAAAATAATAATAAATACTGCATAATACTAAATAAATATTAAAATAAATAATAAATAAAACACAATTTGTTGATATTTTCAAAACACAGTGTTACGTTTAAAAATAAAAAAATCTTTCGAATTCCAGACAAACTAAAAAGCTGGCAACAAAGTCAGTATCGTCATTCGGTGCGTCAGATCCTCTTACACAAGCGTACCAAATTTGGTTACAATCGGCCAATAAATTGTGATGTTATTAAGCCGTTTCCAGACTTTACACACACACTGTATACTGTATATATAATAAACAGTGATTATCTAAGGCAGGTTATATAGGAGAAAATAAATGGTTCTACAGAATTAAGCGAAATTACTAGCCAGCGAGGTAAAATACTTACTACTCGTATAAAGGAAATCTACAGATTACGGAAAAAGCTCTGCAGATGATTGCTATCCAATGTTTCTAGTTCTAACAATAATCACACAGCCGTTAATGGAACAGAAATGCCTATATTCCTTAAATATAATTTGAAACACAAAGCATTGACAACAAACTTATAAAATCTCAGAAGCCTAGCCAGTGACAAATAAAAAAAAAGCAGGATGCAAGCGTCAAGCTGGATTTATAAACTCGAAAAGTTGGTGAGGTTGAAGTTATGATCAAGTTGGTGAGGTTAGATATTCCGAACTCCGAACATAAAAATTGGTTATCTCGAACTACCCGGGAATTTTTCGAACCTCTCGAGCTTTACATGAACAACATGAACGAGTGTATAAATGGAACTTGAGTGTTCCTTTAGTTTAAATTGAACTCTTATTTCCAACACAAACTGAACCTCAGCCTCGCCAACTTTTCGAGTTAATAAATCCAGCGTCAGTTTTTCAGCTATCAGCTTTAACCGATTGACGTTAATACTGCAAAATGGCCACCCCAGGTAGGCAACCGAAAATACAGGGCCACGAGTTTTGCCCCGTATCGCCCTTGTGACCTGTATTCTGTATTCAATTTTTAAACTAATTATTATTTTTACTGCAATAATCATATTAATAATAATAATATTTATAGTTGTATATAAAATTTTGTACGTAACACGTAGGATACTATGTTATTAAAGCACTTGTGTGATTACACGACTGCGCTTACGGCCTTCAAAAAAGTCTAATTCTGTTTTGATATGTGTTAAGTTTACAGGGGAGCAAATATTTGAGGGTAGCAAAATTTGCATTAACTTTCCTATGGCCAGTTTGGCGGTGCATCAACCGATATAGTTATAGCGATAGCGCAATCATTTTCTCAACCAGTATAAAAATGATTTTAATGTAAAAGCTTTTTTTCCACGTCAAAAAACCAATTTGCAATCCTTTTCAGGCGAAAAACAGCGAATAGACCGCGGATACGATTTTACCGGAGTCCTCGAATGGTTTGCCGAGAGAGTTGACCGGATAATTTTGCTCTTTGATGCCCATAAGCTGGATATTTCCGACGAGTTTCGGCGGTCTATTGAAGCACTGCGAGGCCACGACGATAAGATTCGTATAATACTCAACAAGGTACGGCTTTTCAGGTGGATTTTCGGTGTAGTTATCCTTTAGGATTGCAGTAAATGCAATTTATTGTACAATTTTTTATCAGAGAGCGAGCAAGAAAGATGTTAGCAAACTTTACTTAGCTTTGATAAGGAGTTTTGAATTTTCAAAATAAACACAGTTTAATTAAGTAATTTCGTGGAACGCCTCACGTCTTTGCTCTGGGGAAACTCAAACTTTAGCATTTATCAGAAATTTAAGGTTCTTCACAATATTTAATTTTATGATACACGTTTTCTTATACAAATTGAAAAAAAAAATTATTATACCTAAAATCTAAAAACTAACCTGAACTAACCAGCTGGTACTAACTGTTAACTCGTTGTTTTTAAAAATTCGCCTAGAAATATTGCTTGTTGCTCTGTTGCGGCGATTATCGCCCGGACTATACACACCTATTAAAGATGTTTAAAGTTGTTGCTTAAAAGTTGCCGGTGATGTTTCTTGGTCTATTCACCTCTCACTAACATATTGATAATTGGGGCCGTTTTTGCCGTTGTGATATGATTTTTGCTGATCTGCTTTACTGCGTAGGTCTCAAATAGTATCACGGAAGTTTCTACGTTCTTAAGTTATATAAATAGGTTGTTTGTAACCAGTGATAGTTATTCTCCTTTATAGGCTGATATGGTAGATCATCAGCAGCTCATGCGAGTTTATGGAGCTTTGATGTGGTCACTAGGCAAAGTTCTGCAGACGCCTGAAGTTGTGCGAGTATTCATTGGAACATTTTGGGATCAACCGTTAAGGTAAAGGGTAAAATTCGAAATAAAGTTTCAGTTCAGAGTTCAGTACACATAAAAAAAAACACAGATTCCTTGTGTAATAATATTGGTATTTAATTGGGTTGGTTCAGGTTTTAAAACAATTACTTTAACTTCTGCACATTATTTAGTGTTTAGAAATCTTTCAGGATGGAAAATGTAAATTTCTCAAATATTTTAAAGCAGATTATAGAGGGTGCTGTCTGCAACTCTTTAAAAGGTCACCCTTTTTTTCGCGCCAATAACCGGTGCCCATTCCACCAGTTAAACTAAAGATTGCAGTTAACTATAATCTATAATACCAGGAATTAACGTGTTCAGGTTTTGAATGAAATTTGGATTTTGGATGGATTTCTGTTATGATAAGTAGTAAGTAACGGAAAAAAACAGCTTCATCTCAGTTTGTTCTTAGCTAAGTACTAAGTGCATCGGAATATCTATGCAAGCAAAAATATCCCTGCTTGATGGAAGCCGCGACTTCGACTTTTTAAATAATCAGTATAGTTTAGGAATTATAACCCTTTTTTCAATTTAAGATTCGACATAAATCGAAAATTGTTAGAAGACGAAACTCAAGACCTATTTAAAGATTTTCAATGCTTACCGAAAAATTCAGCCTTGCGAAAACTCAACGATTTAATCAAAAGGTCCAGACTGGCCAAAGTCCACGCGTTAGTTATAGCCGAGTTAAAAAAAGAAATGCCCATGTTTGGAAAGGAGAGTAAGAAAAAGGATTTAATAAAGAACTTGGAACGGGTTTACGAGAAAATTAAAAAAGAACAGCAAATATCGGCCAGTGACTTTCCAGATATAACCAAAATGCAACATATATTGATAAAGTACGATTTTACTAAGTTTAAATCACACAACTCTAAGTTGTTGGAGGACGTTGATCAGATGTTGTGCGAGGACATTGCCAAGTTAATGGCTATGATACCACATGACTGCAGTCCACCAACGTTGTTGCAGGTACTTAGTTTTTCATTCTATTTCCTACGTAATTCTTTTTTTTTTATTAAAACTATAAAGAATAACGTGAATCCATTTTATAGTATATTACCTAAGATATTTACATAATCTATATGTTTTGGATAATATGAGTGACAGTCGCCTATCACTAACACTCGCTTTAAACGGCTTTTATGTAAATAGAAACCGCACAAAAAAGGGCACTTAAGTCGCTATTCTTAGCTTAAATTAAGGAAAAAAAAATACTGAACCGTGATCCATTCAGCAGATAGTTGAATGAACGTGAATTAAGAGAGAATATCTAAAGGTTATACTCTGTTGCTTAATGCAAGAGAGTAATAAAATGTAAATTTGCAATGACAGGACCCATTAAGCAGGGTGGGCAACTTAAAGGCTGCATTATAAATCTTAGGTAAATTGCAATAATAGTTTTTAAAAATTCCGTATTTTAGATATTTAAGACCTACACACCCCGAATCGGTCCTAAATAAGGGTCACCCTAGGTTGCATAGGATATAAAGACGAGTTTGGTGAATGAAAGTAAGGTGACAGCGGCGTTCCTATGGGGTTTAATTGATAGTGATATGGCGGAAGGCGAAGTACCGTTATATTTCGTTTTGAAGCGATTTCGTCGAGAACAAATTTCGTAAAAAGAGGATCATTCAACTTTACAATCTCCAGTAGCTCCTTTTTTAGCATATCTTTTTAAAATTGCTTCTTGTTTACAGTAAGCCAATGAATGATGTAATTTTTTTTCCAAGAAGACGTTGGTAATTTTTCGGATTTTCTTGAGTGGTAGCTGGCATTAAGTACCCATGACTATAACAGACCCAGGATGAATAAAATCTAGCATTTGCTGGAAGTATTCGTCAGAGACATCAGCGTTCATGTCTTCATAATAGTCTCCAGTCCATTTTAATTTAAATGCTAGTAAGCCGTCATTGACAAATCCATTCTTGCTACCAATGTGAGTAACTATTAATCTTTTATTTTTTTTCGAGGGTGCTTTTATTCCAGTGGACCTACTTTCCATGCTAACTGCCCTCAAATATCGTCGTCGCCAGCAGATGATTTCGTCCTTCTCTATTAAAAGTGATATTCTGTTTTAAATTTTTTCATAACAAAAAATAATTTTCTTCAAAGTTTTCCATAGTTTCTTTCTACCCATGTGTGGAACGAAATCATCCTTTCTCATTTCAGACATTATTTTGTCCAAGGTAGGTATTTCTTTTTTTTAAGTAAAACGAGTGTATGATTCTTCTGATGGCAGTCCTTTCATCCTCATTTATTACAGTTTTTTTTTCTTCCTGTACTTCTCTTTGGTGACCTAATGGGGCCACGTTTATCCTTGTGCACCAGTCGGTATATTGTTGACTGTCTGACTCCAGTCATATTCGAACACATCAACTATTTTTGAAATGTTCAAGTTTAGTAGCGAAGAGCGTTGAACACACTGAGAATAATAATTTTTTCATTTTTAGAAAGCGCAGTTTTACTAATCCGTTTCTTAGCAACAAATTCAGAAACACTAGCCATTTTCAGGGACGAAGTTTTTCAACAACTGCCAGAAAGTAACTAAACATTTCAAATTTTTGAAACAGTGTGGCACAGGTAGGTACACTACCTATGCCGCTACCTACCCGATCTCGAAACCCCTGACAATAAACAAAATTATATAATAATAATTGGACTACACCTATGGAATACGCCGAAGACCGCTAGGTTTTATAGTTCAATAATGATTTATTACTTTCTCGCATTAATCGACAGATTATAGTGGCTTCCTTTCGCCGGATCCATCCTCAGATGCTCCTCGCCGCATGATGGCTCGTCGATGAGGCTATAATGCGATGAAAGGGATACTGGAGAGTCTATATAGAGATTCGGTGCAAAGACCCAACTAACCTTTATATTTCTAATTGTTGGTACTGTGCGGTCTGTAAACCAAGTAGGTTTATGATGCTGCCTGGCGGCAAATCTTGTAACTTAATGACCGGCTCCTCTGGTCATTGCAGGAGTTTCCTTCGCCTTTTCTGACTAATTCTTGTTAGATTAATTAATAAATATTCTATTCAAATTGTCTTGTTATCATAATCAATAAAAAAAAACGTTGTTATGATTCCCACTTTGATTAATGTGAAATAATGACTTGACATTATCTGATTCAAATCTGATGAGACAATATTAATTGTGTTGATTAATTTTTTTACATCGTCTTATTTAAGGAGATCGCCCGCCTCCTGTTAAATTGTTACAATTAAGTGCTTTGAAAACCGCGCATTTCGTTGCCAAACACTGGCATATCATATCTAAATAGGTTAGTTAAGTTAGTCAATACGATCGAAGATCCAAGTTAAAAAGTATTAGGAATTAATATTATAAATAAATTACCTATCATGTCGTTTTTTATTCCTTAATGTACTACTAATTTGTGGGTAAATAAAAACTCTAAATTAAGAATATTAAGATTAAAGACTGGCTTGTCATACTAAGAACTATTTTGAAATTATTGTATCACAAAGATATTTTAATTGTCGAAAATATTTTTTCGTTATTTTTAAAGCTACTATTTTATTTTTGCAATGGTTCATATGTTCTTAATGTTTACATAATATTTTAAGCTAGAACTTTGTATAAATCATGTCAATTTATATGATTACCTTATTACGACTAAATAAATAATAACATGAATTAACTAACAACGTTAAAACTACATCGCAGCAAACGTTGGCATCTTCTGCATGTCGTTGATTTGGTTTTCAAGATACAGGGAGTCAAAGTTTAAAAAAAAAATCGGTTTTTTACTAATATCTCAAAGATCTTTTTGCCGATTTTGGTGAAACTTGGTAGTGTTGTGTGTTGTGATAACTTTCGTGTTGTAACAATGAAAAAATAATAAAAACAAAAATAGTTAATTGAAGGAAAAATTGATTTAATAATGATTTGATGATTAGTTAGTGAATTAATAATAATAATAATCTTTTCATTGCTCAATAATTAAACAGCGGCTCCTTAGGTATAGTCGTGTCGGTTTTAGACCAGGGTCGTGATTCGTGATTTGAGTATTGAGTATTATTTATGATTCTCCAGAAACTGCTGGGCGCCAGATAGCCAAAGGAAAAATAGAAAAATATTAAAAACCAAAGAGGTCATGAAAGATAAACCTATTAAATAAAGAAAATTGGTTTTGAACCAGAATGCTAATAAATTAATAACCCTTTTGATAAGCTAATTGATCAAAAGGGTATTAATCAGTAGAAAATTTCCTAATTAGAGGAAGATAATACAATAAAAATAGAGTACAGGTTAAGCTTTAATAGAGCTTATTTATTAAACTTAATAAGGGAAAGCAGAAAATATCACATTAAGTATTGCAATTCCAAGCCATAGGTGATAATTGTAGTTAAAGCTTAAAAGGTAGCTTTCGCTCTACAGAAATACACTTAACATTTAAACAAAAAACAGGTATGATGCCTTACACTTAATAATAAAAACAATAATTAACAATATATCAACGTTACGATAAAATTGAACAGTACTGATTTTTAAATTTTTTTTTCATTTGCACGCTAGGGTTCTCTTTAGGATTAAGGTTCAAAAAAATAATAAATAATAAAGTGTTCATCAAAATTCTCAATTAAATACGCGGTTAATTCCAGTTGGGTAATAAATCATCTTTTAACTAAGCTCGCTCGGATCCAAACACTTTGCAACCTCTCCAGTGACGCTCCTAGTTGCTGGCCGGCAACAGGTCCACAATAAAATGGCGGTGAACTGGACAACACTGTCAAAATAAAATGGCCGTGGCTCCCATAGAATCGGCTTCACACCATGAAACTTCACGACCACCGTCCACTGCCAACAATTCACCAGGGTTCGCTGCTACTACGTGGATCAGACGTCCACACCAGGATACAAACGAGATTTGCTTGTCGTAAAAAGGAATTTGTGGAATTTAATGTTTTAACGAAAATAGAATAGAATTAAATTAAATAAGGTGAAAAAAAATAGATTTAGATAGAATAGGATAATATAAAATGAGAGAAAATAGAATAACATGAAATGAATGTAAGGGTGGATAAATTAGAATAAAGGTCTGGGAAAATTTGATAAAGAAACAGGCAAAATGTAAGACTTGATGGATAAAATAGTGCAAAAATAGAAAACTAGATGAAAAAAGAAAACATCCAAAGTAAACAGTAAAAAACGTGAGAAAACGTGACAAAACCTGAAACAAGAAAAAACCACGATACAATCGAACTGCATCATTATTTTTCCTGTTGGACTGGTTTCTTCCTCGTTTGACGAAGAAACAAATCCCCCAATTGGTATTACGCTTCACCACTTAAAATTAATCCAGAAAAGTCTGCGACACACTCGGTGCCTTCTATTTACCAATGTGATTTTTCACGCCATTTAAACCTGGCTTCAAGGGAATACTACGTGCAAAAGGCTGGCAACGACCGCGAACGATAGTTTTGTTTCCTCTCCCCGACGTTAGATCACCTGGTATGCGTAGAAATCTCACCCGAAAAGTGGCGCGTGAACCAATACGCCGATAAAATCGATCTACGGCACCTACTATGGCACGAAACGGCCGGGCCAGTGGACTTTTAATATTTAATTAAATTATTAAGAATAATGATTGCTTAAATTGGCTTATTCCAATTAATTAAGTTGGAACAATCAAAAGATTGTTACATTGTCTTTTGACATTTTTTTGTATCTTACCTCGTTTTGAAGAAAATAATAAAAGCCACTTCATTGCATGCCAAAAATATCTTTTCCTCGAAAACGAGGTAAGATACAAAAAAATATCAACAGACAAAAAGTTGTATTTGTAAGCTGCTTAACCCAAAAACAGTATAAAATTATTAAACAAGTCAGTGGCGTACAGTTTTTTTTGTCAATATTATTCGTGGGACTGCCTCCCGGGACGCCACTGAAATTCACAATCATCATCTAGTCAGTGCTAGCCTAGCATCATAATATGACAACGAAGAACACTGCCAAGCTTCACCAAAATTGACAAAAGGATCTTTGAGATATTAATAAAAAACCGAACTTTGACACCTTTTTAGGACATATGAACTTTTCTACTTGAATTTGTTTCAGGAATCCACCCTTGGAATTACAGCCTATCATTAAGTAACACCCTGTATTTTTAGTAAAAGTAATTTTACAAAAAATTACTTAGTCAATGTTAATGCGGCAAAAGTTCATAGTAAACTGTTTATCTAACGTTATATACAGTATGTCCACGGATAGACATCCCCATAGGACTAATGGACCAAAAATTTCGTTTTTCGACAAAAAGTCATTCTTGATAAAAAGTTCTGCATCTCGAAGAAATGTAGCCTACGAGGAGATTTTTTGATTTTTTTATACAGGGTACCCAAAAAATAAAAAAACATGAAATACCATCAAGAATAAATTAACTTTACTTATCGTTTTAAAGTAAAATCGCAAATAAAAAAAGGTTTTAAATCATATTCAATTCTGAGTTGGGGATTTTCTCTACTCCAGCATCATATTAATACGTGTATTATTTTTACTGAACAATCTCTAGTTTTACCTTTTTTACCTATCCCACCATAATGCAGGTATCCTATAAAAATCTGATAAAACGTCATGATATTATTGTAATGTTATGAAGTTGTCAAAAATTTCATTTTAAAATATTAAAAGAAATATGCTGTCCGTTGAACAAAAAATATTTTTGGTCCAGTGTTATGGTACCGGTGTAAACTCTTACAATTATGTACAAGAAAGGTTTTTAGAAAAGTTTCCTGGAGTTTATGTTTCGACGTATGCAATTAGACAATTAATCAAGAAATTCAAACACACGGGGTCGGTGGAAAACTTAAAAAGGAAGAAGAAACTGTTTGATGAGGATGATGCAGCTACCGTTGTGGTCTTACAATCTGTTGAGGAGAACCCACTTGTCTCACTAAGGAAACGAGCTCAACATTTGCTTATTGTCCAAAAAAGTCAAATTCAAATAATTTTAAAACAAAATAAGTTTCACCCATTCAAACCGCATTTTAATCATGCTTTAGAAGATGGAGACCATGCGAAACGACTGGATTTTTGTTTATGGGTAGGGGACAAAATTTTAAATGAAAATAACCAATTTCACAAACTTATTTTATTCACTGATGAATCGACTTTTTCAACAAATGGTACAGTGGCTTCCCAGCACGTACGATACTGGAGCACGGAAAATCCCCAATTTAGAATTCCTGCCCATCGCCAATATTTTAAAAAAGTTAATGTATGGTGTGGAATTTCGTATTTTGGAATAATAGGTCCGTTTTTTTTTGAGAACACGTGCAATAGGAATTCATACATGGAAATGCTACAAACCTTTTTTTCGGATAAGTTAGATGAGCTGCCATTGCAGTACAGGGGACAAATGTACTTTCAGCAAGATGGGTGCCCAGCGCATTGTGCACGCGAAGTTACAGAGTGGCTTAACATGAAATTTGGAAATCGATGGATTGGCCGGTACGGTCCAGTTATGTGGCCTGCAAGGAGTCCTGACTTCACGATTTCAGACGCGTACCTTTGGGGCCGTTTAAAGCAATTAACTTTTCAGCAACCCATTGAATGTAATGCTGATATTTTGAAACAGAGGATTTTACAGTCAGTACAAATGATTTCCCTCGAGGAGGTAAGAAGAAGTTATGATCACATTAGAAGGCAATTTGAACAATGCGTCGAAAACGGGGGAGGCGTATTTGAATAAATAATAGTTCTTGCTTTGCAATGCAGTTCTTTTTGTTGTGCAATGTTTTTGTTTAATACGTTTATTATGTAAGCACTGAATATGATTTAAAACCTTTTTTTATTTGCGATTTTACTTTAAAACGATAAGTAAAGTTAATTTATTCTTGATGGTATTTCATGTTTTTTTATTTTTTGGGTACCCTGTATAAAAAAATCAAAAAATCTCCTCGTAGGCTACATTTCTTCGAGATGCAGAACTTTTTATCAAGAATGACTTTTTGTCGAAAAACGAAATTTTTGGTCCATTATTCCTATGGGGATGTCTATCCGTGGACATACTGTAGATACTCATTATTTCTCATTACCTATATGAAAGATAAATACTTTCCTACTCAGACAGACAGAGAAGCTAGAAAATTAAATTGATTAATTCTTGTTTTATCAAACAAAAAAAAATAATTATGTGCGCAAATAATATTTTTGGCAGTTCCATAAAGAATGAAAACAGTATCACCTTAGTAAAAGACAAACGATGCATCAGTGTCAATCCCATTCTTGTTACCAAGTGACCCTTTTCAAAATATCCAGTTAGACCTGCGTTTCCGTAATACATCTAAAATCAATGATCCCTAAAGGTTTCGTCCAAAAATTGTTGGTTTTTAGATAAAACGTGAACTGGTCCATTTAGGCCATTCACGGACTAGAAAGGCCCGTAATGGTAAAATAAATTGAATACGTCAATTTTTAATAATGTCATCTTCTATTATTGTAAGGTACGAGGCGGCGCGTTTGGAAACGTGGAGGATAAATATACCCCCTTCGGATACAAGAGCGGTGAAGGTTGCAATGCTGGTTTTGGAGAACCCGAGTGGATAGTCAACAAAGAGAGAGAATCATATGATGCCTTGTTCGAAAATTTGGGTCCCGTTAACGGAAAGGTTTCCGGGGCTTCTGTTAAGGTAACTGCACTAACTATAATTTGGCGTGGTTGAGATTAAATTGTTGTTAGCGACTGTACTTGAAATTACCAGACAAATGGCATTTATAACGTTTGTAGCATACATTGTGTTCACAAAGTCTCGGAGCACACCGATATTTCGAAAACGTCTTCTCTGATAAAAATAATTGTTTGATATTAATTATATTGATAGTTTTTAGTCTATATTACAAATATATTTTTTAAAATATAGTGTGAAAGACACAAAGCCAGTACAGAACATTAAATGGATATCAGTTTTTGATTTGACTTCTAGTTTTACGCGAAACTTTAGTCAGGTTCCTTGTTACAATATATCCTATAAATAATATTAATAACTTAATTTCAAATATTTATAATATAGTAAACATGTCACTATGTGATTTTAAATTTGCAAATCTTATTTATTTCAAAGTATTTAAAATTATAAATACTTAGGATATTTTTATAAAAACGTGCAAATATTCAATCAACGTTACTGTTTTGATGTAAGATATATTACAGCTCTGATAAAGATTAATTATGTAATTTATTCACCGTAATATTAAATAACATATATTAGTTCAGGTTAGTTATATATACCGGGTGTTGCATCGTCGAGCGGGACATAGGAAATCCCATGTAATTTTAAATGGGGTCAATTATTGGCTTCCCTAATTATTTTAGAGAAAAATTCTATTTAGGTTTATTAAAGAGCACTAAAACCCACATTCAAAAGAATAACTTTAGATATTTTTGATGAGCCCGTTTACGGGTTATCGCCGATTTCTTTTTAACTATTTCTCCTTTTTATGGCCCCGTATTTGCGGGCACCAGTCAAGGTAAAAGATGACTGTCAAATAAAGTTGTCATTTTGAAATGTGTGCTTTATTGTTATAAAAACTCGTACATCGAAAATATTAGCCATGAATTAAACTTCTGAAGAAAAAATATTGATGATTAAATGGTATTATCAAGGAAATAGTTATCAAAATGTGTCAGACATGTTTGCTGCTCTGTATCCGAATAGACCGATACCTGCAAAATCTACAGTCGAAAGGACTATAAAGAAATTTGAGACAAAAGGCACTGTAATAAATAACTGCAGATGTGAAGAAAGGCAGGAACAAAGAAGATATGCAAGAAATGATAGGGACTTGCAAGTTTTATTGTGCGTGGAAGAAAATGATGGGAAGATCAGCACAAGGAAACTTGAGGATGACATAGGATTAGATCACACCACAGCGTTACGAGCTTTGAAACGACATAAATATTATTCATACAAATATAAAAAGCACCAAGAGCTAAGAGATAGGGACGAAATACGACGACAGGAGTTTTGTTTTGGTATGATGAAAAGAGCAAACATGGATAGGGAATTTTTAAAAAACATTTGTTTCACTGACGAATGCACATTTACCTTAAACAATGAACCCAATGTTCAAAATTATCGATATTGGAGCAAAGAAAACCAACACAGGTTTGTGGAAACAAGGACGCAATATCCACAAAAAGTTAATGTATGGGCTGGGATTTTCGGAGAAAATATTATCGGGCCATTATTTCTTACACGAAATTTAAATGCAGAATATTTTTTGGAACTACTTGAAGATCATATTTTACCTACTTTACATGATGCCGCCAGGGAAAATCAGGAAGTTTGGTACCAAATGGATGGCTGCCCGGCACATAGTACCCTGGCTGTCCGGGAATATTTAAACCGTGCTTTTAATGGAAATGTTATTAGCTTAAATCATACAGTAAATTGGCCAGCCAGGTCTCCTGATTTATCGCCAAATGATTTCTTTCTCTGGGGCCATTTAAAAAACAGGATATACAAAGATAAAAAATACCCAAATCTAGACGAGTTAAAAAATGCTATTTCTGCCGAATGCAATAGAATTTCAGTTTACCAACTAGCCAATGTAAGAAGAGAATTTTATGATCGCCTCGGTTATTGTCTAGCAGTCAATGGAGGAATATTTGAACATCTTCTTAAATCCTAAAGTTCTAACAATTTAATAGTACCTACCTATTAATTAGTAAAATATTGAAACATGTAAAATGTCATAATTAACCTTGTAATTGGATACTTTATTTTAGTTTTATTCAAATTAATTTGTACTCATAAATACACCTTTAATATTTTCGATGTACGAGTTTTTATAACAATAAAGCACACATTTCAAAATGACAACTTTATTTCACAGTAATCTTTTACCTTGACTGGTGCCCGCAAATACGGAGCCATAAAAAGGAGAAATAGTTAAAAAGAAATCGGCGATAACCCGTAAACGGGCTCATCAAAAATATCTAAAGTTATTCTTTTGAATGTGGGTTTTAGTGCTCTTTAATAAACCTAAATAGAATTTTTCTCTAAAATAATTAGGGAAGCCAATAATTGACCCCATTTAAAATTACATGGGATTTCCTATGTCCCGCTCGACGATGCAACACCCGGTATATTATTATAAATATTTAAGAATATTTTTATAAAAAGTTGCAAGTATTCAATAAACGCTACTTTCTTGATGATATATTATCAAAATTCTGGAAAAGATTAATTATATAATTAATTCATAATAATATTAAATATCATTAATTAGTTAAATTATATCCAAAAATATTTTTATAGCGCTTATTTCCAATATAATAGTTATTTATGATATAAGTGTTAAAAGTACATTTTTAAGGCACGCATGTGAAAATTTGCAGAACGAGCGAAGCGAAGCGAAGATTTCTGCAACTTCCAAATTCGACACTATATACGGAACATTACTTTCGCTGTTCCTCTGCAAGCTTACTTGCCGATGCTGGAGCAAATTTAACGACAAGTAAGCGGCATGGGGGATGGAAATCCTTAACCGTTGCGAAAGGGTACATCGTGGATTCCTTGGAAAATACAAATTCTATTGCTCGAAAATTGCTTACAGTACAAACGACATTAGCTGATGATGCTTTAACATCAACTGGACATGCTGCTGTTTCTGTTCAATCCTCCTCAACCGCGAGGAACAGCAGAACTGAGGAAGGAATTCATTTTTCAAATTTTTCAAATTGTACTATTAATATTAGTGTAAATAAATAAAATAGAAATGATTTTTGACGGTTTCTTGAAAGAATTGACATTTTACTTTTAACACTAGTGCCTTAAAGTAAATATTTTAAGGCACTAGTGCCTTAAAGTAACATTTTTAAGGCTAGTAGACAGCGTTAAAAGTTCCATTTTTAACACGTTTGTAGAAAAATGTTTTTAATTAAATTTTATATTTTTTTAATGAAATAATTTTTTTAATATTTGTTGGTAAATAATCATTTAAATAAAAACATATATATTTAAAAGTTTTTTGTCTTATGGACTTATGTATTTTAGGTTTTATCGATATTTCATTTTTATAACGTGTATTATGGGTATGGTTTTTATATTGTATAAGGCTTGTATTGTTAAATATTTATACTAAAATATTATAAATCTAAATTTGCCCAACGTTCATCTTTTTTGTTTCTGAATATAATTCTTTTGAAGGATAAAGATAGTCCTTATTAAATATAATTTTCAAAAACCTTTTTTGTAATACTTCTAATTTTTAACCAAAGTTCTGTTATTTCTCGACAACCTAAAATTCCGTAATTTAAATGAGGTTTGATTAATGCGTAATATAATATTTCTAGATGTTTTATACCCAGAAATCATTTAATGTTTTTAAAAATTGGTAATAAACTTTTTTTTTTTAATCAAATATTCTACTTGAAAATTTCAATTTAATTTACTGTGAAAAATAATAAAAGTTTTAACTAATGCATAATATAATATTTTTAGATGTTTTATAACCAGAAATTTTTTTAATGTTTTTAAAAATTGGCAATAAACAACTTAGAATTTTAACCAAATGAAATTTTTGAAAATTCCAACTTAATTTACTGTCAAATTATTCCTAAATATTCTATATGATTAACTTTTAAAATTTGAATGTCATCGCTTATATTGATACTATTCATATTTGGTGGTACATTATTTAGGTTTAAAATAAAAAGAAGATTATTTGTTTTATTAAAATTAATTGTTAATAAATTATTGTCAAACCAATTTTTTATAACTTAAACATCTCTTTTAATTGTCTTATTTAAATTATCCGAATTTGTATCGCCAAAAAAAAAATAGCAGTATCATCCGCAAATTTATGAATTTTCCCTTACTACTTACACAAAACAAATCATTGATATAAAAATCAAAAAATATTGGTCCTAAAATTGTTCCTTGAGGAACACCATATTTAAATACTTTTGAATAGCTTTCTTCTTTACCTACTTTAACATAAATTGATCTATCTTTAAGACAGTTTATAATTAATTCTAATTGATTTCCTCTAAATCTAATACGTTAAATTTTTTTCTAATAGTAAATTATGGCCAACCGTGTCAAAGGCTTTAGCTAAATTCAGAAAAATACAAATACAAGGTGTTTTATTACCTAAATCATTATATATTTGTTCTGATATATAGCAAATAGCATCTTGTGTCGATTTACTTTGAAATCCGAATTGTTTTTTAGAAATAAAATGGATTTTTTCTAAATAATTATCAATTCGTGATTTTAAAATTTATCCAAAAACTTTAGCTAAAAAAGATATTAATGTAGAAGGCCTATAATTACTAATTTCACTTGAATTTCAAATTTAAAAAATAGGTTTTGTTATACCAATTTTAAAAGCTTCTCAATATATTATATTTGTTTTAAAAATTTTATTTATAAGAAAAGTGAGTGGCCTAGAAGTAGTAGTTTTTATAAATTTTAATATTTCTGTGGTTATATTATCGACACCAGGATATTTTTTAAATTTTAAACTATCAACTATATTTTCTACTTCTAAATAAAATGAGCTTATGTTGTTTATTCTTTTATCTAAAAATGTGGTTTTTCATTTATTGATTTTATTTGTTAGATTTTCACCGACTTCGGAAATCGATACGTTTATACTATTTTTATTAAGTATTTACAGACATTCACAAATATTCAAATATCCATGACCAAGCTGGAATTCGAACTCAGGACCTCTTTATTGCCGGGCGATATCTCTACCACTGGGTCGCGTAGGTCGATAAGCTATACTTTTCTTGCCAGTAATTAACTTATTTTTAATCTTACTTTCACTTCTTATGTTTTTATGTTTTTGATTTTTATTACAAACTTTTCTAATGGTTTTTTACATATGATTAGAGTTTCAGTATTTATTTGAAATACGTTTATAAAAATTACTTTTTGTCGCTTTAATTAGTTTAGTTAATGTGTTTTCGCAGATTTTATTTTTATATAATAATAATCGATCATTCTTATTTTTTTGTAATTTTTTATTAAGTTCGTTTTTTGTCTTAATAGAATTTAGTAAGCCACTATAGTAATCCATTCCTATCTCTTTTATATTTTATTTTAAATCCATCAATTTAAAAGATATAACATCATTTTAATTAACAAAATAAATATTTATCATAACTAATTTAATTAGACTAAAAAGATATTCCGTTATCAAAGTTTTCGAAATATCGGTTTGGTCCGCGACTTTGGAGATCTGTTAGTATCGAAATAAGTTAATTATGTTTTAGTCAACAGCTTCTATTAAAAATAAAATGCAAAACATGCACAAAAGCTTATCGAATTTCAACAAGCTTGCCCAAAAGCATTACCATGATTTAGCATTTCTTCTTTTTTTTTTAATTGATACTGAATTTTTTATTTACAATTTCCAAGAAAAGACGCGAGGTTATTATAATATGCAAATGATTTTATTCGCACCACAATACCATTTTATTCATACAATTTAAGCATTGAAATGTAAAAGGGCCCATCTCAACAAATGCGTTCCATAGAGTTACTTTTATTTACGTTTATCAATCATTTTCAAAGATGTTACTATTATAGAGTGAATTTATGAAATCCAAACTACCCAACGCAGCACTAGCAAAAATATGGAAATTAGCGGATGTAGACAGAGACGGATTGTTGGATAAAGACGAATTTGCATTAGGAATGCACTTAATCAGTGTCAAATTGAAAGGAAATGATATTCCCCTTCAATTACCAGAACACCTAATCCCACCAAAAAAGAAAGACAAAGTAAATACCATGTGCTAAGTATAATTTCTACTAATTTAAAGTAATTTTTCAGTGGAGAATATTAGAACTAAACTGTGAAGATGAGAAAACTAATTGAAGCTAGCAAATTATGTGGTAATTTTAAAATAAATAATTGACGCTTTACGTCTTTTGTTTTTTTACTTAATAGTTAGACATATTATGGTTAATCTGTTCGTGGAAAGGCTGTGCGAACAGTTCAGTAAAAATCCATTCGCCGACAAGGAGAGAGATGAAAGGGTCTCCAGGACGGTACAGATTTATCATGGTATGAATAATCTTCCTCAAAACGCCTCAAATATTACGGGCGGCGGAACTTTCGGCCCCATATTGGGTAAGGTACCTGCTAGAAATTTTAGGTCAAGTAATCTTGCAAGAAATTTCGGCCCCAAACATTGCAGGTAATGCGAATTGAACCAAAAAGGTGGATTAGATGCCGTGTTAGCGCTGTTTAACCAATATAAGTCTATAAAAGGGGCAAACAATTAATAATAATATTCCCCGGTGAACTTGAAAAAGGCGAATTGGAACCAAAAAGGTGGATTAGATGCCGTGTTAGCGCTGTTTAACCAATGTAAGTCTATAAATATAAAAGATAAAAGATCATAAAAAAATTAAAATGTTATATCGGGCGGCGGAACTTTCGGCCCCATATTGGGTAAGGCACCTGCTAGAAATTTTAGATCAAGTAATCTTGCAAGAAATTTCGGCCCCAAACATTGCAGGTAATGCGAATTGAACCAAAAAGGTGGATTAGATGCCTTGTTAGCGCTGTTTAACCAATATAAGTCTATAAAAGGGGCAAACAATTAATAATAATATTCCCCGGTGAACTTGAAAAAGGCGAATTGGAACCAAAAAGGTGGATTAGATGTCGTGTTAGCGCTGTTTAACCAATATAAGTCTATAAAACCGCATTAGCCGAGTTGCAGGTCAAAAATTGAGTTAGTTCAGGTTAGTTGCATTTTCATTTTATAAATGATTCAAAACACAAAAGATCATAAAAAAATTAAAATGTTATAACGTTAGACCATTGGGGCCGAAAATGCCTGTAATAAAAACATGACCCTTCCATCCCGGGGCCGAAAGTTCCTGTCAAAATCGGGCTGCTACCTGGCCGGGGCCGAAATTTCCTACGCCCGTTATAACGTTAGACCATTGGGGCCGAAAATGCCTGTAATAAAAACATGACCCTTCCATCCCGGGGCCGCAAGTTCCTGTCAAAATCGGGCTGCTACCTGGCCGGGGCCGAAATTTCCTACGCCCAATAAAAGGCATTATTGCAAACTTAAATGGCTCCGGTTTTCCCAATTCACTAATTACAAGTTCATATGTGCAATTACCACCAAATTCCACCTACAAGTTCCCTAAGAATTGGCTGCCTCCAGCCATAGTGGAGAGGTACTGACGATGTAAGCCTCGGCAAATTCAGCCTCCCTTTAAATAATCCTGGGTTTCGCTTAAATCCATTTCCATATATGAAGTTTGGCCAACCAAGGTCCCAATGGCTAAAAGAAATTAAAGGTAATGTCTGACTTGGAAGAGAGAGAGAGAGAGAGAGAGAATCAGGAGATTTTATTCAAAATAAATTAAAAA
Source organism: Polydrusus tereticollis (assembly GCA_963920685.1). NCBI lineage: Eukaryota > Metazoa > Arthropoda > Insecta > Coleoptera > Curculionidae > Polydrusus > Polydrusus tereticollis. Next base: position 182,451,518 of record OY987327.1, on the reverse strand, counting down.
GGGGAAACATAATAATTAGACAGACTCGTTTTATTAAATATTAAATCCCCGTTTTTAACGATGAATTCCTAACTAACTATTATAGGTTATTACAGGTAATATAATGTAAACTTAGTATACTATAAACCGAAGCAGCAAATAATATTAAAATAATTATTTCACAATCCTTTGAGAAAAGCATTCTTCAAAACTATTTTGGTTAGCATGTTTTTAAATTTTTTCATTATTTGGATACCTTTACGAAAAGTTGCTAATTTATTATAAATATTAGTTCCTTGATGCAAAATTGATTGTTTGTTGTAATTTGAAAATCAATAAATTGTCTTGCATCGTGTTAATAAATGCTAATTGATTTTAACATTCTTATATTTTATTTTTTCCTCTTTAAGTATATTTATTCTATTAATAAATACATTTTTTAATTTATATTAATATTTGAGGTCTAGGTATCTTCTCGGTCGATATTGTTGGCTCTAAAAGAGGTAAGTTGGACAATATTTATAGATTTTATACTTTATTTATTTTCTTAACTATGCTAAGCCGTACTTTGATTCTTTACAAGAAGGTCGACTTCTTCGGTGCATTGATAATTCAAAGGAAAGTTTTGTGGGCTATTTCTTGTCGTTGCAATTCAGTCTATTAAAATTATAACTAGTTTTAAACATAATAGGGCTAATTTACGTGCTGTTTCAATTCCCTAAAATAGTATACTGTTTACTGTACACACTATACAGTGTCTTTCCTAATAAATAAACAGCTTCTGCTTTTTCTCTTCCGTTTTTGAGCTAGGCCAGTGCTAGTATATTCTTTGATTATCAAACTTCACTTTTCCTTCTGAATTTCTTTGTTCCATGCCTTTGTCTTAGGTGTACCAATAATATGGATATTACTTATGATGCCATGATGCCAAGCTTCTTCTATCTATGCATACAAATAACTATCTACTAATAATAATTGATGTTCTTTTAGTTAATTTCTTGACTTTCCATACTCCATTATTAAGCTAAAGTCCAATATCCCCTGTCGAAACAGGACATTTCTCGGGTTATTTATTAAATATGATTTTCCTAAAATGATACCTAATTACGGCCAATGCTGGTATTGATGGCGTGACTCAATAACACAAATTTTCGATGAAATTGAAAATTATATTTGTAATAAGGTCATCAATAATTTAACAAAAATTCAGAGTGGCTGATATCGATCTAGGAGTTTTATTTGACGTGGAAATGATTATTTTGTCCCGTCTTGTAAATAATAAAGTGGTCACGTTTCGATTGAAAGTTGTAAGAAAATGAAAATATTACCACATAAAATATAATCTTTAGTTTAAACGGTGGAATGAATAATCAGGTTCAACTGTAACCTAAACTAACCATTCCTTGAAAGTAATTCGAACCTTTTCGGCCATAAATAGGCAATAGCAACGGAGATTAGGCCACATTGTGCTGATCAAATTCAAATTCTCTTGATTACTCTAACGAACTGATATAGTTTAGAGAGGTCAAATCAAATTATAAAATCATACTGGCTTCATGAAATCAAAATATCTTCTGACCAGTGAAATTACCGAATAAAAATATGAATAAATCAATCAAATTTTATTGATAAGCATCACAATACTCTACAATATTAACTTAAACCTACGACAATAATAATATACAATTTATATACGAAACTTAAACTAGGCTAAAACTAAACTTAAACTGCAGCAAGATACTAATTATTACACCAATAGAACTAGATTATTTAAAAATTCATTTAACGAATTAATCCCTTTTCAATAAATAAGAATTAAGCTTTAACAGCTCAACTTAAAATAAAAGAAAACTTTTCTCCTTCAGATGTTATAATAAACTTATAATCTTCTCCAAAATGTCTTCTACTATTCTAAATTTCAAAACTTAATCTAAACTTCACCTATATTTAAATACATACAACCATTTTATGCACCAAGTCAACCTTTGAGTTGTTCTCATTAATTTGAGACAATTCACTTTTATGTTAAATTCGATGTTGGTATCCCCTGAAGATGAGTACTTAAGTGCTCGAAACATGTCGGGAACTTAGAATTGTATTACAACTATTAAACCGTGTAGGAAGACTGCATTGTTTTATTCATATTACATTGACTCCACTGAAAGTATGGACTATTTTTTCAACTTTTTCAACATTTATGGAATAGTGTGTAGAATTTACAAGGTGCGTTCTTAGTATATTTTGAAATTTATTGATAGGTAACTTCTTCATATGTGTGGCTATTCTGTTATATAGGTTCTTTTCTTGGTGGAAGAGAGAATGTGATGTTAGTGAGCTGCTAGACTCTGGCACTGTAATATTTTGATTAAATATAGTGGTATGGTTAAGTACCGGGTGAGTCAACGATTGCGCGGAGTAATTTTATGCCTTGAAGATAAGATTTGTTGATAATAAGCTTTTGTATTAAGGTGTGGTTGGATATCTGCCACATTTTAAAAATATTTTGAATTATACAGGGTGCGCCCAAAAAGTAGGGTGTCATAAAGTTACATTTTTTTAAATGGGACACCCTATATCTTAGAATATTTTTGAATTTTGCATAAAATTACAATTATTTTTTATTAAGTGCATTATAAGTCCGAACGTAATAGTTTCCAAGATATCGACTTTTGAAAAATGACATTTTTGAATTTTGACAGTTTTTAGCTTTCTAACGGTACGTCTTAGAGAAAAACGGCTTACATGTCAGGAAACAGGAACAATTTACTGATGAAAATTTTTAAAGTGGGACATGAACAGCACAATGTAAAAAACTCATCACATAAAACATTTAGTTTGTTTAAAATTGTAAAAGACGAGCATAGAGGACGAACAACTTTTTGAATACTTAATATTTTTCTTCTTTCTTTTCATTTTTGTGTATTACCTGGATACGTGCTTGCAAATCAAAATTCGAGCGTTTGATCTTCTCTAAGTCCTCGCTGGTCTGGTTGGGAGGATTGCTCGATTGCCGCGAAATGTCGCCACGTGCAACATCTGGCACACGTACTGTTACATTTTGTGTTAAAATGCACTGTGAGGTCCCTTTCCTTTTCGTCAGACTCTATAGCCTTGCCGATAAGCCGCAATTCGGCGAAATGCGTCCAAGAATTGGATCTGATGGAAAAAAAAGGGACAAATTTCTTTAAACCTGTTTAAGTTCGCGTTTTCGGCTTGCAGAAACCGATAAACTGGCTTTCAGCGCCACTTGACGTAGATATCTGCTTATGTGGGTTCCATTTCAGCGTTTGGTTCTCTCTAACTCCTCGCTAGTCTGGTTGGGTGGATTGCTCGATTGTAGCGAGATATCGTCACGTGCAATATCTCGCACTAGTACCGTTACATTTTAATCTTTGCTGTTGATATATTTGTGTGATCATGAATAAATCCCGTACATGATCCACCCATCAGCAGCACTGTATAGAAAATGAAGTCAAAGTCCTGGATTGGGGAAAACTTGATGTTCATCCAGACTTTTCGTCTATCTGCTGTAGTGTATAGATTACAGGGTGCACTGAAAACCACTTTTACCCAAAATGTAATCGCATTCTTCAGTTCTCCGTAAATACTTTAGGGTAGTTACTGACCTGACCTTATTTAAAAATCCTAAACTTTATTTATTTACTGTTTAGTTTTCAGCTGTATCGAAGTAGAAAATGTTCGAGCATGGGTGTGAAAATTTAACAGGCCAAATCCCGAGTTAAAATAAAAACACACTGTAGACCACATTTAGTGTGAAAAAAGTTGCATAATTTTTAGCTGTGTTAGATGAAAACCCAAGCCCTATTTGCAATGCCAATCCGATAATGTGTACTTTCATCGAGATTATCATGTGCGCGATGCTATAAAGACCTTTATTGTATGGGCGAATAATGGGCCATAATCCGCTGGTATATACGTGTATTTTTTGATTGCCGAATCGGACTTGCCTTTATGGGGTGTTTTATTACCGTTTCCTTTGTATTATATATTTCTTTACAATGAAAACATGTTTTATAGTGACATAAGATTTAATTCTACAAATCACGGTTTAATGGATATTTTTACTGGCTATTGAAACGTAGAAATGGCGCTTGTAGGTGTATAAATTTTTAAACGATACTGGTTTTAATAAATTGAAATAAAGGCTTACTTTCTAGGAACTTTACAATGTGATTTTCAGAAAAACCTATAATTTAGGTATATTATGTTAACAGTGGTTAAAGTTCTAAAGTAACGAATCTATTAAACATTGATCGCAGAACTTGCCTTCCATGAAAAACTTATTTATTGTTAATTTCTCGAAAATATACAGGGTGTCCGGTAAGTATATGGTATACTCTGGGGAGCATATAGGGGACGCCAAAAAAATCCTAATTTGTCATAGAAAATTCCTAAAAAGCCCCTTAACGGTGATACGGAGCCCAAAAGGGACAAACAGCGACTTACCTTCTCGGCTCTAACTTTTGGTTGGTCATAAAATATATACAGAGGCGCCAATATTAAACAATTTTAAGATTTGCCAGGGGTTTCCTATGTTCTATGTGTTGGTGCCCCATATGCATAATAAGACATTGTTTGAGCCTTTATTATTAAAATAATGCACTTCTTCCGAATACTAGCTTTATTTTCATGTGATTTTTTTTACCATGTTGTTATCACAACCATTGTATCCATACCGAGAAACTACAATAATATATCGATTTATAATAAGAGTTAAAAATGTACACGTTTCTTTAATTTCTATTGGTTTTTACGATCCGAGCCAGACATACCAATTTTCTACCACACATGTAACATTGCGTGACCAGCTATTACTCACTAACATTTCATTTCTAATTTCCGTTCTACAAGGTTTAGTGCCAATACAATTATTTTTCCTGGGAAATATCACCCCTTTCTTGTAATTCGTTGTTATGAAAGTTAGGTTATTACTGAAAAGGGGCGGATAAAAGAGTGATTTACTGTCGTCGGGGCTTACAACCGGTGGTGATTTTTTAAATTTAATTTAATTCGTAGTGTTGTGGGAAACATAGAAATTACATACACATCTTGTTCATGTTCATACTTTGTGTATAATTTATACAGAATGACACTGAAATTGGTACAATAGACAGTACCACACGATAGGATCGATTAAATGTATTTGTCAGGAAAGATATCCTAATCGTGCCTTGCCAGATAGCCAGCATAATCTTTTCGAATATTCTTCGATATTTCTTTAGTAAGGCATAACCTAGAACTTTACAAAAAATCTTCAATGGGTGCAGGAAGTCGTATCTTCAAAAAGTTTTTTTTTAGTCTTATCGAGTTTGTTCGTATTCTGTGAATTTTGTGCTTGATTGAAATTGAATAAAATAAGGGGGGATATAAAGAGTAAAATTCTGCCAATAAAATTTAAAAGAGAAGTAAAAAACTGTTGTCACTGGAGGCATTTTACAGCATTGGTAAGTTTCTTACTCTCCCAAAGAGTGGAAATGGCTTAGGGCTTAGGTGATTTTATACATCTTTTATTTTTATCTTAATATTGTTGTTATGTTCATATTACTGTAATATGTTTCTGCTTCTCGTGCTTGTGAAATATAATGTGAATGTTAGACACATCATTAAAATATGTATTTGTTTATTTACCTAATTATGATTTATGAAGTGTACCTTGTATTTTCAATTTTTTTATTTGTAATTCGTATAAATATTGCGATTCTTTCCACAGAATTTGAATTTGAGTTATAACGTTGTTACCGGAAGTCCTTGATTTACGTTCTTGTTTGAAACCGTTCTTCATTTTAGGTTGTGTTGGCTTAAATTTTGATCATTCTCTGTGACCTATGCTGTGGGATTTGTGGTTGACGAAAAACCGTCATCTGTGCCATTCTGTGAAATCAGACTCTGCAGACTGGTCACAGACTTTAGCCTTGTGGAAAAAATATTGAAATCTCTTCTCATCTTTGGGTTTGCCACACCTAATCTTGATTTTTTTTCGACCACTCCTCCTTTTACCATATTTTCCGATAATTCGGCCAAATCCGATTGGCCCGTTGAGGATTTCAGACTTTTTTTTTAGCCAATTGTGAAGAATAGAGGGCTTTCAACATTGCTAAGCAGCAGCAAGGGCAATCCCTTAAGGTAAACAGCCACCTCCAGGAGGACAATAAGTACTTTTTAATTTATCGTAAATATCGTGGTGGTTTTGTTTTTTTATGACATACAGCCAAATGTAATTTCTTGCCGTATCTGAAAGGTAATTTTCTTTTTGTTCTAATTAGAACCATAATTTATAACATGATTTATTATACTAATATTTCAACATATTATTCAACAATTTAAGTGATTTCCCGTATTAACCTCAGTTATTCAGAATATAAAGCGACATTTAAAAAAATTGCAACTTTTGACCTATAATAATGAATGTTTTAACCTAGCCAAACTCATACTTTTACTGTTTTGTCTGATGGTGGCCATAGTACCAATAATTTTTATTAAACAACAGTAATCATTATCAATGCTAATCATAATAAATAAATAAATAGGTTTTTCATTTACCTGCAATAATAAAATTACAAAAAAAAGTGAAAGAGCTATTTTACCTAACCTAACCATAATTAATGATTGATGTAGAATTGGAATATCCACATATAACTTGGCGTACCACTGCTCTGGCGAAGTGATAGAATAACTTTCCTAAGTAAAATATGTCGCTTTATATCCTTTTAACACATACCAAAATTGAAAATAATACCTAAAGTACTTTCGGAGATATTACAAAATAACTCCTTAAAAAAAATCAGCCGCTGCGTTCATATTTTCTCCATAAAATGACCAGAGAAATCACACCCTGAAATATTAGTACGTTATTAAGGAAGATTGAGCGATTTTAAAAATTTTGCACTACTAACTTTTTTACAAACAGCAACCTACTGTATATGCATATCGGATGGCGAGCCCCTTGCAGATGCAAAAAATGGTACGCCAGACTAAACTAATTTAAGTCACAAACATCTTTAGTAACAAAACCTATGTAGACTATGTTGTTATTAAATTGTATTCATCTTTCTTGAAATTTTCAACAGTTAAATATTATATATTAAGATAAAGATACAACATATCATATCAAAATTCCAGAAAATATTATTTCTGCAAGCTCCTTGACGATAATGCTCTGTATACACTTTTTTCTACAACCGGATGCAAAGTACAAGGGGGTGCCCATTGTGTGTATTTCTGTTTTCTTACTAACTCGACAAAGGCCTCAAGCCCCACGCGTCGAAACAAGACTTACATACATGAAAGCCAAACAGCAACATTTGTGACGCTCTTTTAACTTTATATATACATTTGGTAAAAAAAAATAACTAAAATCAGCTGTATATTCGAGGCCACAATGTATTGTGCCTCTCAAAAACTTGTTAGCTTTTTTTAGTTAGTTAGTGAATATTACACGCTCTTAATATACAGTGAGGACCTAAAGTCCCCCCCCCCCCTCTAACTTCTAAACCGTTCGGTATATTTTAATGAAATTTTGAACGATAATATTTGAGTAAGTCTTGCATTGTTTGACATACCAATGACAGCTTTAAATGTCAAAATGACAGCTGGGTCTGCTTTTGGAATATTTTTTTAAATGGAAAGGGGGTTCCAATGACACCTCATTTTGAAGGTCTTTTAATGCTTAAAACATTCTCCAATATAAAAAACATTTGGTTCAGTATTTTCTAAATAGAAATCAATTATATCGATTTCTACGTTATGACTACCACTGTTTATAACACACTTTTTTTACCTATTAGTTGTCTATTGATTGTTGCTGTCATACTGTTTTTAAATGTCTGATTGACAGAAAATATTCTTAGCTCGAAATTGTCTTAAATGGCTCGTGCTTAACAAGATAAATTTCAAGCGATTATTATTTTTGGCGAAGCTAACCGAAATTACCATGCTGCTGTTCGTGTGTTCAATGAACGATATCCGGAACGCCAAATATGCAGAAAATTTTTACGAAAACCAATCTTAAAATTTCAAAAAACTGGTACGGTAAAAGACGCTCCAAGGTCTGGAAGGCCAAAAATCGTGGAAGATGTGAAAGTCCAAGTCTTAGCTGAAATGGTTGTTACTCCCCAACAGCCAACGAAACACGTGGCTGAGGCATGCAATGTTTCTCGTAGTTCTGTCAAAAGAATTTTGAAAAGCCATACATTTCACCCATATAAAATGAAAATTATACACGAATTAACAGAAGATGATCCAGATAGACGACTAGAATTTTGCGAAATTATGTCAGAAGGAATCGTACGGAATAATAACTATTTGCGGAATATTTGTTTTAGCGACGAAAGTACCTTTTTCTTACATGGAAGAGTTAATACCCAAAACTGTAGGTACTGGAGTGATGAAAACCCCCATGTTTTTCGGGAGGGACACACTCAGTTTCCCCAGAAAATAAATGTTTGGGCAGGCATTTTGGGTAATCACATTATAGGTCCCATTTTTCTGGAATATAATCTTAATGGCCCCAGGTACTTGGATATGTTGCAACATACAATTACTCCACTTATTAATGATGTTGTTGCCCAAAACCCACATGAGTTTCAAAAGGTTATATTTCAACAAGACGGTGCCCCGTCACACTATTTCAGGCAAGTCAGAAATTACCTGGACGAATCTTATGAAAATAGGTGGATTGGTCGTCGAGGTCCGACAGATTGGCCAGCTAGATCGCCAGACCTAACGCCTCTAGATTTTTTTCTTTGGGGATACGTTAAAACTGAGGTTTATAAAACGGCTCCAGGCTCATTAGATGAACTTAGGCAACAATTACAGATGTTTGTTCAAGAATAACGCCACAGGTGCTTCACAATGTCCGGGAGGAATTTACCAATAGAATATATTATATTTGTTAGGAGGTCCATGGTGGTCATTTTCAACAATTGTTGAAATAACCACTGTTATGTAGATGTGTGCCTTTATCTTTTATTTAAAATACTTATAATTAATAAATTTCATTTAATACTAAACCAAATGTTTTTTAAATTGGAGAATGTTTTAAGCATTAAAAGACCTTCAAAATGAGGTGTCATTGGAACCCCCCTTCTATTTAAAAAAATACTCCAAAAGCGGACCCAGCTGTCATTTTGACATTTAAAGCTGTCACTGGTATGTCAAAAAATGCAAGACTTACTCAAATAGTATCGTTCAAAATTTCATTAAAATATACCGAACCGTTTAGAAGTTAAAGGGGGGGGGGGACGGACTTTAGGTCCTCACTGTATAAATAGTTATCGATTTTTGTCTTTAGATTTCAATTTCTAGATAACGACAGATGGACAATGCGTTTGGCTCCAAAATCAACGTGACTTGTACGGACGTTTTCTATTATTACGCGACAATCATTAACACCGCGCGTCCGAGATGGATCCATATTGTAGTTTAACTAGAATTAATATTATCAGACTTCCAACATTGTTGCCCCAGCCCCACAGAAACATATTTCCCTCGGGTCAGCTTTCGCTAATTATAAAAACATATAGCAACATCCAAGAATCCCAAGTTGTATTTTTAACATCATAAATGTGTTCCTGTGTGTCAATTCACAAATTTTTCATCGAAAATAAATCCCCGACGTTTTCAAGATCATTATTCCTCATTTCCCTGCTTTTAGAGAAAACGCTAATCAACACCGAAAACCACTCGAGACCTCTTGTTTCCCTCTTAATTATATGCACCTTTTACCTATGTTCAGAATACAACATGACCTGCACGGATGGGAACAAACAGTGGCGTATCCCGAAAGTATTCGGAATAAGTTTTCAGAAATTGTAAATGTGCGTACAAGACAAAACGTTTATATCTGGACCGCTATGAAGTTTTAAATACTGGCCTGGGTTTTCATTTTATTCTTTGGAACCATTTTGACTTTTTAATAGAACCAAGAACAATAGAAATATATTTGTTTCTGCGGTGAGACAGATTGTTAGCATGATATTCTCAATATATTGACATCTGCTGACTACTTACCAAAATACCGGTAATATATGAAAAAAAAAAATAGAAATATGTAAAATTGGGACTTGAATTTACACCCACTCCCATTACCTTTTCTATTATACGATTTTAAAATAGCTCTCGATAATTATCATTGTAATCTAAGTAGTGTGTAAAATTTTATCTAAATTAATTGATTTGTTCCAGAGCTATAGCAAAGAAAGTACCATCTTTTTCACATAGGCCCTCTTTACAGCCGTAATCATCAAGTCCAGTTAATTCGCTATGAAATTATTAACACAACAGTCATTTCATTTAAATCGTAGCGTGGTATTCACCATTCAAAGATAACTTATGATATTCGGCTTGTTAATAGCTAGCAGACTGTTTAGTTTCATAGTTAGGTTATAGAGGCGCTTGTACCATCTCTTGCCACCTTAAATTTAAATTTTGGTTAGTTGTTTTAGATTATTAATGATTTTTTTTGGCTTTTTATTTATTAACACCAAAAATAGAATAAATTTATTTGACACATTGTATTCAGACAGTGGAAAATAGCTTCTCACGTCGAGAAATGTAAAATATCATTACAATTTATATAAAGAATTGGATTATTCAACAGTTAAAGCAAGCACTATTTCTTTTTATCGTTTACCATCATATTTATTAATGGTTTTTGACCAAACAAATAAGACTTTCTCTTTATCTTTGCGTATAATTAGAAGACCTCTTCTTTTCGTATATTCCCAATTTTATTTGTGCATTTCCGCAGAACAGTAAGAGACCTTTTTGCTCAAGGTGTATACTAGAGCCTGGGAGAGTATTATTGGGATTGAGTTTGATTTGTATATGATTTGATTGTAATATTGTTTAAACTCTTTGACGTTTTACACTTAGGTTAAATTTAGCATTAGGTGCTTGGTCTATAATAGGTCTACAGTCTTGACAATAAAGCACGCTAATTAAAAAATACAATATTATTTCACGTGAATTAAAACTTGAATGAAATAAACAACGGTGGCTTTAACAAGAAACCCCACTAACCTAAAATATTACTATATTGTCAAAACTACTTTTATTACATTTTCGTTAACAGCCGGTTTACTATCGAAGGGTCATTTATTTTTGGCGATTACCTTAAAATTCCGTGTTAGTAAACAGTTGGTCAATTCTCTAATGGTGGATACGGCTGTCAGTCTTGGACCCAAATTATCAATGTCTTGTTAACGCAAACAGCCACATAACTTCCATAACAACGATTGTTCCAACCATGGTATCCATTTTATACAGGGGTTCGTGTATCACCCACAGTATAAGGTTGGTTCGTTTTATTCTTGCTAGACCAAATAACCACGACTTATTTTGCTTAATCTTTTTATTCCTCCATTATTGACCATACCCTTACAATATTATATTTACATTGTTAAACACGAATACATCAGCTTAACAACCGTAAAGCACTGCACCTAGATACCGTTAAGATCACATTGGTTTTTACCGTAGAGAATGAATCAGAACTTGAATTAATTACAGCCTCATTGCCGTCTGAATATCACGAGGGTTATTTAAAAGACATGTTCTGTATAGAGCGGAATATTTCACGTACTTACGCAAGCTGCAAAACACTGAGGCGCAACTTGCAATAATGTAGTCTATTTAACTGCGAAATTCACGGTACTTTTACTGTACGTTTAAAAGAATAGTAACCTCTGTTACCGGGCACGCGTCCCCAAAACATCACTTACTTTAACATTAGAAAATCACTTTGCCTGACACACATGCCAGATCAAATCACGTGCTATTGTTGTTTTAGCCACGTGGAGCATCTGCTCACGTTGAAGTCTGGAGGACACTGGTTTGTTTATGGCGCTACAGTGCTCTAGTCTGGGAGGTCCACCACTCACATGTGGTCACGTGGATACTCTTGACCAACCAACGGAGGTCACGTCCGCCCAGGTTAGCGGGCATACTTGTTTACTTCCAGTAAGAAAATTGAAGAACCCGTTGAAGCATTAAATGGTATTGTCCTTTGTCGGTTAAAATATCACAGAACCTAATTTACACATCCTTAAAGCCGCAAACATATTGCAAAGCTACCGATTAACGGTTTTCGTAGACGTGAATTTAATATTATTTGGTTTAGAATATAGCCCGGTTTTATGTTTACAGAAGACTTGATTTCCGAGAATTAGAGTACTGCGGGATAAAACACTAATGATTTTTAACTATAGGCTAGACATTTGGCGGTTCTGCCAGTAAAATAGAACAAAAATATCTTGTTGCTACGCTAGAAGACTAAAGCAATCTTGAACACGGCGGCATTATTCCTTTATTGCAGCGCTGCCGATTCGCAGACGTCGTTGCCACGTTGACAGGTTAATTTACGTTTATTACTTTGATGATTAGAAACCGTGTTCCAAAACAATATCCTTAGAAGTTATTTTGTACCTTGAGTTACCAGGATGTTGATAATTTGGGTCTCAGTGTGTTTATTACAACATGATACACTTCACATGTTAATGCTTATAAAAGGGCGTTAAAACTATTAAAGAACGTTAGTTGTTTTCTCTTAATAACTATACAGGTTGTGCTGATTGCATCTGAAATGCTTTTAATTGATATATCTTTTGTTTACTATTATTGGTCAACAACAAATAAACAAAATTTCATACATTACATGCTGTTAATCATAGCGTTCTTTTAACAAATGTTCGAAAATACCACAATTAACTTATAAATATTTTCTGCCTTGTCTACGAAGAGCGCCTGTTGGTCTCCTAATTGCTTCGTGCCTTTCTTCTTTATTATTGGCTGCAGTGTTTCTAATACGTCGAATTAGTGCACCCCGAGTGTCTACTTTTACTTTATACATTTCATTATTAAACCAGCTCCATAAATAATAATCTAGTGCTATGAGGTCTGGAGATCTTGGAGGTCAATTAATAGGACTACCTCCACCAATGCAAAGCCGTGGAAATCTGCAAGAGTTCCATCGTGCTGATAGCACATTTGTATTTTGAGGTTTACAGGAACATTCTCTAGTAGCTCTTATAATTCATTTTGTAAAAAATTAAAGTAGTGGTCTCCTGTGAGGCGAACCTCCAAAATGAAAGGGCCAATTAAATACCACACCACATGTTTACCGAAAACCTATGTTGAAAATTACTTTCGCCTGTTGCATAAGGATCATTCCATACATGAGAGTTACGAGTATTATTAATACCGTCATGGGTGAATGTCACTTTATCCGTAACAAGTATACGCGATACAACACGATGATTATCATTTATCCATTGACAAAATTCCATACGTTTAGCATAATCTTCCGGTTTTAGGTGCTGTACTCTCTGTATATGGAATGGATATAAGACTTGCTCGTGGAGTGTGTTTATTACTCTTTTTGGTGGAATGCCCAATTGAGTACCAATTCTTCGTCAGCTGGTGGACGCATCTTCTTTTACTAAATACAGAATATGTTCTACTTTTTCTAAACCTTGTCGAGTAGCTTGTTGTGGGAAGTTTACCAGTCTCGCACAAATTGTTAAAAACTCTGATAAAAACGTTTCTATTAGGATATATCTCTGATGTAGAAACTGTTGACGATATTCTTCAATAAAAGTTGCAGCACTTCCATTATAGGAACCATAAACAAACACCATATTTGCATATTTTAAATTTAAATAGGTGTTTGGCATTTGGTAGCAATTTTAGAATTGTCACTATTGACTTTGTGGGGAATGTTAGACTTACCCCTGATTCTTACAGTCATATTGTCACAAAGTGCATCCTATTTAGTTATTTGGTTGAAACATTGTTCATTAAATTGTGTCACCTTTGTTTACAGAAAATTAGTCAAAATATGTGGGGTTAGAAGTAGTGCGTTCGCCTTTCTGTTGGTTAATTGCACAAGGCGCTGCAAGTAGGTTGACCATGTATTTCCGTTTCTGGCTCCCGTCAAGTCGCAGAATGTTCATTTTTACTTTTGGCAATTTTATGTATTAACAAAGTTGTTTGGAATTATTTTCTTTATTTCATTATTTAATTTATGTTCTGGTAAAAGCCCAGGCTCTTGTATCGTTCTGATCATTTGTAGTGTGTCTCTACTCTCTTCTTTTTTTGGGGGGTTAAGTTGGCAACACTTCAGTCAGCTGGTTGTTGGAGAAGAAGGGGGTTTCTTCAGAGCTCCCGTGGCCCTTGAGCTCGCTTTTTGAAAAATACTTTTAGAGAGGAAGGTTGTGCCTCGCTGTTAGGCCATTTCCTTGACAAAAGACTGCGAAGTATCACCCCCCTTTTAGAGGTAAGCTCCTTTATTTCCTTTTGTTTTTGGTTTGTTGTTTTGTGGGGATTCAGTGGGTAATTTTTTTTTTATTATTTTTGGGGGGTTTGTTTGATTGGTGTTGCCGTTTGGGTTGTTGTTGATATCGGCCGATTTTTCCGGTTTTCCTGCCGTTCGGCACTCATCAAGGTTATAAATAAAGATAAATGGGATTTTAAGGCCCACATCATAGCCTAACAGCTTGGGGTCCAGTTCAAGTCAATTCCACCTGACCTACCAGGAGGAGTTGGGAAAAATGGATATGAGGCCATCTTAAGGGATTGAAGTTGAACTAGCTGCACAAACTGGTATAAAGTATTATAAAGACATCTGGATATATTTTTTATAATTTAATTAATCCTTCACCATAGTTCTCACAATTAGTCTTTTCAATTTTATAATTTTTATTAACATGTAAATTAACATTGTAAGGCTATCTTGACGAAAGGTAACACTTTTATAACCATGCATCATTAAAAGATTTACAAGGTTCTAGAATCTTCCCCGAGGTTAGACACAATTTTATTTTAAATCTTTGCGTCCGGAAAGGCTGTCTTTTCATTCATTCCTTTTTTAATAAGTCAACACTAAATTTGAATTTTCTTTTAACCACAAACTATCATAAACCCTTATTTTGTTTGGACTTCTGTCAAACCAGGTGGCGCCCAAGGCAAGTCAACGACGAAGGGAAGGTGTAAGTATAACGGACCACGACCTAGTGCCTCCACATTAAGAGCTACCGTCCTCAGATAGTGAAAGCCTGTTGTCCATGACAAAAGGTTGCCACTGTCATACTTTTGGCACTTTAATCATACAAACTTGAAAATAAACGTTCAATTACTATCACAGTACACTGACACAATATTAAAACGACAAAGTTTTCATATGTTTTTGAGTCTCGAACATGGCATACTCTGATTATGTGAAAATTTAAATTTTTAATTACGCCGCGCTATAACTTGAAAACAAATGAAAATGGGATAAAAACCTTTGGGTTTTTTCACATTGTTTTGACGTGTATAATACACTCCTGGAGTTTGATCCGCTCCTCCCGACTCACCCTGTATTTTTTACATATAATTTTAAGCCCAATAAATTATTCAGTATTACAGAGAGGGGTGTCCATTTAAAAAAATATTAGAATTTTGAAGCTCAAGTAAAATACATTTGGTGTTAGGTCAGCGGTCGGCAACCCGCGGCTCGCGACCCTTTACTATGCGTCCCGTGGCTGTTTTATGTTAACGAAAAAAAGTTGGACCATTTTCCGAATTGCAAAAAGGCTGTGGAGGAAGCTGGTATAAATTTTAATCGGAAAAACGATAAAATGCAGCGACAGATTTGGTGACTTCCAGAAGGTGTCTGGTTAACTGAAGATTTTCACAAACCCGTTTTCTTATGATGTTGAGGATGTACCCAGTCATTTACAAATGAACGTGATTGATCTCCAATCTAATGTCACTCTGAAAAACTTTTTCTTTGAAATCAAAGATCTTGTTAAATTTTATGGCAGTTTGCCATCTAATTTTGATGAATTGAAAAGGTTTGCTCTGCAATTAATTACAATTTTTGGTAGTACTTACTTATGCGAACAAACCTTTTCGATTCGCAATTATAGAAAAAATAAATATGCTTCTCGTCTCACAGATGAGCATTTGAGAGCTATTCTAAGAATTGCAACAACAAACCTAAAAGCTAACATACAACAAATAGCTACTTACCTTTCAGATAAAAATGTTTTCGCATTTTTAATATTACAAATACCTATTATCCAAATTATGAACAAATGCGGCCCGGCCCGCCTTTATTTCAATTTTTCACTATGTGGCCCTTGCCTGCCAAAAGGTTGCCGACCGCTATGTTAGGTTATCTGAAATATTAAAACACTCTATATTTTCAAAGAGCTGCATTTCTTGCAGCACCCATATTATGCAGTTTCGATTCCTGTTCATAAAGTCAAACTAATCAGTTAAAAGAGACTTTAAGCAATCTGGTGCCCCCCATAATTAAAAGCGTGATGCTTAAAGGGTTTAAAGTCAAAATTATTTCATCCATGTCGCAGTTAACGTTTAAAATACAATTTCTCGTAATAAAATTTTTCGTGCGCCACTGACACTGTACTCGTGCCCTCCTCTGCACAACTACTAATGGTAAGTTATTTTTAAAAATAATTAGTTTCGGAAGCTCAGTCACCAGGTTTATACCGGTGATGCGGTTCTCGAGGAAAGACTACTTTGCTTTCAAGTATTTTTGGTTTACGATATTAACAACGGCAGACAGGCTTCAAGACAAATTATGATCAAACTAAACTCTGCCTTTGCAATTAGAAACGAACATTAAAATATTCTCGTTTGAAATAGGCTGGGTTAATTGAAAACCTTCGCGTTAAAGTTAATACAACAATACAAAGAAATATATTATGTTGCCAAACTATGGGTTGTATGTATATTTATCCTGTCAAAGAGAAAAGTCGCCTTTTGAACTTCCATCAATTCACACCTACACAGTAAAAAATTGGTGTTAAATTTAACACTCAATGGTGGTACATATAGGACCATACTCAATAGGGTATTTTAACCAATCAGTATATCTGGTAAAAAAGATATTTTTGAATGGTTTTTTTACTTTTTGATGAGTGTTAATTCTTCTAATTTATGGGTATAGGTACATTTACACTATCGAGTGTAAATTAAACTCGCAGATTGTAAACCTATCCTTCTAGGGTGTAAAAGAAATAATGAGAGGTGTACGTAAACCATTTTTTAATGGTAATTTGTGATTAATTAGTGTTTATATCATATTATTGTAGTGTACATTTTTATATTATTTGGGTGTGACTTTACTATAGTAAGTGTATAAAAATAATTTACCCAGGGCTAGAATACTTTCCACTTTGGTTAAGTAATTTGATCCCGTATCAAACTAACCGGGCGTTTATAATTATTATTAAAATGTAAACAATTATGCATTCAAGATGTTTTACATTATTAACCTCTGCTTAGTTTGATACATGATTGAATGACTTAATCATTAATCAAAGCCGAAAGTATTCCCCTAATATATATAAATCTTCAGATCGCTTGGAAAAGGTTTGTTAAATGAATGAAAATATTCAGTATTATTTATCGCTTATTTATAAACAAAATGATGGTTACAACAGAACTGGAAAACCCTGTGATTTTTTTTACACTTGTTATTATAACTAGTTGAACAAAATGACACACCTATTATATAGTTTACAATTAAGTAAATTAAACATATATATATATCTACGTTTAATGTACCTCATTGTTAAGCTCAACAAAATAAATAACATAATAAATAAATGTATACTTAAAACACTAAACAACTAAATAAAAGTATGCTTTGGAACAATATAAAAGTATGAAAATGACGAGTATTATATTAATCGTATATTTATTTAGAGATCTATGAAGTAAAATATGTAGGTAGGTACCTAAGTATTTATATAAAAAAGGAATACATTTATATTATAAGCTTATATCAGAATAATCTAAAAGCTAAAGGGAAAACCGTAGCAATGTAAATACCTACTTAGTTTCTTAAAAACGGCGTACTTATTAGTAAGGTTTCTATTGAATTTCGTTAATATGCTTACCTAATTTAACAAGATCCTCATAAGGCACTTTACAGAACTTTGCTTTGTTTCTATATTTTAATTTAAATGTAACATTATTTTATATCACGTTCAAAGCGCACATTCAGGCTGACTTGAAAGTTGAATTTGCATGTAGCGTGGGCGTCATCTGTCAATTCCTATAATTTCACACCACTTGTTGCCGCCTGTCTTTTCGGTAACACGGGTTTAGGTATTTTTACCCGGGGCCGTGTAAAAAACGATTAAAGAATAAGTTTTACACTCAATGTGTTAAAATATTGTCATTGTATTTAATTTTTCTGATAGAGTGTAAAATGAAATAAATAACACCCATTCAACAAAATTAACTTTTTAGAGAGTTAAATTCATAGGCAAATTTAATACAACTTTGGTCCCATATGAGTGTAAAAATGTGGTAAATTATGTTGATCCGGGTGTTAACATTAACACTACTTTTTTTTACCAGTCCTGAAATGATTTTTACCAGGTTGATATTTTTTACTGTGTCAGATCACGTAAATTTTGACCAGCCAAAAATCATCAGGAATTACAATACATACATGGGTGATGTTGATCGCAGTGGTCAAAACATTAGCTTGTATTATATGCCAACCAGGGGAGAAAAATGGTACTTTTCATTATTTGCATATTGTTTAGATATGTCAGTGCAAAACGCACGGGGCAGATTCATAGACTTAAAGGACGCAAAATTAATTAAGTACATTTTAGAAGAGCGACTGCCACAAATCTCCTTAAAACAAACCAAAGAGATCAAAGACGAGGGCCTTCAAAAAGAAACTCGTTAGCTAACCTTCATTCGAGAGATGACGGAACAAATCATGTAGTGATATACGGCTGATGCAAAACAAAAACCGATGCACGTCATCAATCAGCTTATAATTGTAAATTCGTAAGAAAATATGAGGAAATTAAATTTGGACAAAAAATATTAAAACATTATGCGATATTGAATGTACTACAAACTTAAAGTATTCTTCTTTGATACGAACCCACTTATAGCAAATATTTTGTTTATTTAAGCTTGTAAAAATTAATATAATTTTAATTTTATTGGCCGATAGTTGGCAACACAACTCTAAACGGTGCGGTAGCGCCAGCTCGTTCATTGGCTTGGTTTGACGTTTTATGCAAAACTAACCTTAATTGTTCGTGGTTCCGTGTTGCTGTGAGTCTATTTTTTTAACAAAAACTCCAGATCTTTTCATAAATAGCATTAAAAAACTGTCCTGTTAAGAGAAACAAAAGTGCACATACATATCTCTGTCGATTACGTTGTTTACTATTTGCGAAAAATGCCAAAGCATTTAAATAGTCGGTGCAAAGAGCTAACAGCTTCTCTAAGAAGCTATTTTCAGGAAGAACTTAACAACAATGGCCTATTCTTACCCTTGACAGCAGTACAGAGAAGTAAATTTAAAGAGTATGTTAAGGTATAGATATTTTATTTCTACTTTACTAATTTTAATCGTGTAGCAGCTGCCCTAATCTCCACTGTAAGCGCAATTTCAACGACAGTTAAGGAAAATTGGATATAAGTTCTATCCGTGACACTATTTATGGAATGTACGAAACAAGTAAGTTGTATTATTTAAAAATTATAATATTTTATATCGGTTATTTATAAGCTGTAACTTTTTATAGAACATCATGTAACTTTGACAACCTTAAGTAAGAAATTTAAAGACAGAGAACTGTTTGACGGTTGTCTTAACTCTTCAAGAAGCCTCTTCAAAAAAATAGGCTTCGGATGGTAAAAAGATGAACTGAGGCGAGGGCTTAAGAAACTTTCCCATGTAGCTTTCAAACGACTGGTATTTTTGAAAGAATTTATTAAAGAAAAAGAAGCTTCTTGTACGAATTCGTTTTCTTGGATGAAACATGGATTTTCCAGAATGGTACCATTGGTCGATCTTGGCAAGATGAAAATAAAAGAAGTGTTAGATCTACTAAAGTTGATGGCAAAAGATATAATGCAGTAAACAAATATACCAACTATGAGAAATTTTTGTATATTTATTTTGTTTTTATGAAAAAAAAAACTGTGTAATTCCCTCACTCGGATATTTTGGTTACAAGCTGGCAACACTGTCGATAACTGACGTCACTCGAAGGGTATGACGTGCATCGGTTTTTGTTTTGCATCAACTATATCCGAATCAAAGGCAAGATACGGTTTATGCCACAAAAAAGTTCAATACCGATGCAAGAAATGTAAGATACGTTTGCATCCCAAATATTGTTTTAAAGGTTATCATACAGAATAAGTTTGTTAACTTTAGAATTATGCTTTTGTTGTGGTATTTACGACCCCTATTTTACTACCGTCCTTTTAAAAGAACACCATTTATTTTGAAAAGCTATAGAAAATTATTTAAAAAAATTCTTAAAACTTGTTTTATTTAACTGTAATAATTATTAGTTTTTTTTTGAAAAGTCGGACTATTAAGAAAAAATAGTTTCTGTAATATGTGGGTTAAAAAGTTAATACTTGAGTCTTAGACAACACATTTTTTTAACAAAACTGCTCGTCAATTTGCAAGACACAGTTTTGTTCTATCCAGCATTAATCAGATCTTGCAACACAGGTGGTGGCATTTTAAAATTACAATTTCTTTTAAATCCCAAGAAATAAGAACGTAAACTTGAATAATTTGCTGGATCAGGGCTGTAATAAAACAGCTGCAACACTTATGTAATTAATCATAAAATAAGCTCTAGCATTAGGGGTTAATTTGAGGAATCTATAAATTGTACTAAAATTATATATTAAAATGTACTAAAATTGTGCCTAAATGTTTTTGACTGCATGACTTGACATTATTAAGTATAGAGCTCAATACATTTATCTGTAGCTGCCGAAAGAATGCAGACAAAACCCGTTAAGTGGTTAACGATGTTGCCACATACAGTTACTTAATTATATAATTTAATATTTAATAGCAAGGAAACCCTGAAATTAAGTGTATTTAATAAACATAAATAATAATATATCCAATAAACTAAGAGTATTTTAATACAGTTTCAACATTATTCAAAATTTCTTCTTATCCTATTAATATTGATACTAAGATAGAATGGAAATATGGCAACGTAGTGCGCTACTAAAGGGAATAGGTGGCTGTGGTTAATTTAATTGGTTGACATGGGTTGCGTGCCGCTCGCAAAAACAAGCGACCGATATTTGTGTGTGTCAGTGGAGTAGTGATACAACGGGCGAATGTTATTCAGTTTTTTTGTAAATACGTCATGCGGCTTTTATATTAATGCGACCAAAACAAAAAAAAATCATTATACATTTAAAACATATCGGTGTTGCACGCTCATGACTGCGTCATTTTATAAACAATAATTGTGACCTTACTGATACGTCGTAGCCAGAGATTCGTGTGTACACCTGTAATTTATCGTCTCTCAATATTTTGAGAACCAGAACGCACGAAATGACAAGGGGCTACGATACATTATGGGAATGAGAAAATTAATCACAGGAAGAAGGAAACAACGTTAAGTTTGGTTTAGGTATTGCTAATGTCACAAATCTGATGGTTAATAAGAGTACAATTGACTTGGGTTGTGCTATCTATTAAACGCTATGTTATGATGTTAATTTTTTTTTAAAACTGCAATTTTATTGGGAAAAACCGAATGGTTTAATGAGCGTTGAGACTGATAAGTTGTTTAAAAATTGTACTAAAATCTAGCAGCATAATCAGGTTACGTACGAATATCACCTGCAGTTTTACAACCCTGCTGGTGAATTTATGTTATAAATTACCTACACCTTAACTGCCGCTGAAGCTACGAGACATCGATAAGTACGGCGTAAACTGGGCGATTTGCAGGCTCCATTAAACATCACAGTAAAAACTTTACTGTGGCCAGGTTATTCCTGTATATCAGGAAATTTATGTTTAGATTATATAAAAAGTTGGGAAATGTTAGGTACAATAAAAGCGTTATCACTTTCTCGTAACGTACTCGATCGTAAAATTAATAAACTTTTGTAAATGTTCCAGTTTCGTTAGAAATGCGAATTTTCAAAAGATCTTTTAAGCAATAAAATAACTTATAACATTGTTTAATTTACTGCAATGCATAGATAATCATTGCAGTTGTAGTGAACGTATAGGGCTTTCTACTGTCGAATTATATCTTTAATTTTTCTAAACATAACTCCCTAGTCCCTACACCTGCCCTCGCCTGATTTCAATTTTGAAGAAACTTTTCTGAGTCACAGAACTTTTACTCTGAAGTGGCCTTATAATTTGGCAACAGTGCTTTAGTATTAGTCTGCAAATGTCTAAAACGTGGACTGCATCATGTGAATCTTAGCAGTCTTCACGGTAAGTATTGCAAAATAACCATTTTAATACTCCTGAGTTGAAAAGTAATTTCTATTTTCCTATGAGAAGCGTTAATAATATATGTAAAAGCATAGTAGTTTTGACTAAAATACAAAAAAATTGAAAATTTTATAACATAGTTAATTAATTTACGGTTTTGAGAGAAATTTGCAATAATATTTAAAAATGATGTTAGTGCTTTAACCAAAAATTGCGCCTTACAAAATATTTTGTTAAAAAAATGTCACATGGCTGGTTTTGTATCTGAGACTTTCATTCGTATGCTTATACATCTGAGTGGATGGGGTCATTAAGGATGTTAAGCATATTTTTTTATTACATTTTCTGAAAGATTTTGTAATTTTAGTGTGAACTGTAAAAATGTTTATCTTTCTGATGTCTCTAAGCCTTTTATTAGCTTTTATGATATAAGTGTTAAAACCCAAATATTATACAATATTTTTTTCTTTTTTCCAACAGCAATAAATAGCTGTTATTGCTTATAGTGCAAAGGACATCAGCAGATGTTGCCTTAACGTCAACTGGAATTACGGTTGTTTCTGTTCAATCCTCTTCTCTACATCTATCTTGTATATGCACAGAAAGACCGTTGTACAAGTTCAAAGCGGACGAACTGTGGGAGGTAACGACGTCATCACCTCCCGAAAATTTTATTTCATTTTGATCTCGTATATTTCAAAAACTCCTATAGGATTGACAAATTTTCAGAGTTAACTATCCTTATAAATGCTTCATAAAAATTAGGTTAAGAATGTAAGTTGAGGTTTGACCAAATGACTCCTTTGGAGATATCTGGTTTTGCATCTGTATAATATAGTTGCACGATCTATGGTAATAAAAAATTATGGAGTTTTACTAAAAGATTGTTAAGAAAAAAAATCGTATAGAAGATTGTTAAGAAAAAAGAAACAAAAAATACACTGCGTTATTTCATGATGTTCTGTCTTCCTACTCTGATTACGAATAATAAACAAACTACACCGCAAACACAATGGCGGCTATCGCGAGATCACGGGACTAACAAGCAATAACCGAATTGGTCAAAGACAAATGTCTGTTTTTGCATCTAAAGCTAAATTTGAAACACTAATAACATACTTAAATGCATGTTTATACTCCTGAGGGTTAGAATATCATATTCCTGGCAACTTTGGCATAACAACTACAAATCTAACTAAACCATTTTGAAAATGTCAAATGTCTGGTTTTGCATTTAAACGCTTCATGTAATAATTAATAAAATGTTCAATGTTTTTTACACTAATCTATAGATCTCAAATTGAACAAAGCCCACTCACGGTTTTTATAAGATTACTTGCGAAAAGTTCCACAGAACTAGCAATTTTCCTAAAGTTACCACCAACCCCAACCAGCCAGTCAGTTTGCGTCGTCTAGGTGGACATTTTAAAAAATACCGCACCTGTTGAACTTTCGACTTTGTATATGATATATTTATTGTAAATAATACTATAGGTATGTAGATGTAGTGAAAAAACAAAGATATTTTAAATTCAAAATTAAAAATTGTATGTTATGTTAAGTTTTTTGAGTTTGAGGTAAAGGAACTGCGAATCAGTTTCTTTCAAACTGTATAATTTTGCTTAATTTAGTAAAATAAGTAACACATAATACTTATACTATTGTAAGAAACTTATTAGAATGCGAAACAATTGAAAAAAATTATTATGAAAATATCAATTACCGGTAAATGACAAACAACAGTCGGTTCCAGTATTCGACGTCTAGTCTCATGATTTTCTATAATTGATTATGATACTTTATTGGAATAATGACAAACTCCAACTAATTGTAGCTTAGATCGGTTTAGGTTAGTTTTGTAACATCAAATTAAATAAAATGTTGTACGTTTTAGCAAAGTAAAGAAACAAATTATTCTAGCCCGGGTCGTACATTTTAAAATATAAACAAAAACATTTGGATAATGTACGCATACATAAATAAATAACTAACTATACAGACCAATAAGTCGGAAAAAAGAAAAAAATTCAAACAGCAAACGTTATTCCTAGCAACTGATCGTAAATAGCTATAGAAATAATTAGAAACTGGCCTCTCACAAAGCTATCTAAACTGCAACTAATCAATTAAACTAACCTGTGTCCCTGTGTTAGGTTAGTTGCAGTAAAAGTAAGTCTGGCACAGCTAAAAGCAATTAATTTCTTCTCTAAAACACGTATATTCTTAAAAGCAACTCACAAAAATCCACCCCCAAAACATAGCTATGTGCAAAGCTGGAAAAACTTATCCTACCGCAGTTACTAAACCACCTCGAAAAAAAGCTTTTGTGACACCTGCGTAAAATTTTTTATTTTTCTCTATTACCTATGGCAAAAATTAATGCTTTTGTTGTAAGTGGCTATATTTAAAAAGTTGACCCCAATTTCCCTTAATAATTTTATTTTTACTAATTTCGTTAGGTGAAATATTAGGACCATATCCGGCTTGCTTCCAATATGCCTTTGTTCATTAACTGGCTTAAATTAGGAATTAGGTCAAATAGAAAATAAGCATAAATAGGTCAGATTGTAATCCCCAAATTAACTACAAAACTAGGGGTTATGGCGCACATAAAGGTATTTTATTAATAAATATACCTACTCGTTTAAGTTAATTAATAGACATGCAACCAAATTAAATTTGATATTTATATACATTCTGATGTACTAATAAACTTGGCGTTAAACGGAAAGTGGGACAAACTACGATAAAATACACAAGAATGTTTAGTACAGTGGAATATGTTTGTTAACGAACAAAAAAATACACGTTGTATCCAAACTCTGTATGCCCAATTTTATTTACCAATTTGTTTTTATATATCGAGTACCAAGAAAAGTGGAATAGGGTAATTGGTTTGCGAGGTCGAAAAGATATGTATGTACAGGGTGGCGCAGATGGATCGGGTGCTTTTGAAGTGGACTGTACGTCTGGAGGGGGGAAGCCAGGTGTTCGGCGGTCTTCGTCCTGCGGTGGGGGGACGGAAAGTTTCAGTTGCAGACTGGCAGTCAGTCGCGATGGCTACGTGGTCCGTTGAGCATCGTGTTTTCGCAGTGGAAGAGTTTATACGCAATAACGAGTCAACTGTTGCTGTGACGCGTGCCTTTCGCCGGCGTTTCAACATCCCACCTCGCGGTAGTGTTTCTAAGCGAGATACGATATTGAGTTGGGTACATAATTTCCGCACTACTGGTTCATGTGCTCCAAAATGGACGCCTAGACATCGAACAATAAGAACGCCTGAGAACGTGGAGCGTGTGAGACGCGATGTCATTACGAGCCCACGTCGATCAACGAGACGTCGTGCTCAAGCTCTTGGAATGTCACGTCGGAGCCTTCAAAGGATTCTTAACAAAGAACTGAAATTCCACCCCTATAAAATAATGGTGGTCCAGAAGATTCTCCCAACAGACCATCTTCAAAGGCTTCAGTTTAGCGAACGGATGTTGGAGTTATTGGAAGATGAAAACCTGATTATCATGATGTCTGACGAGGCTCCCTTTCACATTAACGGCTACGTCAACAAGCAAAATTGCCGTTACTGGGCCGACACTAACCCAAGAGACCTACACCAACGGCCTCTCCATAGTGACAAAGTGACGGTTTGGTGTGGGGTTTCTAAGGTAGGGATAATTGGGCCTTACTTTTTTGAAAATGAAAGGGAGCAGGCGGTTACTGTTAATTCGCAGCGTTATGTGAACATGATTGAAGAATTTCTTCTCCCACAACTTGAAGAGAACAATTACGACATGGACAATGTGTGGTTTCAACAAGACGGGGCAACTGCACATACCGCTAGGATATTAATGCAAGCTGTACGCGCTCTGTTCCCTGGCCGTTTGATTTCCCGTAATGGAGATTTCCATTGGCCCCCTCGCTCACCGGATCTCACGGTATGTGACTTTTTCTTATGGGGTATTTAAAAGCAAGGGTCTACATGAACGGACCCCGGACCATTCAGGAGTTGAAGGCAGCAATTCACAACGAAATCACTACAATTCCTGGTGATGTGCTTGAGCGGGCAATGCGGAACGTTAAGCACCGACTCCAAGAATGCGTCGCTCAAGAAGGAGGGCATTTGATGGATGTAATTTTTAAAAACTAACTTTACTAATTTTTTGTTAATAAACTTCCATTGTAACTACACGTTTTGCACTTTATTTCAATCCAATACCTTTAAAATTGACAGTTTGACAAGTATTTTAAAACCACCCGATCCATCTGCGCCACCCTGTATAAGAAAATAATTTGGCGTAATTGTTTTTCCATTTTGAAAGTATTCTCCAAAGTGCGGGTTAGTTGTAATATTTGACTGATGTTTTAATGTGTCATTTAAATACAGATTAAAACAAATTCGAAAAGTTATAAAATGGTATATACTCTAGCTGAGCGAACAGAAATAATAATACTCCTTTACAGGGCTGAAAATCCTTGTTCGCGTAGAAAAATCACCATAGTATTCAATGAGAGGCATCCAGCATGCGGCGTAAATATGTCATAGAATAAACTCATTTAGCATTTTTTTAAATTACATTCTCTGAAAGATTTTGTAATTTTAGTGCGACCTGCAAAAAATTTTAATTTTCTTAATTTATTTAAATAATTAAAATAATTTACGAACATCGACTCGCGGAAACCGTTGTGTGGATGTCTCAAAATGAACGCACATTTTTATTTGTTAACAAAACACATTTATTTCTTCAAATATGTCAAAACTTTACTGGGATTAGAAAGAATACATATCACGATTAAGTGTGAAACACAATATCCGACAAATGTCCACCGCGGCTTTGCTGGCAGGCTCTTACCCTTTTGACGAAATTATTGATAACATTTTCACATATTTGTGGACGAATTTCATCAATAACGCGTCGAATTTCGTTCTTTAAGTCAGGAATTGCGGCTGGTTTATTGGCATAAACACGAGATTTAAGAAAGCCCCAGAGAAAGAAGTCGCACGGTGTTATATCGCAGGATCGTGGGGCCAATTCTGGTCACCATTGAGAGATATGACACGACCAGGAAATTTCAGTCGTAACGAGGTCATTGTTTCATGAGCAGTGTGACAGGTCGCTTCGTCCTGTTGAAACCATAAATTTTCCACATTAATTCGGTCTAATTCAGCCCACAGAAACTCTTCTAACATTGCACGATAACGTTCGCCATTCACTTTTAGTGCAGTTCCAGCCTCGTTTTCAACGAAGTATGGCCCAATTATTCCGCCGAACCAAAAACCGCACCGACTCGTAGAGGATGCATTGGTTTTTCGTGAATAACACGAGGATTCTCTTCCCACCAAATTTGACAATTCTGCTTATTGACGTATCAATTTAATTTAAAATGTGCCTCATCACTAAACAGGATTTTCTTCGAAAAATCTCCGTCATTTGCCTCGTTTTCCAGAATCCAATTAACAAATTCACGACGCAACCCATGATCTGTTGGCTTCAATTCTTGGGTCAATTGGCGAATCGACGTGCCTGAATTCTCACCAACACTTTCCGACACTGCTGCAATATTTTCAATAGATCGAGCAGTACGCGGCCGCCCTGTTGATTTTATGTTTCCAACTGAACCACTTTGCTCAAATTTCTTGATCAATCTTTGCGCTGTCGTATGTTTTGGTGTATTATTTCTTCCAAAAACGGCTCGCACTCTACGAACTGTTTCCGCATAACATTCTCCACATTTGTAATACGTTTTCACGATAACAACGCACTGTTCTACCGTGTAGCGTTCCATGGCTATTAATTGCAATAAATTACATGACAGCTATCAAATTTTCAGAAGTCTACTATGACAATAACGAAAATGCCACGATATTTAAAATGTGCGTACATTTTGGGACACCCTTTATAATCTAGAACTCGTATGGAATGGAATTTT
Organism: Polydrusus tereticollis; assembly: GCA_963920685.1. Lineage (NCBI taxonomy): Eukaryota > Metazoa > Arthropoda > Insecta > Coleoptera > Curculionidae > Polydrusus > Polydrusus tereticollis. Next base: position 182,423,323 of record OY987327.1, on the reverse strand, counting down.
TACTTTTTATAGAATATACAATTAAAAGTAGTAATCATAACTCACTTTAACAGAGAAATAGTAAGCGCATCTCCCTTGAATATGCACAGAAAGACCATTACACAAGTTTAAAGCGGACGAACTGTGGGAGGTAATGACGTCACCGCCTCGCCAGCGTTTTATTTGATTTCGGTCTCGTATATTTCGAAAACTACTTATCGAATTGACCTTAAATGTTAGGGGTCATTGACTAGAAGTTATTGGCCTACAATTAGGGCATACAATACCAGTTTATCAAAGTACTCACCCATATAATATACCATGTAAGTAATTATTAGAAAATATTTAGTTACAAGATTTGGCTATTTTCCACCCAATCCTAAAATCAAGGCAATCCAGAACAAAAGAATAAAGCAATTATTAAAACAGTAATACTAAGACTTAAGCTATTATAGATTTAATTGCTTTGGTACACCCTCGAGTAATTTAAAAACAAAATTTTCCCGTTTTTCGTTCCCTCAAGTCCCCAAATTCGTTTTTAGTTTCTAAAAAGTGATACATTTCAATTAACGTTTTTAGGGCTTTTAGTTGTCTGTAATGATTTGGCCAACTTGAAAAAAGTAATTGATATAGATTCGGAAGTTGTGTTTTCTGGAGGGAGATTAATTATGGGATTAAAGATAAAATGCTAAGATAGTTTTATTTCCGAAATTGTTAACTTAATTTTTCTAATAAAGTGTAGCCTTAAAATCTGAAAAACCCCAGAAAAGGCAAGAAGACCTTGCCAAACAACTATCGTCCAGTCGCATTGCTTTCGATTATATCAAATGTTATGGAGGCTTCTGCATTATTAGTGACCGCCAGTATGGATTCCGTAAGTCTAGATCAACAGGAGACATCCGCGCTTATGTTACTCACGTTTGGAAGAACGTAATAGAACATCATGGGGAGTCCCGGGCGCTAGCACTGGACATTTCCAAGGCCTTTGACTAAGTAGGGCATTAGCGGCTTCTAACTGAAGTGCATACGGAATGCCGGTTGAATTTTGTTCATGGCTGTCAAGCTTTTCTAAAGACTATTTTTATGCGAGTGACGATGGGAACTCTTTCAGATATATTTAACATCAACGCCGGAGCCCCTCAAGGTACTATATTGTCGCTCACCCTCTTTTTACTATACATTAACGATCTTTTGAAAAAAACCTAAAAATCCTATATATAGCTTCGCTGCTGACAGCACACTTGTTTAATATTTTACTTTGGATGCTCGGACATCAGCTGTCAATGCACATCTCTACAGGCAGCAAGAGGTCTCATATCTGAACAAAGACCTGGAAGAAATTCTATCTTGGGTGACAGTAAGTAGAATTTAACGCTAAAAAAACCCAGGCGACAGTTTTTTCTAAAAAGTTAATGTTGAATAACCGGATATAGTCATGGCGGAACACTCGATTCCCTTGACTAAATCAATTCATTTATTGGGCGTTAATTTGGATAGTTATATGTGTTGGCATAGTCACGTTGCGGCCATTGCTAAGGCAGCCTCGCAGAAGTTTAGAATATTTTTCCGAACTAAGAACCTCTATACATACCAACAACTTTTGATGCTCTACAAAAGCCCAAATTCGACAGGCAGGTTGGCGATTTGAGTCTATTTTACAAATATTTTAATGGCAAGTGCTTAACTGAGATTGTCCGCTTGATTCCATCCAGAGCGGTGCATGGTAGAAATACACGACGAGCCACTGCAGCCCACCCGTACGTGGTTCAACTTGTGTGTCCAGTGTCCCTCGAACGACACTGTTTAAAAATTCTTTTATCTGAAGAACGTCATCACTCTGGACCGATCTCCCTGAGGCCGTGTTTCCCAATGAGTATAATCTCCAATCTCCAATCGTTCTACACAAAAAAGGTGACAACACTGACTTGAACAATTACCGCCCAATCAGTCTTCTCTCTCATGTCTATAAACTCTTTACCAGAGTAATTACCAATCGCTTAGGCCCCAAACTCGATTTTTATCAACCGAGAGAGCAGGCGGGATTTCGAAAGGGCTTTGGAACAAATGACCATCTTCTGGTAATGAAAATATTGATCGAGAAAATCATAGAATACAATAAACCCCTGATCCTAATATTCGTGGACTACCGGAAGGCTTTTGATGCCATCCATCACGACAAAATGCTGAGAGCCTTGGCGGAATGTAGAATCGACCACAGATACATCTCACTGATAAAACATATATATGAAACAGCCACAGCTAACGTCAGAGCACATGCCGACACCAACAGATTCCAAATAGGAAGAGGAGTCAGACAGGGAGATACGATCTCACCCAAGCTTTTTACGACCCTTCTGGAGTCCGTATGCAGACGGATCAACTGGGACTTATCCGGTATCAATATTGATGGAGAGCAGTTGAGTCATCTGCGATTTGCGGACGACATAGTCTTAATTACCGACAGAATAGACGATGCATGTAGAATGTTGGAAGAACTTAACAACGTTTCACGTCAGGTGGGGTTGGAAATGAACCTGTCCAAAACTAAATATATGACAAACCTTGTATTGAGCAATTGCATTGCGTTGAACAGTACCCCAATAGAGCAGGTTTCCTCTTATCAATACCTGGGTCATGAAATAAAAGTAAATAGAGACAACCAAACACACGAACCTAACAGGAGAATTGGTTTGACCTGGGCTGCTTATGGAAAACTGAAACACATCTTTACATCCAACATTCCGGTATGCCTGAAACGCAAGGTCTTTGACCAATGTGTTCTCCCGGTTCTGACCTACGGTGCTGAAACACTGACACTTACCAAACAATCTCGAAATAAAATCAAAATAGCACAAAGAAAGATGGAGAGAGCGATGTTGGGAGTGTCATTGCGAGACCGGATTGCCAACAACATAATAAGGCAACGTACCGGCGTGGCCGATGCCGTAACGAGGATAAACCACCTAAAATGGAACTGGGCCGGCCACGTGGCAAGAATGTCCGATGGACGGTGGACAAGGAAGATTGTTGAATGGAGGCCAAGAGAAGAAGCGTACCGAAATCGAGGGCGGCCACCAACTAGGTGGACAGACGACTTAAAGCGAGTCGAGACAAATTGGATACAAGCGGCCCAAGACCGAAGAAATTGGGCAATGTTACGGGAGGCCTATGTCCAACAGTGGACAAGATAACGGCTGGATGATGATGATAATCTCCAAAGATTCAAGGCCAACGTGAATCGTGTCCTGCGCACACGGATAAAGGATTAATCCTGCAGCGCTGTGCATTAATAAAAAAAAAGGAAAGAGAATCTTGTTGTTGATCTGATCAAATTTGATTATTGTAATAAATGTTTATTGAAACCAATTTTCTCATCTAGCTAGGCATTGTTGGTTGCGTTCGTTCAGGTTTAACAGAGTCGGGCAGCAAATTTATTAATCATTATAGAGTGACAGACCAAACACTACTCATAGTTTTTATAAGAACAGGCTAGAGCCAATACAAGGCAATAATAATGAAGTCCAGCTGAAAATTTAGAAAATTCATATAGGCAATTCAAAGAAATATTCCGACATCTTCCAAGTATAAATCAGAACGAATCAAAGACACACTCAGTCAAATTATTTTAATTAATAATCGGTCACATGTTTCACTCAATTACTGGGCATCATTAGATCTAAAATAAAAGTAAATGCGGGGAACAGTTGCTAGACAAGCGACTATTTGTGTGAAATACTGAATTGGTTTTCAATGTATTAGTGCGTCTTAGGGTATTTTAAGGGCAGTAGTAGGAAAAATATTAAGTGCATAATTATGCAGTGGAAGAACGAGTAATACATAATAACCTTCATAGAAATTTACCGCAAATATAACCTGATATGGGACTCGAAACATCCGGATTATCGCGTACATTTGACATCTACCAACTCTGTGATTTTCATGTCTATAACTTTTTTAACAAAGAATAATTAATACAAATGTATATGGCTGTCGCTTGCTGCGGTATATTCATTTCACGGTCCGAAAAGATACCAAACTCTGGATTGTCCCTATATAGTTAAGGCAGTTTATAAATACTTTTCAATGCAACATGTGACAACCATATGGGTTTTATCTTCTTGTTTTACGCAGAGACCTTCTATAGAAGGACGATTGTCAACCCCTAAATATTTATTCAAACGCTACTTTTAAGCGAATTCTGTAAAAACTTTAATAAGGCAATAAATAATTCTAAATGAGTATTAGGTAGCAAAACTGTTGTTTAATGTTTTTTTTTTCTCTAACAAGTTCCGGCACGTGCGAAGTTTATTTTAGTCCTAATTTCCTTGTTTTATGGTAATAGGAGAAACCGAGCGGAAAATAGAGAATCAGACCCCAAAATGTTATTTGGAAACTCGAATCGGGCATATATCCCTTAATTTTAGTAGAAACAGCTATTTATGGACGCGTTTATATTCAAGACACCTATGTTCTAAAATCGTTTAGGCAAATTTAAAAAAAAAAATTATATTCTTAAAAAATACAAGTCAAATATTAAAAAACTTCACAAATGTTATGATTAACAAATTCCAAGTAAGTTGGTTCTTATAAATCGCAAAAGTCAGAAATGAAAAAAATATTACTGAAAAAACTATGAAAATCAATAAAGTTTTTTTTTCTAAATTAGTATTTTATAAAGCGTTTAATTTAAACAGGGCGAGAACTTTTGTATTTTTCTACATAACACGTCTTAATCAGGAGTTCTCTTGACCTAGAGTATAATATTTGCAGAATTATACCGTTGACTCTTACTGCCATAAATAATCTACCTGATTAAATCCTATTGTAAACGCCTCAACCTCTTCAAAGCTGAATAAATGGGATCAGGGTCGGCTTGAAAATGTACCTACACCACATGATTTATTTATATAATTTAAAATAAATAGACAGGTATTTTTAGTTTTAGGTACCTATAATAAATGTAAAATAATGATAACAATTAATGATAATTGAAAATAATATAATTTCAAAGTATAACTATTAGGATAACAAGTACAATAAAAATTAATTAAATTCTTAAAAACTATTGACAATTTATTCAAAATTTAACTCTGTATCACTATCACTATCTTCATCTAAGCCTAAACTTATAATTAAGGGTTGAACATTTATAATCATACAATTGTAAGAATTTTCCACCTTAAGTACATGCTGTACACAGTTTTTCCAGCTGTCTGCAGAAATTTTTCTTACTTCGTTTTTAATTAATTCTACTACAGAAATAATATTTCTCCTAATATTGGATTTTAATTGGTGCCATATTAGCTCAATAGGATTGAATATACAATAGTATGGAGGAAGACGCAACACTGTATGTCCATTTTCTGCTGCAAGTTTGTCACACTCGTATTCCTTATTTATTTTAAAAGCTTTTAATACTTCAAGCAGTTCTCGTTTTTTGTAAATTTCTTTAAAATATAAATCATTTTCAATCATAAAATTTTGAATTTCTGCTTTTGTATTATTAGAATTGAGAATGATTTTTGCTTGCCGACTATGATAACTAGCATTGTCCATTACAATGACGCTATTTTCAGGTATATTTTTAAGGAGTTTATGTTTAAACCAATTTTCAAAAAGTTGTGCGTCGGTATCTTCATGGTAATCTAAAGAAGAATCTGCTATGTTTTTAGCTGAAAGCAACAGACAATTTGGAACAAACCCGTTCTCTGAACCAGCATGTAATATTGTGATTCTTTTGCCTTTATTTGATGGTGCCTTGGTTTGACAATTTTTGGAAGAATCATCCCAACCTTTTCTTGGAGTGTCATGGGTATCGAACCATGTTTCGTCAAGGTAAATAATTGGACGATTTTTTTCTCTAAATTGTTTAACAGCTGTTAAATATTTAAGTCTCCATTCCCGTAAACGTTGAGATTCCAGAAATGTTTGTCTTTTATTAATGCTTCGGTATTTAAAACCCATTTTATGCAATATTTTCTTAAGACTTGAAAGGCTACAAGAGATATTTGTTTCGTCTTTAATCAGCCGCTCTTTGAGGGAAATCAAAGTGGATACAGTTTGTGCCTCATACATTTGGTAAACCTTTCTTCTTATTAAATCCATGTCATTTTCGTCAATGCTTCTAAATGTGCCAAAATCACTCCGATTTTTTCTAGGATTAACAGGTTTAAGTACTATGTCTCTTACCGAAGATAAAGGAGTTTTTGTCAAAATAGACGTCTCTGCTAAAGCATCCATCGAATTAAAATTTCTACTCAACAAAGATTGATACACATTTTTAATTATTAGTTTGGCATCGGTAGATAAATGCTTTCTTTTAAAAATGACACTTGAAGATGCCCCCCTATCAGCACAATTCCAAGGACGCCACATTCTACCACTAATAAGCCCAAATAAAAATTACTCGCCGGAAAACCACTAAAGACTAAAATTATTAAAAATAAGTTTGTATTTATATATGCATCAGGCATAGGTATAAATTGAATTTGTACCTGGTCCGGCTCTACTCGAAAAGGTTTTAAAATTTGGGATTTCCTAATTTATTTTATAGTCAAAGGGATAATGAGGGTTTTATTGCAGTCTAAAGATCAACGATATAATTCTACAAATACTCTACTAGTTCTTAATTCCAGCACTAACCTAAACCAACCTAAACAGTACTTTAAAGTTCCTCTAAAACCTTAATGGATGGGAAAATCCCAAAACAGATATATTTTTATTTGTTGAATAGAAAATACGACTTAAAATAATCCTAAGAACAGCGTAATCCTCTTGACCAACAATAAAAACGCAAAACAATTTCCAGAATCATTGCGTTATTGAGATATCACATATTGCAATCATCTACTGGTAGTTTAGTGCAAAGAAAGTAGAGGTGTCTCATATGTATTCATAAATAATAATTATTACTATGAAACAGTATACCTTCTGTATCAATAAAACCTCATTGTGCATAATAATAAAGCAAAAAGTATCCTTATGAGGTTTATAAATTATGAACTTTAATGCAGAAAATACAGCTAATAAATAGATCAATTAATCAAGTCTGTAAAACATGTATGTTTTATAGCGAAACCGTTCACAGTGGTTCAAAAAATCGTGCAATAAATCATTGAACTCGGCAAGGAAAAACGTAAATTACTGTTATGAATTTACATTGTCAATGTGTGGCAAAAAGTGCTACAATATAATATTTCCAAAGATATTTTGTATTGCTTTTTATCAACTATCACAATAATTATTAGAAATAAAACAAATAATAGAAATTCAATAATCAACGTTTTTTTTATAAATGAAAGTGAAGTAAAAACGTTGCACATACCATGTGAAAAATTAGTAATGTTGGTAATGCCACGCATTTAAGATCTCTTTATTTTAAAAGAAAATTTGATTTGGATAACTTTTTCTAACCTTAAGTAACCTACAGCGGGTAACCAATCTAAGCGAAGTGGGCCATAATCAATAACTTAAGCGGAAAAAATAATTCTTTACCTCCCTCGGTTGATTTGGAACCCGATGCGTTAAACCAATTCTACAGCTCTGTGGCATGAAGATTAACTTCTGACTTGCCTTGCCAGATGAATCCTCTCGAATATCTTACCGATGTTTGGTTTCCACCAGATTTTTGTCTAATTTTAACAGATATGTAAGGTATCTTCCGCAGGCAAATAAAGAATAAATGTTTTACTGGATCCTGGATCTGATGGTATTTCCGTCAGGGTATTGAAGTGCTTACCGGAGGTTGCACTTCATGCTCTTGTCGATTCCATTAATTTTTCTTTTCTGCGGGGCGAATTTATTTTCTGTTCAAAAAGGGCGATTGTTACTCCTTTACATAAGGGGGGAAGTCCTGAAGATCCTGCGAACTATCCACCTATCTCGCTTCTTTCCACTCTGTCCAAAGTAATCGAAAAAATAGTCAAATCTAAACTACTGATTTTTTTAACAACTAACAATCTTATAACTTCCTGTCAGGCTGTCGGTCATCCAAAAGTACTGGTGATGTTGTTTTCTCACTCCTACAGGATATTTTCCTTGATCTAAATGATGGCGATGCTGTTGCGGCTGTATAATGTGATTCCTCCAAGGCATTCGACTGTGTTAATAATCGAGTACTGCTGCAGAATCTTCAGCACTATGATATTCGTAACACAGTACATGGATGGTTTTCATCGTATCGTATGGGAGATCGCAGCTTGTGTCCATTGATGAAAGATGCTCTTGTCTGTCGTGTGTCGAGTTTGGGGTACCTCAGGGCTCTGTGTTTGGTCTTATCTTGTTTTTGTTGTATATAAACGGCCTTGCAAGTTTGTATGTTAGTGGCCAGTTTACACTTTTCGCGGATGACACCACTCTTTCCCAATTCCGACCAATCATCAGATACACTAGCCCAGCCTGGGCACAGATATCAAAGATACAGAAAAAACTATAAGCAGTTCAAAATACCTCACTCAGAAAAATCACAGAAGCCCCTTGGTTCATGAAAAATAACCAACTCCTCTGAGAAATGAACGTCGATTAGCTGCTGACTGAACACATAAACAGGAACTTAGCAGAATTCTTCATCAAAGCAAGGGAGAGCAGAAACCCAGTAATAACAAACACACTCAATAGAAACCTCGACCAAAGGAGACGGATCTATAAGCGGCCCAGCAATCGGCAACAATAACCGCTAGCCTGAGCAGATAGGACAAAAATTAGGAGAAAAAAAAAACAAAAGCAGCAAGAATTATAGTAAAAACTGCCAGAAGACAAAGAAATAATCAAAACAAAAAATGGAAATGGAAAAATGGTAGTTAAACAGAAAGCTAATTATATAGGTAATACGATATAAAGCGTATTTAGCTGCCTTTATTGTTTGTTGCCTATTATACTAGTGACTTCAACCTCAACTGTTATCGCGCGGAATTTAATAATTGAAATTGAAATGTTAGTTTGGACTCTTTGGCGATTTCATTTAAAAAAAATAGAAATTTGGGGGAATTACTTCTACTATAAAACAATTTATGACACTTTTCGAAAAACAGTAAAATATCCTATTATTCATCTCTGCTTAAAAAAGGAAAAGTAGATTAAATGAACATTCCTTAGATAGTTCGCTTACTTACAAGATAACGCCACTGGGAAGAATAAATTATTCCGCATTTGTTTTATAAATAATTTAACAACTTTGGCTAAACCTGTGATTCTATTAGTAGAGCAAATATAACGCAGGTTTATCTAGCAGTTGAAGGATAATCTGTGCAAATTTCTGGAATTTACTCTGCTATTATAGGCGTATTTGTTCTAGGACGTAATTTGTTGAATTAAACTCGACGTGTTTTCTTAAGCATATACCTTTAGGTCTATCAGCAATTTGTAATATTACGCAAGCAATTACAATTTTACGAGTTTTAAAATATTATTTATTTTAACATAAACTAGTTTGACTTAATAAGTAAAATGAGAATAAAATGAAGCAAGCGTGATTTGAAAACTAAACCACCAACAGTTATGTGTAGTGTCGTCAATATTTATGAAGGGTTGTTTGTATGGATACAAACTTGGATTGCAGGTATGGAGAGAGGATACCAAATATTGAACAATTGTTACAAAATATTAGTAAAGATAAGTTCTTAAGAAGCTAGGAGGTTAGAAAGAGGACGATTTTTTGTATACATGAATATACAGAGTTTTCATTTCAAAAGTAGGTTTTAGGTAGAAATAAGTATTTTGATACGAAATGTTAAAACATGTTAACTTTTGTTTTAAGGGGGTAAATTTTTCATCATATTTTTATTTATACAGGGTGCGTCAAAAAAGCTGTGCGTATGTCATTTTGTATTTTTTCAATGGAAACCCATAATTTTTTTCGTATTTCTAGATTCCCCTACAAATAATAAACACTTTTGGTATTACACATCCTATAGCCAAATCTAACAGTTTTTAAAATATCGAAAAATTTTACTCTTTTACTATGTGTGGTAAAAATACGACTTTATGTTCAGAATTCCCTTTATCAAGTTTTCAAAATGTGCTCCGTTATTGGCTAAATAATAATAGAGCCTATTCTCGAATTCCTGGCAAACATTTTGAAAAGTCTGCCGGTCAATTTGCCTACATTCTTCAGTAATTCTGTTTCTCAATTCGGGAATACTCTCGAGCGCAGTTTTGTAAACTAGGGACTTCAAATATCCCCACAGAAAAAAATTAATCAATACACCGTCACTTCTGTCTTCTGGCAATCAAAATGCTGTCAAATATGACTCAAATGACAAATCCTAGAAAATAAATTAAAGAAAATATATTTGTTAAGGAAATTTGTTTTATGATTTACAATTATGTTTTCTTGGTTAAGTAAAGTACCAGAAATACATCCTGAAGTTTACGGTAATATTGTAGATGGCCTCAAGAGCATCTACAAGAAAAAGCTATTGCCTCTGGAGCAGCATTATTTATTTAATGAATTTCATTCTCCGCCATTAAGTGATGCCGATTTTGCTTATCTACGTTAGCTTTTCCACAAGAGACAATTGAAAATCTACAAACCGAAGAAGAACTTGAGAAAGTCATCAGTAAATTTGGTATGGGAGAGCAGCCTATGCAATACCAATGCGAAAAATAGTCTATGAATAGTGACCCAGAAATTGACAACCATCAAGCAGACATTATTGAAAGTGAAAATATGGATTCTATCGACGAGAATTATCGAGAGAACGATAAAAATATAGAAAGAGATGAGAGATGGACTTCTTCCATAAAATATAGAAATTGTTAATACTATGTTGAACCAGACTAATCAGACCGCATGTGCAAAATGTAATAGGCCAAGTACATTAGCGAATGGAAGGTGTGAACTTTGCTGGTGCAAAAAAAAATATACAATTAAACAGTGTGGTCAAAACTTCTTCGAATTTCTTCAATGGAAATTGTTTGAACAGCTTCAACAATTCGCTGTTTTAGAAGCTGTACGTCGTTCTTAATTGAACGGGAGTATACTAATTGGTTGAGGCGCCCCCAAAGATAGGCATCTGGGGGCCACAGAACCGGACCATTCCGACCAATCCATCTGTGGCCAAATGTATTATCAAGCCATTCCCTCACTTCAATTGCGAAATGCGCAGGACATCCATTTTGTTAAAAGTACATTTCGTTCCTAAATTGGAGAGGCAATTCTTCTAGGTGTTCAGAAAAGAATGTTTCCAACATGTCAAGGTAACTCCTACGGTTACACGTGTTTTAAAAAAGTATGGGCCAATAATGCCATAATGTGAAATCGCACACCAGACATTTACTTTTCTGTAATATTGTCTTTTAGCAAGAATTCTAAAACGGGGATTATTTTTGCTCCAGTATCTAATATGCGCAGAAGACACTTTCCTGTTTGTTGAAAATGTTGATTCATCGGAGAACATGATAAATTTATGAAAATTACTGTTTCCACTTACAATTTTGTCTCCGACCCAAAGACAAAAATCCAAACGTTTGGCTTCGTCTCCTTCTTCCAACGTTTGATTAAAAAAGTTGGTTTAAATGGGAATATTTTGTTTGCCTTTAAAATATTTCGAATGTAAGATTTTTTTACTACATCAAGTTCTTGAGCTCGGTTTCTTAATGAAAGGGTAGGATTGTCAGCAACAGACTGCAATACGATTAGGGAAGCTGCGTCAATCTGATCATAGTTTTTTTTTTTAAATTGGAAACTGAACCAGTTTGCTGAAATTTTCTTAATAATTTATGAAGTTCAATTTTTGAGACGTAAACATTAGGATATCTTTGATTAAATTTCTCTATCACAAAGTTGTAAGAACATTCGCCCGCACCGTAACATTGAACTAAATAAACCCTTTGTTCTAAGGTCAACATTTTCAAAACTGGGTCTGGGGACCTCGCCGGCCATTCCACAGGACCTCTCCTACCTATCCATTTTCCGGGATATCGTTCATTCAACCAGGTAGCGCATAATGCGGCGGGGCTCCATTTTGCTGGAAATACAAATTTTATTCATCAAGTTCCATATTCCCCTCTTGATCAACCTGATTTTACAAAGATTGGGTAATAAGAGGATCTATGACATTTTTCAACAGATTTACGTATAGTTCACCTGTCAAGTTTTCTTTCATAAAAATTGGCCCAATGATCTCATTTCTAAGAATGGCTGCCCACACATTTATCTTTTGAGGATATTGGGTATGATCTTCCCTAAATAAATGTGGATTTTCATTATCCCAATATCTGCAATTATATTTATTCACGAATCCATTCAAGAAGAAAGTTGATTCATCACTGAAACATATATTTTTAACAAAAGTTCGGTCGGCTTGAATCACCTGAGTCATTGTTTCGCAAAATTCAATTCTTCTGTCATAATTATCTTCGCTGAGTTGTTGAAGGATTTGTATTTTATAAGGAAAAAACTTATTTAGTTTCAAAGTTTTGTGAATGGAACCTACTAAAACGTGTGTCAATTGTGCTATGGATTCATAGCGAAATGACCTAATATTTCAATTTGCGTACCTTCATCTAGAACCCTTGCTTGCTTATTAACTCGGTTGCATACGGAGCCGGTTTCTTCAAACTTCCTTACCAGCTCTATCACATACCTGTGACCTACGTGTTTGTCAGGGTGTATGTCGTTAAATCTTCGAGCAGTTCTGCGAGCACAACGATTTTCAGCGCCATACATGAAAATTATTTCTGTCCTTTCTTGGAGAGTATACACCATTTTAAAGTGAATATTAAACCAATTTTTTGTTAAACCGTAAATAAATTACTTGTCAGTGGTAGGCGAAAAGTCACGTTCACAGTTTCGTTTCTATAAGGACGGGTATAAGCCGCCTACGACCGTGATGTATTTAAAGTTTGAAAATGTAACAAAGCGAATTCTGAACATAAATTCCTATTTAAAATGTTTCAATATTTTAAAAACTGTTAGATTTGGCTATAGGATGTGTAATACAAAAAGTGTTTACTATTTGTAGGGGAATCCAGAAATACGAACAAAATTATGGGTTTCCATTGATAAAATACAAAATGACATACGTCCAGCTTTTTTGACGCACCCTGTATAAATAAAAATATGATAAAAATGTACCCCCTTAAAACAAAAGTTCACATGTTTTGACATTTCGTATCAAAGTAGTTATTTCTACCTAAAACCGGGGTAGCTACTTTTGAAATGAAAACCCTGTATAAATTAATATAATAATATATTAAACCAAGTTCCGACGCGACGCTGACGTACGCTTAGAAGATCTTGCCGTTTTTATGGTAGCGAACAAATTTGTTTTTTTGACGTTCTGCGGATTGAGATTTCGCGTTGTTTGTTAAGGCTAATTAGTAATGGTTTGCAACTTTTCCAGATTAACCTGCAACAGATGCGTAAGCTCTAGTTGGTACCTTTTATCTATGCGACATCATATTCGCATAAGGGCGGTGGCGGACTCCATCGAAATTCCTCTAAATTGTACGTTGGTTGCACCATGAGAATAATTTATTTGTATCCTAATTCGTAGAAAGCGTTGGTTGCACCCCTAGCGCGATTAAAGAAAACGAATTGTAAAATAAAAGAAAATTTTGTATTATAAAAAATTTGCAAATTCAAATATCTACAAAAGTAAAACAAATTTATAAATTACTTGTGTTAGGCTACATTCTTGGTGAAACCGTACATCCATTATGGGTAGATATAAAAATTACTTGTTATGGTTCACAGTTTTAATATTCAGATATACCTGACACGCTTTTTTCGGGTCATTTTCAAAGAAGTACAAAGATTAAGTTATAAATGTTGTTACAAAGGTATTTATCTAAACCCTAATGTAATAAGGTATAAATAAGTAATAAAGTAATTTAGAACAGGGGTTACAGTGGACTGATACATTGTGGGTTTTTCCTATTGTTATACAGGTGGCTATCAAAAATATTTCATTACGCTGTTGATAATTGGGTTAGTCCTTGAAGGTATTTCTGTTTGATTATTGATAACATTACTATTCTTTTTTATTGCTTCTTTTATTGTAAGTGATTTTAGAAGGTTCAATTTTTTGCTTTTGTTCTGGATATGAATAGGTTTTATTTTATTTGAAATTGAATGGTTTTCGTTTATGCAGTAGTCGGCTATACCTGTTTTATTTTGTTTTCTTAAAATAGAAGTTTCATGTTGTTTTAGTCTAGTTTTGGAATTTCTGCCTGTTTGTCTAATATAGATAGCACCGCACTACCGCACTTGTCACAATTTATTTGGTAAATTCCGCTTCGTAAGAGTTTGTCCTTTGTTTTTATTTTAGAAATGCATAAGTGTCTACTTAAGTTGTTTTTATTTACTTGCATAGGGCTGATGTTAAAATTTTTTAGTGTTTTACAAATTTTTTGACTTGTATTGCTGGTAAAATTAATCCAACAGTATTTGGATTTAGTTGGATTGGAATGTCCGTGATAGAGAAGTTTTGTGTTTCTTGCCTTGATTTTTTCTTAAGTACTTTGTTAAGGAATTTTATTTCGTAGCCGTTGTTTGTGGCTATGGTTTTCATTATTTCTATACTTTTTTATATTCAGTGTCTGATAGGGGGATGTTGACTAGTTTATATAGCATACTGTGGAAGGCTCCTAGTTTAGTTTGTTAGGGTTGTTTGGAGTCCGCTGGTATAATTGTGTATGTTGTGGTAGGGTTTCTATAGATTCCATAGTTTAATTGATTATTGTCACTTTATCGTGAGGACTGGAAAATTTATTGAGTTGTTTATTTCTTTTTCCATGGTGAATTGAATTTTATTATTTTGATTATTAAGAAAATTAAGAAATTGTTGTAGTTGTCGTTTCGTGCCTGTCCAAACACAAAACACGTCGTCGATACATCTACACCAAAAAGTATATTTTTAATTAATGTATTATTTATAACATTTATAACTTTACTTGCCAGCGTTTGAACCTATATGGGTTCTCGCTGTCCTGGTTGGGTTAATACGTGTGGTTGCCACGAGATGTAGCCACGTGCTACAACTCTCATCTGTATATTTATAACTTAGTTTTTGTACTTCTTTGAAAATGACCCGAAAGGGCTGAAACACGCGTGTCAGGTAACTGAATATTAAAATTGTGAAACATAACAAGTAATTTTAATAGGTGAGACAATATTTTTGGTTTTCTGTTGGTTGTATATGATTTTTTCGAGACTTTTAATTCCCTATTTGCATATTTGAGAGTACAAAATATTTTAAGTCTAGTAAACAGTTTAATTACACTGATCAAAACGAAAAAGGAGCCACTTATAAAAATGTTCGTAGTTTGAACAAATTCTTTTTATGATTATAATACTTATCATGTTTTGCTTTTTTTATCGAATACAAGAAAAACAAAGATAAGAACTACTTTTTTTCTGTCATTTATAAAAACTATATATCTCTACTGGGTGGACATACATTTTTAGTTTTCTACTTAATGCAAAAAACAATTTATATTAAATTAAGTTAGTTGCTCCTTTTTCGTTTTGATCAGCGTATGTATATTATCTTTTGGCAAATTGTTTGCAAGCATGGTGTAAATCTATCTTCTTCAACTCAGCAAGATATGCGTTCGAAATTCCTAGTTTTGCTGACAAATTATCAAATAAGGATATAAAGATAAAATATAGAAATTTTTCGCCGAGAGATTTTAAATAATGTTTACTCTCCTTGGAGTAACTTCGGTTGAAATAACTTTACAAACATGGTTATAGAAAAGTGTGGTCTAGCATAGCAAAACAGTTTTCCCCCAGTTGATACAAATTCATCTCCGAAATATTTTCTACATTTTCTATCATTCTTAAAATTTGTTTTTTCTCCTAAATCCCCTCTTTTAGCTGCTTTGAGCCAAGATTCACGCCTGAAAATATACCTATGCCTAACTTCTGCTTATACTACCTATATCTTATTTAAACAAGTATGTACAATTGTAATAATTTGGACTATTTATAAAATTGCGCTTAATTGTCCATAAGTCTTAAACACTCATACAATGGATTCTTAAATATAAATTTATTAATTATAGAAGCTTGAACGCTGCAAGTTAAACACCGCTCGATGCTAGAAATTAAGCTGGATTCACAGATGTGAGAATATATAGGGTGTTTTATTAAAAAAAAAAACATAAGTTAGCATTTTTTTTAAAATTTTGCCATGGTCTTTTGTTTTTTTGGTTAACATATCTAAATCTTAAAATCTTGCAGCTTTTCTATTAATTTTTCTTTTATCTGAATATATAACCTTTTTAGGGGTGGCAAATTATATGGACACCCCTGTACAATATATATGCACTTTTACCCTGTCATAATAAAGGAATATCGAACGTCTACAGGTACACTATATTGTAATGTGTGACGACGTAACGTAACCTAAACGCTCGCACTACACTTCAGTCGCCGTCAGCTCTTATGACCCCGCATTTTTTCTTCTGCTCGATCAGGGATGCAAGTAGTGGGGATGGTTGGTCACGCCGCCACGCTTACATTCGCACCTGGTGTAGATTAATCTGCAGGGATTTCGCGTTGTTTGTTAAGGCTTACAAGTAGTGGTTTGCAACTTTTGCCTATACCATAAACATTCTTTAATCATTAGGTAATTTTCATTAAATTATCCCATAAAATACACCTCTATAGAACCTACGATTTTTACTCGACACTCGATTTTCACTCAATGGAATTTTCGCTTATAATCTCTCTCAAGTTAAAGTTGATTGTTACGTTTCGTAAAAATTTACAGAAAATCGATTTATTGTAAAACACACCGATATTACCGCCGATAAGATGCATCCCCTATCGATATATTACTGTTAAAAATGCACCTTACTAGTGGGAAATATCAGTTTATTCAAAATTGATTAGGTTAGGTCATAAATTACTTTTTTACCCAGCTGGACTGAACCTTAGAACTTGCAATTTTAAATAAACAGTTAGATATTCATCAATTGGTACGGCGATTCGGGGACACACTGTATTTTGTCATACAACCTTTACAAATAGGGTTGCCAACTCTTTTTTGGTTAAACATAGTATATTTCAAAATAAGCAAAAAAAAATAAATAGTACACGTCAAAAATATATAGTATTTTTTGTTACTGTTGTTACTGATGTACTAGAACTTGGTAAACTTTCGTTATTACTACCACTACCACTAGTACTAGTGGTGGTAGTGGAAACTAGTAGTCTACTAGTTTCCATAACTGATTTATAAAATAACTTCACCTTTTCGAAACAAAATTAGGAACCGTCGAAATTGGCCAAACAACAAAAGAACGTAACCTAAAAGTAAAACTTAACAGGTGATTGACGGATGACGATTATCGATTGACAGTATTTGACAGTCAAGCACAGGTAAGTAGTACGTTCGGATTTGTATCAGTAAAGTGTAAAAGGTGCGTTCCTAAATTTATTTTGTTGCGAAATACCAAAAAAATCTTTTGACGGAAATATAGTATTTTTGAGTACTATATATTTCTTCAACAGTATATAGTATGCCTATTTAAAATATAGTAAAATACTATATATTATAGTATGGTTGGCAACCCTATTTACAAATCACAATCCGATATATTGCTTATACTCTGGGACATCCTGTATAATATGTTAAACATATAGAAAACTCTTCATTGTAACCGATTCCTAAATTAAAGTTATAATAAATTTCAGCATCCTAGAAAAAATCTTAAATCTAAATAAGCAGACGTGACATTACACGACTAAATCCGTCGGTGTCGTCCCTTGTCACAACATGGATTTTTCTGCACGACACAAATCAAGGCAACAGAAAATAAATATTTACGTCGAATCTAAAACGCTCGTAATTCTTATGGTACATGCCTTGGCGCTAAAACAACACGACCGTATTGAAACTAAAATCAACACCGACGATTTGGTGACTAGATCTTGTCTTGTCCCCATTCTTGCTCTACAAATAATGTTGTGTTTATGTTCTATCTTTTAAATGGCATATTTTATGAAGCTTTTGTGTGGCTTGGGAT
Source organism: Polydrusus tereticollis (assembly GCA_963920685.1). Taxonomy (NCBI): domain Eukaryota; kingdom Metazoa; phylum Arthropoda; class Insecta; order Coleoptera; family Curculionidae; genus Polydrusus; species Polydrusus tereticollis. The sequence goes on along the minus strand of OY987327.1, from coordinate 182,405,368 downwards.
ATTTCTAAGTAACAATAAAAATAGAAGAAAATGATTTATCAAAAAATCACTAAGCATTTCTCAAGTACTAGATTTTAATTGATCAATATTTGCGTTCCTATTATTGGCAACGATTGGTCAACGAAAAGTTTATTAATTTCCATAGAGTAGTGTCGCAGCTCCCTTATTCTACAGGTTGTTTCAACGAAAATGGCACATAAATGTAAACACAAAACTTTAAGTCTCAAGAAAAAGTTAGCTATTATTGATGAGCTAAAATGCGGCGTTAGTGGAAAATCTTTAGCCCTTAAGTATCGAGTAGGGCCTCCAACAGTCAGCGACATTAGAAACAATAGTAATAAAACTAAAAGGTAAATCAAAAAAACGAAAAGGAAGAAATCTAAAATGTATTGTTACATTTTCTTTTACTGATTTACTGGTTGGCGTCTAATTTTTCTTAGGGTTGATTGTTCAATGTGTTGCTGGACCCGGAAAAAAAGGCTAACTTTAAAATAAACATAGTATCCAACTCATGCCATTCCGCGCGATAGATTTACGCAACTCCATCTTTTCACTTCAACTGCCAAACAGCCGCGATTTGTCGTTAGCCGGATGCAGCGCCACATAATCAAGCTAGAGAAATGGCTGTCGGCTTGGAAGATTCACTTGAATCCCTCCAAGACGAAGGCTATTTATTTTTCGAAATGCAATGTTAGTAGGCCTGAGACAAGACTTAGTGTCAACGGAGTCCAGGTGAACTGGTGCCCGGAGGTAAAATACCTGGGACTAATATTTGATCAACGACTGAACTGGAGGCGCAATTCAATTAATAGAGCAAAGCTAGCATTGCATCAATTACGCTCTATCTATCTCTGATTTACAGGCGGAGTAGACTTGCTAATAGGACTAAGGTCAACCTCTACAAGGTGTTAGTCAGGCCGGCTCTCACTTATGGTGCACCTTCGTGGTGCAACATGAGCAGAACGGAGCTTAATAAGTTCCAGGTAATACAAAACCGGGCGCTAAAATGTATGGATGTACTCAGGTACACGATGAATCGCATACTTCATCAAGACTTTCGTATGCAGACAATAAATGAATTTTTCACAAAAATTATTACAGACGCACGAACGTATCGACAAACCCATTAATCACGGACTTACACACGAGATCTATACCAAACAGTACATACAAACTACCGAAAGACGGGCTTCTGTTGGTCCAATCCCATAGTAGAGAGGCACTAATAGTAGTGAGGCACTATCAATCAATCACTAATTACCTAATTAATATAAGAATTAATAGAACAGGCGCTAAAATTTTGCAGTATAAAAACTTTTTAAATTAAGCAAGCAGAAATAAGAATAATTAAGGCAAAAGTCAATTTCAAAATTTCTACAAGTGATAAAACCTAAACAGTTTGAGAAGATTAAAATGAAGTCGCAGAAGTATTCCTATCCAAAAAAAAAGAGAGATCCCAAGTAGTATCCAAAGATTGAGAGTAAACTAGAGTCCTGGTTTGTTGGCATGTTCCTGTTTCGTCAGAACTTTTGGCAACAAAAGCTAAACAACTGTATGTTAAATATTATGGTGATGAAAAATTTAACGCAAGTAGGGGCTGGATTGCAAATTTTCGAAAAAGCTATAGCATCAGACAACTTAAAATCTGTGAAGATAAATTATCTTATGTCACTGCAGCTATTGAACCGACCCTTAAGACTTATAGCCCTCTCAAATTTACAATGTTGAGTTGTTTTGGAAATTGCTTCCGGATAGTATGCTCGTATCTTTCACAGAAAGAACCGTTCCGGAAAGAAAAACCACTAAAGGACGATTGACATTCTTAGCATCATGTAGTTCTGATGGCAGTCATAAACTTAAACTTTTAGTGATTGGAAAATCAAAAAATCCCAGGACTTTCAAAAATGCAGACCTTCCTGTAGATTACAAAGCTACAGCCAAAGCTTGGATAACTTCAGCAGTTTTAAAACAGTGGTTTGATCAATGTTTAATCCCTCAAGTGAAGAAGTTTACCGGAAATCAGAATTTACATACGACAGCACTCCTTCTAATTGAAAATGCTTCTGCCCATTATGGCGAACTGATCAGTGATGATGGAAAATTGTTACAAAATTTTTACCTCGGAATACGACTGGATTAATTCAGCCAAAGGACCAAAACACAATTCGCTTGACAAAACTTTTTTACAGAAAAAATCTCTTAGTTGAAATTTCGGCTAACGAAGATTTTACAAAGTTCCTTAGGAGCTTAAACTTAAAACATGCTGTATGCTTACTTCACAATTTACAATGTTTGGGAAAAAATGGAAGATTAAGAAACCTAAATGACAGTGATTTAGAAGATGATCCCAAGGGTTTGATCCCTTTTAGTGTCATGCGACAAAGATTACGGCCATTAGCAGAAGTATTCTGACCTTTTACAAAAGTGGCCGTCAACGAAGCGTTAAAATAAGAGGTCCCCAGCAAGCCGTTAGTATAGTAGAAGTGCCTTGATTATTATATCGGTGTTTATTATGGAGAAACACACCTCAGGTCAAATTTAAGAACTCAGTTATTAGTATTTCAAATAGAACTATTGGATAAAAAGATTTTAAACCGCATATCGACAATGTGGTAAAAGTCGATAGCCACCTTCTGGAAGCTCCGACGCACGGCCGGTGCCAGTTGGGGTTTAAACCCCTGCATCATGCGTTGGCTCTACACGGCGGTCATCAGACCTAGGATGGATGGAGGAAAGGGAAATTCCAATATTTACTTTCGGAGCAATGCTAGTTGAAGTAGTACTGAGGCTGAATAAGAAGCAGTGAGAGGGAGAGCAGGTGGAACTCTCTGAAGATGCTCTGATGTGCATCTGAAAAACATCAATATACGAAGAAGCTTTCACTGGCAAGGTTCGCAACGGTTGTCCAAGCAGAGGTATATGCTATCCTCTCGGTGGCAGGTATGAGAGAGATCATGGACTGTCAAGAGCGGACTATATAAATATTTATGTAAATAAAATAAAGCAGTCCTTCTCCACAGTTTATTAAAAATGATGATAGATGAAAAGGTTCCCTACATGTTTCGAGCGCTTAAGCACTCATCATCAGGGGATACTATAAAGGAAAGTACAAAGTTAAAACGACCAATGAATATAAAAGAAAATTTTTAAGGACTTACCTAACATCGAGTTTTGTAGACAAAACGTTGTCTCAAATTAATGAGTACAACTCATAGTAACTTGAAAGTTGAAGACTTGGTATGTGAGATGTTTAATTATCTTAAGAAATGAATGAAGTTCTGGTTAAATGTGAGATTAAGATCTGAGAAAAAACATTGTGAGTGGATAATGGAACAGTTTAAAATTTATGAACCTTGTTAATCAAAAATTTAAAACTAATTTCGGTCGATAGCAGTCGGTAGTTATACCTATGGCGCGGCGTATGGTTTAAAGTTGCGCCAGGGAATCATTATACACGATTGATTTTATTATTGTTTTAAATATCATATTTATTACTTTTACACAAAAAATTATATTAAAATGCAGAACTTCCTGCTGACCGAAGTATTCCTAGCATAGTCATATGTATTTGACTGCACCTCGTCATTTCCTGTCCTATTTGAAATTGAGACTAGCTTTCCCGCGCTAGATTTTGCTGGAACATACCTACTTGGGATCATTCGACAAATTTAAAATAGCTATTGAAGAACCCATAATTCGAGCCTAATTGGTAATAAAAAAACATGAAACCGATGCTTCGCAGCCATCTCTTGAAAATTATGCCTGCATGAAAACCTGAACTAACCTAACGATTACTTTTTTATTTACTATGCCATAACCAAAACTAACCTGAACCAAGCTTAGAAAGTTGTTATTTTAGGTAGATTTACGTCTTTTTTATTAGGTAATTGTGTAGTAGCAACCTATTTTAATATTTAAAGCTATTTATGTGTAGAAACTTTTAAATGCAATTTCAAAGAAGTGCCAGATGCACTACATAGTACTATTTGAAAAATTAGCCTAATAAAAAGCTAATAAAACCGTACCTCACAACCTGTTTAAATAAAATTACTTTTATCCCGTATCGTAAGATTTTTAAATGTATCTCAGCAACGATATAAAACGGTAGCTTGCATGTGCATTAAGATGAGAATCTAAAGTTTAATTTTACAATGTCTCATATCTTTGTGATTTTAATGTTTCTGTCCTGTTTGATGACAGTGATGACAATATAAAAAGCCCTGATGACATTTTCAGATGCTTCATTTAAAACTAGACTTATAATATATTTTGGTCTTTGAAATGGTAATTTTGTTATCTTTTATTGATTATTGTATTTAATTCATCATTTTTATATTAGCCAGGAAGTCTCTAATTCAGCATTGGATTTAATTTTAAATTTAGTGAGGTAGACTTACGTTAATAAAATTATATATGATTATTTCTCTGTAACATGAATGTAAACTATTACATAACATGGCCGGTTAAGATTTCGTTTCTTTGCATGACTCTTTTTTGTTTTATAAGGTAAGTAAATACCTTAAACAATAAAAATAATGTGCCAAAAATGCAAAATGGAAAACCCCATTTTAACCATAGGTGAATTAAAAAATCCCCGAAAATCCGGTCATCCTATTATTCTTTCTGACAATTTTATTTATGTTCGGTTTATTGATGAACCACATTAGGGATGACTCGAGTATATCCAATATAAGTAAAATACTATAAACTAAGCCGCTTTTTTATGATTAGGCACAGCACGACGATAAATCCTTTATGACGTTCTGCGATTGGTGCGTGTGCACTAGGGGTCACAGTCCCAAAGCTTTTTGGTAATCTCGGGATTTTCGTGATAAAGAGTATATAATCCCGGGATGCCAGGATCCAATCCTGCCTTTCCGAAAAAAAAAATTAACGTGAAAAGTTAAAAAGCAGCAGTTTATTGTTTAATAAATACACTAAATGACTACTGTCAACAAATAAAAAAAACATTTATAATATTTTTAAAAAGGGAACGTAAAAAAATCAGCGTGTCCAGTGTGTCGTCTCCTAAGGTTGATCGTAACTTAAAGCAAATTTGACCTGCTGACGAGAAGCAGCGTTCTCATTCAACACCTGTTGGGGGAATTGTTTTTAAAAATTCGTATGCACATGATGAAGCTCATATGGGTGACTTCATAACAAGAAAACCGTTTCAGAACCTTGTTTGAATAGTTAGGGCTACGAGCCTACCAGAGGGCTATACGAACGGTCACTGCCATGTGCTCTTTTCTGACACATCAGACTTGTATACTAGTCGGTCGACTATCTCTCTCATAGTGTTAATCTTTAAAAAGTGACAGACCTTGCTAAAAGCACAATACATAATACGCCAACTCACTTGAGGGCTTTGTTATTCGTTTTATGGATAAAAAAAATTAGAGGAAAAACTGTGTAATTTTGTGAAATGTGAACCCCCGAACGTTTGTTGGTAAGGACTTGATTTTTTTTTAATTTTTACATCATAATTTACCGTTTTAAGTCTTTGTTTTAATTCTTTACAGAGCACTTTACAAGTTTTTAAGAGTTTTAGGATGGCTACGCGGCCTTATATCACGGGTATGTAACCTAAATGTAAAATTTACGCTTTGAAGGTTAGAATTTTGAAATTCAAATTGGATCTTTTCTAATACTTTTAGCATATTCTTCAAAATGATCTAGCAACCATACTGTTTAAAAATTCTTTCATCTGGAGAACGTCATCACTCTGGAACAACCTCCCTAAGGCCGTGTTCTCCAACGAGTATAATTTCCAAAGATTCAAGACCAACGTGAATCGTTTCCTGCGCACACGCACCGCTCGCAGAGCGCAATAAAGAATTAATCCTGCAGTGCTGTGCCTTAGCATAAAAAAAAATATAGAAAGGGTACATATTCACAGCCCAAGCGAATGCAAACAGAACTGTTTGATTAGTCATGCCAAAGGAGTTTTAATGTTCAGACCCGCGTAAGTGTTTCATTTCCTCCTTTGCCATTTTATACCATAAGTGCTAATTTAAGTGTATGCTCGTTATTTGCCTCTATTAGTATCTAAGATGGCCTATGTCACCCATTCAATAACCAAAATCAAATATTACTGCAAATATCCCGGTTGCAAAAGTGCATTTAGATCTTCATCTGACCCTAATTGTGTCAATAAGCATTTCTATGCCTTTCCTCTTACTGATGTTGAAAGACTAAGAGTGTAGAAGAATAATTGTAATATTAATCCTGATATTGAGTACAAAAACATTTGGACTTGTGAAGATCATTTCGATGAATGTCAATTTAAGAACTTAGTTTTAAAAAGGCTTAATTAGAATGCTGTTCTCAAAGCTATCACTGAGCTTTTGCCTCCTAATGTTTTATTGTCACTTCCACATTTTGTAGAACCTGCTAGTTCAAATTTGTTTACCAGTAGTCCAAAACATTCCGTTTAGTCCTCTAAACGTATCCATTCTACACAAGTACACCATCCACTTCATACCAAGTTGAGGACAAACCCAATTTGATCAGTTCTTGTGCATTTTCTCCAAATTTTGACATTATTGACTGATGCCAATATTCCAGAATTTCTTAATTGAAGTACCTACTAGAGTAGGCAGTTATATTTTCTTCTTGAACAAGGCAAGCCCAGGTTTTTAAGTAAATGTGGAGTTAGCAGAAAGGACTGAACTTCTGTTGCATAAACGCCTTATCGAGTCCAAAATACGACAATTTAGCCCTAGCTGCAACATTTGACCTGCACCTGCCTACGAACATTTTACAACTCACCGAGACCTGGTTCACAGCCTCAACATTGCATCATTAGGCAGTGATGCAAAAATAGTTAGGTTGCCACTAAGAGAGTTATAAGGACCAGGGCGAAGTAACTCCAGCAACATTTTTTGTGAAGAATTAACATTAACACTATATTTAACTTTAAGGGCATTATCATAACAACGTTCAAATAATATTTTTTATAATTTTAATAAGACCCTTTTTCAATTATATATTTTAATCTGTTAAATACTTTATAATATTCGTGATACGTTAGGTTTAACTTGCACGATATGTCCCTAATATTGATACCAGCCGCAGCATCATCGTAAACAACGCCAGCAGGTGTTTTGAGCATATTAATATTACAAGGGGGAATACACGAGTGCAAAAATTTAGGTACGATCATTTAGGTAATAAATATTGGGTTTGTAAAAAACGTCTAAAGACACCTGATGGGTGACTTTTTATTCCTCTCTCTACTTGGGTTAAACGGACTTTTAAACCCTCTTTAGGGCGGAGGAGACGAGTTCACTCCCAAAATATAAATATTACCTGACTGCCAAAAAGGTGATGGTTGAATTCACTCCCAGACGATTTTATACCGTAATTAGAATAGGTATTTATGATACCTTAAAATCTAAACACTGTTGCCAAGTCATTCTTTTCGCCAAAGTTATTTTATTTCTTAAAATAAAACAGTAGCAAAGTAAAAAAACAAAATTAAAAAAAAATAAAATTTTATTATGTAGGTATACAAACTTTATAAAAAAAATCAGAAAATTCCGATTCCGTACAAAAATTCCGAAAAAAAATATGATATAAAGATTTTACTTATACAAATATATACAATTATACAAATACAAATAGTTGTCAAATTCTACATTTAAAAGAAATATTTTTTATAAATTGAAAATTGGTAAGGCGGCCGTTCTGTAGTTTCTTTAAATTATTTTCTGTAAAGTTTTTTCTTAATACTATTTTCCGATCGTATACTTTCGCGACGGTATTAATACTTTGAAGCTTAATATAAGTATCTAGTTGGAAATCTACAAGAACATTTAAAAATTGATTAAAATTTGGATGTGCATTGTAAAATGATGCATTATAACGAGAATGAAAAGACTCGCATGCATTTGTTGTCCTTTTCAAAGACGACGAGTTTTCAGCCCAAATGTGAGGAGGAAAAGCTGATGTTTCTTCTATATAATTTTCAACCAAATAGTCATTAAATTTGACCAACTTTTCATTTTCTGGTTGAATTGAAACGATATCTAGAGCAAAGCACTCCCCAACGTCTTCTGCTTTTAGAAATGGTAAACCAAATATATAAGTTAGACATTTAGTTACCTCTGTTTCTGCACCGTTTTTTAACTGATACTCTTTGGCAAGACCTAACTGTTGAATTTTTCTAAACCAACTTTGACCCAGGTGAAATAGGCATCCCTTAATTTCAGTAGTTGGGAACATTTCCCGAATCGCTTTATGTATAGCTGCTTCAAAATCTGCAGTTATGATTTTTAGGAAAAACTCGTGACCGGTTACAGAGAGGTATGCTTCTTTGAAATAATGAAAAGCTAATTTATATGAAGCAGTGTTTTTATTTTTTAAAAGAAAGAAAACGAGAGGAACATAATGACTATTTTTGCAACCATGAATGGTAAATAATTGTAAAAAAAATTTCGGACAATATTCAAAAGTGCCGTCAACATATAATTCCGATATTTCTGTTAAAGCAAGAAAGTTACTTTTACATGAAAACATGATTACATGATTTTTTTCGTCATTTTTTAGAGGAAAACGTTCACCTCTATTTGTTTTTGTTTCTACAGAATTTAGTAAATTATGAAATTCAAAGATATCTTTAGGAAGTTTTGTTGCAGTTTGAGACCTAGCAACATACATATTTTTTCTAATTCTTTCAACGTCAGAAGTGGTAATAGTTTCACATTGGGATTCTCTTAGCTCCTTTCTGATTAAGCCCATTGGTTTTGCCGAAACATCTTCAACTGCTTTCATTTTCACTGAATTGCTTATAGTTTGCCTGTTCAGAATTTCTTCAGATATTTTGTCATGGTTGTGGAATAAACAAAATTCTATCACTTCAACACTGTCTGGTTTAGTTTTAACACATGCCTTGCACGGCGGTTTCCGGGACGTACAAGCCCATCTTTTTAAAGTGCCTTTTGCTAACAACTTGTGAAAAGAAAATTTGAAACCGTTGATAACTAACATGTCTTTGCCTTTTTCACTTTTAACTATTGAAGCCTCCATTGCAAACTTTTATTACACACACTATAAATCACTTCGTTTTAAACAAATTTGGTATGTTCAATTTGGTATGTGCAACTAATAAAGAATCACACTAAGGGTTTATTATTTCTATTATTTAACTCCTCCCCCAAATATGAATCAATTTGCTGATAATCTCTTGTTAATTATAGTTAATGTTAATTAAAATAATGAGTTCTCTAAATTTGAATCAATTTGCTGATAATCTCTTGTTAATTATAGTTAATGTTAATTAAAATAATGAGTTCTCTAAATTTGAATCAATTTGCTGATTCATTTGTTTCTCTCGTAATTTAGAAGTAACCTGAAGTAATCTTGCTTATACCTAGTCGACTACAAACTTTTATGATTTTGATGTCAACATTCTTGGAATGAGTTTAAAAATAATCTGAAATTTAGTTAATAAAATTAGGTTAAAACCACATGACGAGAGTTACGATGCTCTCAAAAAAGCAGCGTATTGAAGTTTTAATTTTGTTGGATTGTGAAGACAAGGCACATACTCAAAATGAAGTTTGTATGCTACTTAATGAAAAGTATCGTGAGAGTCCAATTACGCAGTCAACTGTGTTATTTTACAAATTTAAAGACGATAGGACAGTACGTGATTTACCTAGAAGTTGCCGAAAAGATGAATTCTTATCATTAAATGAAAATCCACATTCTTCAACTAATACATTACCGCTTAATAACGATGTTACTAAAGCTTCCGTATAGAGACTCTTAAAAAGCCAGGAATATCACCCATATAAAGAGTATATTGTATAGGAACTTCTCGAAGCCGATTATGATGGAGATTAGAATTCTGTGATGAAATGACGGTAAGCTGCGAAGAAACCAACATTTTTTTTTCAAAATATTATATTCTCTAATGAGACTACATCTTATTTAAATGGAATGATCAATAGATATAATTATCGATTCTGTTTTGATCAAATCCACAGTGGATATGATATGTGAAGGACACACACAACATCCTCAAAATGTTAATGTGTGGACTGAACTAATTAAAAACAGCATTATAGAACCAAATTTCTTTGAGGAAAATCTTCCTGCTCAGCGTTAACTAAATTTCCTCTGATTTGAATTAATACCTGCATTAGCACTTATTTTTCCTAACGAGGTGATCCAGATATTCCCCATGAGAAAAAATGGTTCCAACAAGATGACGCACCGCCGCACCTTGGTGTAAATGTTTGAAGATACTTAGAAGAAAGTTTTCCAAATCGATGGATAGGTCAACGATTTATTTCTATGGAGGTATTTGAGGGAGGAAGTGTTACAAAATAGATGAGACAGCATTGAGAGAGATAGAATTAGGATGAAGATAAATAATTTGCAGGCCGAAAGCGCTCGTCGCGCAGTAGATAGTATTTACCATAGACATGGTGAATGTTAAGTGGAAGGTGGAGGCCACCTTCAGAATTTGATAAAATAAGTCGAATTAGGTGAGTGCTAACTTTCGAATTGCTCATAAATTCAATTGATTCTAAAAAATGTTACTTGGGCTTGCTTTACAAGTGCGAAATGAGCAAAAGCAATTTTTTGGATACCATGGGATTCAGTTTTTGAAAACCTTTTTATAGAGCCCCCATGCAACTATTAAAAAAAAGTTATTGTAGCTACAGGATAAGGCGTTGAAGGGAAAGGGCTGAAAATATTAAAGAAAGATGAACAACAATTTAAATATTTTCTTAGTCTTATAAATAACCTAGAAAAAATATGAATTTTATGCAGAACTTTTGAACAACTCAGTATACAGTGTGTGTACAAAGTTTGGAAACGGCTTAATAACATCACAATTTATTGGCCGATTTAAAACAAATTGTGTTTTATTTATTAATAAATAAAACACCAGTTCAGTTTTGATGTAAAGTCATAAAAGCTGTCATTTTCACATGCAAAAATGTCTTTAACTGAAAGTAAAAGAATTAAAATTCTTATGATGAGAGGATATGGCGATAGGGTCAGGTCTTACGAAGAGGTTAAAAATCTATTTAACGACGCATTTTCAAACCGAAATCCAATTTCAAAAGCAACTGTTCTAAAAATTGTCCGACGGTTCGAAGAAACTGAAAATTGTAGAGATAGGCGACGACCAGCAGTAGTAGATGAAGAGATAAGTTTGGAAATTTTACAACATGTTGTTGAAACCCTTGTTTCATCATTAAGGAAAATTTCTCAAGTAAGTGACGTCTGCTTCAAATCCGTCCATAATATTTTCATAAAACATAAATATCACCCTTTTAAAATACATGTAGTTCAAGAGTTATCAGAAGATGATTATGAGCGAAGAATTAAATTTTGTGATATTATGATGTCTGGGTTTGACCAAAATAACCAGTTTTTCAAATTTATAGTATTATCGGACAAAGCAACATTTATGTTAAATGGTAAAGTCAATAGACACAACTGTAGGTTTTTGGCAAATGAAAATCCTTACTGGACTAGAGAAGGTCATACACAACGCCCTGGAAAATTGAATGTGTGGGCTGGGCTTCTGGGTAACCACAAGATCGGTCCATTTTTTATTGATGGAAATTTGACATCACAACTTTACCTTGAGCTATTGGAAACGCAAACAGTGCCTACTATACGAAATGTGATGGGTCCAAATTATGCAAGTACATTGTTCTAACAGGACGGAGCACCTCCCCATTTTGGTCGAAACGTGCGCGAATTTTTGAACAACACTTTTCCGAATAGGTGGATCGGTAGAGGGGGTAAAATCGAATGGCCACCTAGGTCCCCTGATTTGTCGCCTAACGACTACTTATTATGGGGACACTTGAAGAACAGAGTTTATACCACAAAACCTCAAAATTTGGCCGATTTGCAGCGTTGAATTTTGGACGAATTTAAATTAATAACACCAGAAATGATTTACAACACAATTGAAAAATTTTATTTTCAATTAGCACACTGTCAAGCTGTACAGGGAAAACAGTTTGGGGACACTTAATATAAAAAATATATTTTTTCTAAATTGTACTCGTTATTTCGAAAACTAGTACTGATATTAGGAACAAAGTATAAATGAAAAAAATATACAGGGTGTTACATTTAAAAATATAAAATTCGTTCGAATTTCAGACAAACTAAAAAGCTGGCAACAACGCCAATATCGTCATTCGGTGCGTCAGATCCTCTTACACAACTATGCCAAATTTGGTTGTATGAAATATTGTATGTTGTATAAAAATGGTATATTATACTTTTTGAATATTATATTGTATAAATAAATGTATCGTATCATTAAACTACTTTCCCTCGAACATACTGCCCCCAAAGTTCCTAAATGCCTACTCTAATAATTGGAAGTATATAAATTAAGCCACCACAAATTCCAATATTTGCATAAAATGGAGGTGCAAAATGTAAAATATGTATATTCCGATTTTCGAACGGTAAAAAAACTTGATGCCCCACAGGTGCATCACTTTTCCTGCAATAAAACCCGACAGGAATAACTGATAAAAAACTGACTGGCTTGTCACTCCCAAACTGTTTGGTAATTCGTTTATAATGTCCACTGAGGCAAGTTTTTGATAAATATGGATACTATTTTACCAAAACTCTAAATTTAGTCACCGATGAAAGTTGGCAGCATATTTTAAAAGCTTGTAGCATTTTTAAAATTGCCACTATTGAACTGTGGGAGACTTTCGTGTGATTCTTACAGTCATGTATCCACAAAGTTCATCTTATACAGTGCGTCCATAAAGTCTTGCACAAATTCATTTAAAATTCAGGTATTTACTTTTTAAAAACGCTCGAACACGTCAATTAGTACTTTTGTTTGCGCATTTTTTAACGTAAAATGTTTTTATACAGGGTGTCGCACGTATGAGGTATGAGGTCATCAATAAATGTGTTTAAAATAAATTTTCAAACGTCAATATTTCGGAAACCGTGATTTCCAGAGGTGTTAAGTGTTCATCATAGAATTCAAAATTGATATAATATACAGGGTGTTCCATTAAAAAAAAATCCTTGATGACCTCATACCTCATACGTGCGACACCCTGTATAAAAACATTTTACGTTAAAAAATGCGCAAACAAAAGTACTAATTGACGTGTCCGAGCGTTTTTAAAAAAAGTAAGCCCCTGAATTTTAAATGAATTTGTGCAAGACTTTATGGACGCAGTGTATAGTTATTTTTGTTTATTAAATTGTCTCATCTTTTGTTTACAGAAAATCAGTCGATACATGCGGGGTTAGTAGTTCCCGAGAACCCGAGAAAAGCAAACAACGAGAAGCGACAATATGACATTTGGCGAAATCATTGGAGTGGGAGGTAACCCGGCCAACTGTCGTAAGTTTAAGCAGGCCGTGTTTCAGCCGTTAGTCCGGTGGTCTATAAATTATCATTATCAAGTTTAGTTGTAGTTTTTGTTAAAAGAAGTGTGTTGTTTAACTGTTTGTTTTTGTGAGTGCTGTGCTATTGTAAAACTATGCCTGGTAATACCTATGCGTTTCGAGGGTGTCACTTAAAAGAACGAATAAGCATGTTTGCATTTCCAAAGGATTCTGAGCAGTTAGTACATTTGCACCGCTTTAGGATTGTTGATTAAAAATGTAGGGAAAGGTAACAAAACTTCTGTTCAATACCTAAAAAGAGATAAAGGGATACATAAGAAAATACTGTTTTTTCTCTTCTATATTAGTAAAAACCTACTTACGCACTGTCTACTTTATCCGTAAAACTCTAATTACCCACACTATATTGTTAGAAGCCAAGCTGTGCCTAAGAGCAGTTATCGTGTGTAATAGGCTTCCTACCACTCTTGGTATGTTATATACTATTTTATTTCATTTTTTATGATTATACGAAATTTGTTGGACAGTCAATTACATGAAACACAGAAGATATTCATGAAAAAAGTACTTCTTACTAGGTACACACATTTTTAATTTCGGTGTAAAGCATTTACTTCATCGCTTTAGTGCTTCTTTCAGTGTAATAACCTGGCCAACTGTCAAAATTTCAAGGACATATAATTTGGTCCCTATTTAATCAACGCTAAACTCGGGATTTTGTCGCTTCTCGTTGTTTGCTTTTCTCGGGTAGTACTGCGTCCGTTTTTCTGTTGGTTAATTGCACAAGGCGCTGCAAATAGGGTTGATGAGGTATTTTCGTTCGAGTCTCCGTCAAGTCGCAGGACTCCCGTTTTTCATTCTTGGCCATTTTTATGTAATAACAAAAGTTGTTTGGAATTATTTTCTTTATTTGATTATTTAATTTTTATTGTCGTAAAAGCCCAGACTTTCGTATCGTCCTAATCTTTGCTACGGTGTTTCTTGTTCTCTTCTTTTTATTTTGGGGTTATGTTAAGTTGTGTCAGCTGCTTGTTCAATCTAGAAGGTCGAGCCGGCTGCCGTTTGCATTTTTTTTTTATTCTTTTTAAGTTTGCTGTTTTTGTTGAGAGTTCCGTGGGCCATTTTCTATTTTGTTATTTTTAGGGGTTTGTTTGGTTTTCGACCGATTTTGCCGTTTTTGCTGCCGTTCGGCATTTATGTAGGTTGTAGGTCAAGACAAAACCACATGGGATTTTAAGGCCTACATCATAGTCTAACAGCTTGGGGTTCCCGTTGGCCATACTAATTTAAATTCCACCTGACCTACCAGGAGTAGCCCAGAAAAACCCACATGGGGCCGTCCTGATGGATTGATGTAGCTGCATAGCAGGATCCATCGAGGACTCACAGAACAGTATAAAATCACCTGGATATATTTTTTTATAATTTAATTAATTTTTTTATCGTTCACCATGGTTTATCACATTTAATATTTCAATCTTATTACTTTTTGGATTTAAAGGTTCCAGAATCTTCGTAGGTTATACCCAATTTCTATTTTAAATCCTTGCGTCCGGAGAGGCTGTTTTTTATTCATTCTTTAAAATAAATAATATAAAGTCAATCACAAATTAAAATACTTTTTTTTAACATAACTCAAGCTTGCAAACTATGCTGATTACTCTATCCGCAACTAGTCTACACCATACATTTATTTCGAAATGCACCTGAGGTCTAATTTCCTAAAACAATTCTTAAAACGATTCTCGGTATCCCAAAAGTTTTTTTTATTAAATATACAGCAGATGGTGAATGCACTCTTGTCACTGCAAAGAATTGATTGACAAAATTCTTGGATTAGAATTTTGAATGTTAAACCAATTGCAAAAGTATAAACGCCTTTCAGGGTCCCCAGCATGAAGCTGCTGCACAGAATAAGTTTTATAGTTATGAACCTTGTGATTTTTTGAGATTCTTCTTCACTCCTGCAGAAGTTATACTACATTCTCTGGCTATAGGAACCGTTAAGTTTTCTAGATTGATATGAGTTTGAGCCAGCACAATAATCTCGTTTGCAGTAGGTATGATATTAATATATTATATTATATATTATTCCCTTCCTTAAAAACACTACCTTCTTCGAGCATGCACCCGCGAATTCGCTGAAATATTTTCCTTAAAGGTTGAATTCTCTCGGGATATAAATTAGCATAGCTTCTTTCCGCTTAAAACGGTATAATCTCCTGGCTTGAACTTCTATCAAACCAGGTGGCGTCCAAGGCAAGCCAACGACGAAGGGAAGGTGTACGTATGTAACGGACCACGACCTCATGCCTCCACAATACCGTACGCACTGAGTGACAACCTATTGTCCATGGCAAAAGGTTTCCGCAGTCATAAGCTTATCTTTTATTTAATTTTTTACGGTTAGGTAATCACTGCAGAAAAAATCCTATATGACGCCCTGTGCGCGGTCAGTGTGCACAGAAAGCAATTCACGTATAGCTCGACACACTTATCTGTAGTTACCAAAAGGATGCGAGCTAAAAACCATCATAAACTTACGAAATATAATTTCCTATTTTTATTGTATTTAAAGCATATCGGTGTAGCACGCCCAAGATTTCCTTTCTCTTACTGATTCCCCGTAGCCACAAACTGGTATGTGACCTGTAGGTCTTAAATCTTAGGAAGGTCGTTCCAAAAAGATGACGTTCTTCAGATTAAATTGGATTGAAGAGATATTTAAGGCTTGATTAATAATTATTGTAAGCCCATTCCTAAATCGGATAAAACACCTAATATAATATACCAAATTGACGGAAATACGTAATTCCGAAAACGTAAGTATACGATTGATTATAATAAAATAGGATATAACGCCACTCAAACTATAATAATATTTATAACTTACCATATACTATAATCTGAGAAGTTGGAGCCGTTCTTTTAGCAGCAATATTTTCTGCTACACAAGTGTAATTTCCGGTATCCTGGGTCCGGGCTTGACCAATGAGTAAATGACCCTCGGTCGTGACCAGAACTGAACTGTCTGACTGAAGTACTTGCCCACCTCGAAGCCAGTATACTCTGGGGGGTGGCATACCCTGAGGAGGCATGCATTTTAGTTCCGTGTGCTGGCCGATTTCGACTTTTACAATGGGTTCGGGGTTCACTTCAAATTGTTTCTTTAAATCTGAAAAGAAAACAAGCATTACTAAGTTACAAGATATCATTTCGTTTAATTTTATAAATAAAAAAAAAAAAAAACCATAATCAAAAAATCAAAATCTTTATTTGGTACTTGCAAAATGCAGCCATCTAGGATGGATGTACACGTTATTTAACACATAAATATATATGTGACATCGTTACACTAAGTATGCACTGTGGCTCAAATTAAAGGAGTACACTTTTTAATTGTGAATATTTTTTTTTCATTTTGCACTGATTTAATTTATTTTTGGAGTGATGATGAACTGAAATCGTCTCAGTAAAGTGTGTAATTTTTATCAAAATATTTTGAACAGGGCCGGATTGACAGGTTTTTTTCAACACACGTGCGCTTATGTTCGTTGCAAATGGAAACTGATTTATTTAAATTTCAGATGATACGTTTTTTTGGTAGTTTAGCTATCGAAAATTCTCCAGTATAGGTCTCATTGTGAAATATTTTAAAATTCAAGAAATACAATTTATTTTGTTGAATCTTAACTAACAAATTTAATAATATTAACAATTAATTATATCAAGACTAACTGTCACTTAAAATCGAAGGCAGTCTAAATATTTACAGGATAACATTATGGATATGACCACCATGATTTTCTATCACCGATTGCAGTCGCCTTCGCCATAGGTCAATAGCTGTAGTGATTATGACCTGGTTAAAATTATTGCAACAGAACTGTAACCTTTCCTTTAGCTCTTCGATGGTTTTAAACCTTTGACCATTGTGAACATTTGCCTATAAAGTTCCCCATATGGAATAGTCAACATGGTTTAAGTCTGGACTATTGGGTGGCCACATCTCCGGTTCGATGTAATCGGGGCATTGCTCAAACAAAAACATTCTTGTACGCCGAGAGGTATGGGAAGGAGCACCGTCTTGTTGGAACATGTAATCGTACAGATTGCTTTAATTTTAGGAAGCAAGATACGCGTCCTAGTTGAGTTTTACTCCGGCATTTACAACAATGAGACTTGACTTCCCCAATTTGGAAACTGCCACAGAGACCATTACGCCAGGTGAAAAGTGACTTCTCTCGATTAAAAGATTTTCCAAAGGGATTTCCCTCTTTACTCACATTTTTGCGTATACCCGATTATTTTGTGTATTCTTTGGCGGCCTCAAGTTATACATCTTCTCATCTGAAAACCCTATCTTTGCGATATTTTCCCGAGAACGGAATCTTCGTAGTAATAGATTACATCTTTCTAATCGTTTCTCCTTCACATTGGCATCAAGTTTTTGACAGTAAACTTTTTTAAAGAGTTGGCAATCATTTTTTACATTTCTTTGAACTGTACTGAACCGTGAATTCTTGTGCTTAACTATTGATAAGTGGTTTGCACTTCTAGTTCGTTACGAATGAAAAGAAGAGTTACGTTGATATTAGTTACTGTTGCTTCTTATAAACATTATCAACTTATATATATAAATACAAGGAAATGTCACAATTTTTTGACTATTGAAAATCGGTCTACAGCTTCAGGTTAAATATAAGTCTTATGATTCGTTTTTGGGCTACAAATATTCTGTTGGAACTCAACTGCATGTCCCGATAATATGATGTTATAACTTAAATAGCAATATACTAGTGAATAGTAAACATTTATAAGAGCTTCTGTCTCGATTGTATTTCTTAACTGTAAGATAGCAAAGTATGCTGAGTTAATTATTTTACAAATATAGGCTGTGTGATGTCTTTAGTGTCAATACACAGCCCAACAAAAAAAAAATTTTTGTCTTGGTGCCGAAGAAAAAACAACTGATTTTAGTTATTTTGAATGTGGTGATTCCAAAAATACTTAGCGTTTCTTCGTATCAGCTCTAGTTTTTGCGATAGAGCCTACTTATAATAAATTTTAATATTAATATATTTGACAATTATAATGGTCATGCATTTTATTAAAAACTTCACACTAATTCCAGAACTAATGCCTTTTTAATTATACCCATTTATTCATAAATCACTGGAAATACCTAATCTTATATTGGCAAAAAGCCATATAATATTACAGATAAGAAATAAGTTTTCCTGGAATTTTTTTGCACCTGCAGATTTCTTATTTTCGCATTTGCAATTAGCATAATAAATATACAATAGAAGGCAATAAAAGTGAATGAAATTGTATACCGTAAGCCTCATAAATTAATTCGTTAACTTGACTTGTGTCCTAGGATATTAGTGCCTATATAATCCCCATAATTTGGGGATTATATTATGCGGAATATTGCCTGCATGCATTTAGTTGAAACTTGAGCTTCATTGCAAAAGTGTGTTTTTTGAAACATCGTATTTAAACATGGCTTCTACAAGTAGGCGTAGTTGCGTAAACCATCCGGACGTTTTTTGCTACATATGTGGCGAGTACATTTTAAAAGAAAGTAGAAGAGTGATTTGTGACTTTATGAAAAAAGATTATTTGGCCTATTTTGGTGTTAACTTAGGAGACCAAAATGAACCCCGGGATCCGCATGATGCATGCAAAACCTGTGTCGAACACCTGCGACAATGGGCAAAAGGACAAAGAAAGTATTTAAAGTTTGTTGTTCCGATGGTATGAAGGCAACAAAAAAGCCACTTTGACAATTTTTTTGTCTTGTGAAGATAAAGGGCATTAATCGTAACAATCGGCATAAGTAGAACTATCCTCACCTGGAGTCAGCAAGAAGACCTGTTTAGCATTCTGAAGAAATACCAATTCCAACATATAGCAGCCTGCCTACGTTACCAGAGGATACAGTCGAAACGTCATCTGACGAGCTGCAGTGTGACCGATTTGAAAAAGAAGACAGTGATTTTGCAGGAGATTTAACAAGTCCCGAACGCTTTACTCATGAGGAGCTAAGTGACCTTGTCAGAGATTTAAACCTCCCAAAAGAGTCTTCCGAGTTACTTGCCTTCAGACTAAATGAAAATAATCTTCTTTATCCAGGTACCAAAATTACGTAGTACCGTAACAGAGAAAAGTATCTTTTGCCATTTTCCTCTCAGGAGGATAATATAGTTTTTTGTAATGATATTAAAGGTCTGTTAGAGAAAATGGGTATAACAGAGTAGACACCAGACCATTGGCGTCTCTTTATCGCCAGTTCCAAACGAAGTTTAAAGTGTGTCCTTCTACATAACGGTAACATATATGGAAGTATTCCAATTGGGCATTCTACAAAATTAAAAGAAGAATATAAAACAATATCGTTAGTGCTTAAAAAAATTAAATATGACGAACATCAGTGGGTAATCTGTGTTGACTTAAAAATGGTGAACTTTCTTCTGGGACAGCAAGGTGGTTATTCAAAATATCCTTGTTTCCTGTGTCTTTGGGACAGCAGGGCTAAGGATCCACACTGGATTAGAAGAGAGTGGCCTTTTAGAGATGATTTAGTACAAGGAGAAGCTAACGCAATTAATGAAGCGTTGGTTGAACGGGAAAAAAACAAATTTTCCTCCTTTGCATATTAAACTAGGACTAATGAAACAATTTGTAAAGGCCTTAGACCAGAATAGTGCGTGTTTTGAATACTTGTCCAGTAAATTTCCTGCACAGCAAGGAGAAATTAAAAGCCGAGATATTTAATGGACCTCAGATCAGAGAGCTGATAAAAGATTCACATTTTACAGAATCGATGATTGAAACTGAATTTATTACATGGTGCTCTTTTGTTAAAGTTGTGCAAAACTTTCTCGGAAACAAGAAATCGGAAGATTACTGAGAGATATTGGAAGATATGCTCAACAACTTTAGGCAACACGGGTGTAATATGAGCATTAAGATTCAATATCTCCACAGCCACTTGGAACGATTCCCAGAAAATCTTGACGACCTTAGTGAAGAAGAGGGGGAACGATTCCGCCAGGATATAAAAACTATGGAAGAGAGATATCAGGGTAGATGGGACATTCACATGATGGCCGATTACTGCTGGAGTCTTTAACGAGAGTGTTATTTTCAATCTCATGCGAGAAAATCTTATAAAAGGAAGTTTTTGGGTGATGCAGACTAGCTCATTTTTATTTATTAATTTAGGTTAATTTAAATTAATAACTTAAGTTAATATTGTTAATGTTACTGACAGATTATTTTTTGTATTTTTTGTGGTGTACAATAAACATTTTTCTTCCATTCCTCAGTTGTTTTTTTGGTGGTAGCAGTAATACATATATAATTATTCGATATAAAATATGCCTAATCTCGAAAATATACCTTATGACCGCAGTTTTTGAAAACGATCTGATGGAGCAAATCTGAGGTTATTTTTAGGTTTAGCAGACACAAACTACCTAGAAACAGTAAAAAATTTGAAGTGAATTGGTTTACATACAATCCTAGAAATTTACATGCCTTGAAAGTTTGAATGAGAGGAATCTTTATACTGGGGGAGTTATTTCTACATCTAAAGTTAATACACACTATTGTTTGGATATTTATGATCAGATTATTTCTGTCGCAGCAGTCTTTGAAGTCTCTAATCGCACTTTATGTCACATTTTCGAGTTCCACCAGAGCTCGCCCTGAGATCACCACAGAGGTGTCATCAGCGAGCATATCATTATATCCGCAACATCAGAAACTTCACAGTCAATTTGCACATAAAGCTTTCTGTCCGTAAGGTATGAGGACATAAGGGCAAGCATTCGTCCTGTAATGCCATTGGCATAAAGCTTTTCAATAATGAAGCCTATGTCCAGGCTGTCAAGTGCTCGGGATAGATCGAAGAAGAGGCCCGCAACGCACTGCCTGAAAAAATGGATTATCTATCTAAAAAGCTAATAAGGCGATCATAATATATCCTTTTAAATATTTTTGAGACTGAATTTAAGACTGTTATCGGTCGATAAATTTTTGGCACATATTCTGTCATCTTTTTATAAATTGGTATAACCTTCCCAATCTTGAGTTGATCAAGAAAAATGCCAGTGTCGATAGGTCTACTCGGTAGGCCAAGGGCTTAGCAATTGAACGTTTTATGGTTTTGATGACTTTTGCGGATATAATATCATGGCCGACACTCTTTTTCTGCTTTATACCAGAAATAAGTTGTACAATCTCGTGACTGTCACAAGGTTGAAAGTAGAAGCTGTAAGAGACGCCAGGAGAGGGTAAGCTGCATTGGCGAAATGTTCCACTTGAAAAATTTTCGCTCAATTTTTTATGAGTTATGCTACCAAAGAAAGAACATAAGTATTCTGCAACATGTTTTGTGTCAGATATCTTACCTATATCGTAGTCTGTAATTTTACTTTCTGTTTTTCGCCTAGTTCTACCTAGATAAACTATTACAAATAAACAAACAAAACAATTACAATTTCTGTAAAAATCGTTTTTGTGTGCTCAGTTCAATTTTTTTCCTCTATTTTTATGTTTTCCCTAAAGATACAAAATTCTGTAAGTGTAACAACCCTGATCCAAAGTTAATTCTGTGCTTAAGATAAAAGTGTTTTATAAACGCGCAAATATCTGATCGCGATCTGTAACGCAAGAGACCAAAGTCTATTTACTTAAAGCAAGCTTTCACAAACTAACATCAGTCGATTGAGGGCAAAATTTCTGGTCGAACTGTACATTATCGTTAGTAAAGAAATGCCTCCAATATGAACCTTAAGTTATATGTTTCAGTATTCCTTACAGTGTATAACTGTAGAAATATCTTTTTGGAAAAAAGTAAGGCGAACGAAATATCTAAAATACGAAGATTAAAAGAATGCATCTCTTAAGGATGTGGGGCGTATGTACCTACACTGTTACGAAATATATACCCCTGAGGAATGAAACTTTATTCCTAGAACATAGTTTTTGCGGCCACCCACGGTTTGACCAGTATATCATCTAGAATATACCGCTTTTATGCCCCTCGATGCAATCTTTTGCTCTTTATTGGTATATTCAGTGTGGTCTACTATACGTGCAACAAATGGTAAGTTTTTCATTTCACAGATAATGGACCACATTGTATAAAACTATGTTTATTATTTTAATAGTCCGCTTGAATTGTAACAGTGCTATATAGCCTGAAACTTAAAGTTTCTAATCTTAAATTCAACCAATAAGTAATTCCCGCCATTTTACACAAGTGGCCCTAAAGGTATTTGTTTTTCTGAGAAACTTGTAAGCTTTGCAAGAACAAATTAGCGTCTCAAATCCTGTGGCGAAATCGCTCGTTAACTCCTTTATTTGTGTTGTTACTTCCCTTAAACCCGTCAATTCTTTGGCATCTCCACTTCTAATTTTATTTGTTGGTTCCTCTCCTTTTGGTCTTTTATGACCTAAAAACGTCGTTAGGAACAAAACTTAATTAAATAATAAGACCTGCAAGAAAAGGACGGACGAGTCCAATTTCATTTTAACCACTTGTTGATTGGTTTAGTTAAGTTGGATTTATTTTGTTAATAGGATGAATAAATTAGGTATGAATGAAAGCCATAAACGGTAGCAAGTATAATTTGGGCTGTTATTACCTTGTTTAATTTTTGTTTTAATTGATATGTTTAATTTAGATTAACGTATCATGGTAATTGATCATGATGGGCGTACAAAAATGCTGTCTTCCTTAATTTGGAATACTGGCTTTTTGATGTGTTTGTTTTAAGAAGATTACTCTTCTGATTTCTTTTTACGACTTGACATATAACACGAATATAAAACGGGATAATTCCCAATTACAAACGAATACTTAGAATAATTATAATACCTGGTAGGCGCTCAAAATAGGATTAGAGTCCGTATTTATTTCATGTAGGTAATTATTGCAGCTGCTTTAGGTTTTATAAAATTCAATAATTTAATCACATTACCTGTAATATTTTTAGCTGTTGTATATATGTATGTTATTTTATATTGTGTAATGAATTTCTCCAGATAGAGCGCACAATAGTGCTTCGCAAAGTAGGTATTTCATACTAGAGTTTTTATACATTTTGTGAGTAGAAAGAGAATATTTGCATTGAACAGATGTTTGATAAATTATTTGATTTCACGTCCATTTTTTTATTCCTATGCAAAAAGGTAGATTTGAGAAAATGTAAATCACATATTCTTTATTCATTATTTATGATGTATAACATTTCTTTCGGCCATGATCCCCGGCGCGGATTCAGGAGCGGGGGCTTCCGCGCCGGATTCGATATATTATCTTTATTTCTTTAGAGAACATAACTAAGTATTAATAAAATAAAAATATTCATAGCAGAATTTTTTTTCAGATAATTTTTTTGTAAATATACTTTTTCTTTGAACTACTACTACTACTACTACTACTACAACTAATTAGAAATAAACAACAAAGAACAATAAAAAAAATTTAGAGTTTTTCAAACCAGTTAAATTAATTCTATGCGACTAGTTGAGATGTTGCAAAATGGTGAATTATGCCATAAAATTCAAATTTCTTTTGCAGATTTTTTCAAAATTTTGTTTTCTATTAAGTGCTTATCCATAATTATTGTGACAAACTTGACAGTCATTCCTGGTTATTCTCGTGTATTACTAGAATATGTTTTAACTCACTTTAGACACAAATCCTCGATTATTTGACACAGACGGGGCTGGCAATCGAGTAAAATAAAATAGGTAAATGTTTTGTTTACTAAATAAAAAAATTAGTTAAATATCATGCTTTCGGAGAGTCCGAAACAGTTCGCACTACGGATTTTGATTTGTTCCTCTTTCATTTGAAAATAATATGCTTGGCCAACGAAACAGTCTAATTTTGGTTTCACCACAATTCTATATAGCTACATACATGTGGTTTAACTACCCGCAAGCCATGCATATTTTTGATACCGTTTTTCTGAAAATGACCTATTACTAGGGATGCGCAAAATTTTTAGAACATCGATGTTGAAATCAAATGATACATCGAATACAGAAAATCGATGTTGGAAAAAAATCGGACAGAAAATATCGATATTTATAAACATTGAGTGTTTATAAATATCGATAAATATGTTTAAAATAAATTATACATTTTAATATAATAAATGCGAATATATTTATCTTAAATAAAAATATAACAATTAAAAACAAAAGTAGGAATACATTTGTCCATTTGAAAACAAAATAGGAAATTACCAAATTTGCAAAAAAAAACTGTAGTCTACTTAAAATACAAGTAAAATCCATAAAATCGCAATAAACCATGAGCGTTTCACTCACGAAAAAAAAACCTGTGGAGTATATAAAACCAAAATGCTAAAAAGAGCGTGAAAACTATATAAAAATTGGATTCAAAATATCGGTAACAAATTTCAATAAAATCGGGAAAACGATATTTAAACAAATGACAAAAAAACGATTTTTTTTTAAACTTTACCACCCTATATATATGTTATCAATAACGGGGCAAGTTCGGATACATGTTCAAATAAACTTTTTCTTTTAGAATATCATATGGAATCACTCCCTTAAGTTACGTACCGTACTTCTGAAACACCCTGTATAGCTGATGGAACGTAAAATTATTTTCTAGAAAATTCAGCCGAATAAAGCCTATTATTTTAACAAAAAATAAATATCTCTATTTAATATTTTTAAATGTGAAACTAAAGCTTTGTAGTTATTTCTACCGATAGCAATATACCCCGAATTTTTTCGCCGTTGGCCTCGAAAGTTTTTGGAAGATATTATTATAAGGGCTTTGCAGTTTGCTTTACACTGATTCCGCATGCCGCACTTGTGCCAATTCAAGTAAGTTTTTTAGGCTGGAGGTGGTTATAATAAGTGAAAAGTCAAAAATATACATAGCTATTTAATATAAGTAAACAATAAATTTGGACAACTAGATGTAAGTAGATTAAAATTTCTCTTTAATATTTGATTTACAAATTTGGTAATTTTGGATAGGTCAATTTTATTTGTAATACCTTTTGAAATAAAATGTCAAGTTTTAACTGAAAAAAACATCGGGAAGAACATCGCAAAAAATATCGATGTTAACGAATAATATCGAAGAAAAAAACATCGATATAAACATCGAAAATCAAAACACAAAAATCGATGTTTTCAAAACATCGATACATCGTGCGCACCCCTACCTATTACTCCCTTGGCTATGTCCTGTGTTAATTAGATTCAACATTTTACGGTTGAGCGACCACTGTTTTTAGACTTTAAACTTAAAATTTATCGAGTAAGATCACTTTTTACCCCTGCTTCAACTTGGTTTTCCATGTCGTAGCGTGCGTTACCCTCAATTATTAGTTTTACATTAGTTATATAAACGAATCTTGTTTTTTTTTTTACATCGATGATAATGCAGCTTTGATAAACCAATGGAAAATATTATTATGAGAAGTCGTATTTATATAAACTTATGTTCTGATGCAAAACAATAAGAAAAATTAGTTGCAATACTTAATTTTAAAGATGCGAAAAGATTTTCTAAAGACTGTAAACATGGAAGAATTAACCAAGAATTAAGTTTGTGACCGAACTCAAGGGTGTTATTCCTTACTAAAATTTAAGATAAGAAGTTCATATAAATATAGGTCCGCAACCGCTTTACTTTTGATATACAGAGTGGCAAAAAAGTCGTGCATATTGCCTGTAATTTTTACGAAAAAGTAACCTTTATGAAAGTTGTTCAGTAAATTATTCCCCACATATCTACCTGTATGAATTTTTTCTGTCATTTCTGGTTTGGTTGCCATAGAGACTAACTTCCTTTTTTTTAAATGAAACACCCTGAATATGATTGCATATTTGGATTTTACTGTGGAAACTCTGAATTTTTTGTATTTCAAATTTTTACCTATCTGCAAGCGTTTCCGAGATAATGACAGCTTAAGAATGAAAAACTACCTAATTATAATTATTCGTACCTAACTCGTGGGTACAGTTGTGTCAAGGTGTTTTCATAACAGCGACCTAAGAGGTGTCAATTTTGAGTTCCTGTTTAATTTACTGTTGTCTGATTTCTAATTTGTTTACACTATGGTTCATCTGAATAAGAAACAACGAGTTGAAATTTTAATAATGATCGTAAGTTCAGGTTTGTCAACTTTTCAATGAATTATATCCAAATATGCCTCCAATAAATCAGTGTCGAGTGGTAAAGAAATTTCGAGAAACAGGCAGTGTTAGAGAAGCCGCTAGATCAGATCGACCTAAAACAGCAACCGGGGGAGACAAAGCTTTGGATATCATGCTCTTAATACATGAAAATCCAACACAATCATCCAGGCCAATGGCAATGGATTTTAATGTGTCTCATCAGTTGCATTCCTTCAAGATAAAGTTGATGCACGAGTTAAACGATAGAAGAGCTGAATTTTGTGAGTTGATGATGGAAATATGCAACAATGATAAGAACTTCCCAGCAAATATGATTTTCTGGGATGAAGCTACTTTCCATTTAAATAGCATTGTTAATAGACCCAATAATCGTTATCTAACATAGAGAACTATTGACTTTTATTTTTTATTTTGGCTTCGTTTAGGAGATTAATGCAATTTTATAAAACTCTGATAGGCGCATAGCCATATTATGCAAATAAATGCTATTTATTTTTTAAATCGAAAACCGTTCATAACAGGAAAATAGTTTAGGATTAAGCTTTGCTCAGTGATTATGAAAATAATGTTTATTTTAAAAAAACAGAGGCGTATCATTGTTTTTGTTAAAAAGAACAAAAGATATGTTACGCGAACGTCACTGGTGGAAGTAGCCCAAATAATTTTCCATGAATAATGTGCTTTTCTGCCTAGTTATAGTACCTACTAAAATTCAAATACTAGTGGTAAACACATCAGAGAAAAACCTAGTTTTTTTAAATTTTCAATACCCTACATTTCTAAAATAAAACGGTTGCGGACCAATGTTTGTATGAACTTGTTTTCTTAAAATTTAGCAAGATACAACATCCTTGAATTCGGCCACATACTTAAGTAACACCCTGTATATTGGATTGAGCGTATTATTAGATACTTGCTAAATCTGTTTATATATATTTTATTATGATGTTCTAAAAAACAAATATAATGATTCGTTAATTTGTTCATTTCAAACTCAAAATTTTTATGAAGATTGGAAGGGTTTCAAAAATGAGCTCTATACAAATTTAGGGATATAATAAATAAATTTTATTATATCCACATAAAAAATAAACTTTTAATAAGTTTTTAAGGGTCATACTATTTATATTAGAAATTTTGAGGCAAGCATTTAATCATAATCACAATTAAGCGACTGAATAAGTACAAAGAATTTGCAATTAAAAAATACGATCCTGCAAAACTTCTATATCGCAGAATTTTATTATTAATTTAAAAGTTCTGATGGGAGCTTCCTCATCAAACAGTCTCAGTAAATGACAAAAAACATTTTCAGCAGATTTTATTGCAGACTGTAATGAATAATTCATTGGGAAATTAAGCGCTTAAAGTTTAAGAAGAACTCCGTTAATGAAATAATAAAGTAGTTTTCGGGTGACGAAAACGGAAAGAGATGAATTCTTCGTAATAGAGACGCGTATAGCTTTAGTATCCAGATGCTTAGAAATGTAAGAAATATATTTTCAAGAAGTATATACATTGGATTAATAGATCATTTAAAATCGTTTAATTTCGGAGATCAAAGCGCCAGCGAAACGTGTAGAAAACGCTTTGGATTCATCAATTCATTTATTGGGCGTCAATTTGTCAAGTCATATGTCTTGGCATAGTCACGTTGCGGCCATTGCTAAGGCAGCCTCGCAGAAGCTTGGATTACTTTTCCGAACTAAGAACCTCTATATACCCCAAAAACTTTTGATGCTCTATAAAGCCAAAATTCGACCATTGCTGCAGTACTGTTCGCATATTTGGGGCTTTGCTCCTAAACATACCCTGAGATTGCTAGATCCATTTAAAGAAGAGCCATTCGCTTGATCGATGACCTTGATCTGACAAACAACCTGGAAAGCCTTGAACACCGAAGGCAGGTTGGCGACTTCAGTCTATTTTACAAATATTTTCATGGCAAGTGCTCAACTGAGGTTGCCCGCTTGATTCCACCCAGAGCGGTGCATGGTAAAAATACACGACGAGCCACTGCAGAGCACTTTATGTTATTAGTAATTATTTTGAACCCGAATACAAGTGTAGGGAAGATTCTACGTCTTTCTAAGCTATCGACATTTATTAGACGTAGGCGATCTTGATGCGAAAATTGTCTTTTGTCTATTCTAAGTTTGTGTAGTAAAAAATTCACGAATTTGATTTGAACTCGTTCGATACGCTTAACATGAGTTTGGTAAAGTGGCGACCAGATTACGCAGCAATACTCAAGGTGACTTCACACTAGTGAGAAGTACAAAGACTTCAGTACCTCAATGTTGGAAAATTCACAACACCGGCGCATTATAAAACCTGCCATTTTGAAAGCCTTTGCCAAAATATAACTTATATGTTCGTTAAATCGCAATTCATAGTCGAAAATTACGCCCAAGTAATCGATTAAATTTGTTCTGGGTAGAGGAGAGCTAGAAATGTTGTAGGAATGTAAGATTGGTGATTTTTTCCTAGAAAAAGATATTATCTTGCATTTAGAAATGTTCAATTCCATTCTATTTGTTAAGCACCATTTAAATATTTTATTGACTTACTAAGCTGCAATAGTGAACATTCATGAGCGTTGGTGACTTTTCTAGAAATTTTCAGATTATCCGCGTAGAAAAGAAATTGACAATTGGTAAATATATTAGCAAGATCAATAATGAATAAAAGAAATAAAATCGGCCCCAAGTGTAAACCTTGGGGTACGCCAGAAGTCACTGTTATTTCCTTGAATATGGTTCCATTAATTTTAACGGTTTGTGTTCGGTTTTGAAGGTAACTGGAAACCCAAGATAGAAGAGGATCTATAACGCCAAATGATTCCAGTTTGTTAATCAGAATGTTATGATCTACTCTGTCGAAAGCTTTTTTAAAATCAAAATATATTGAGTCAACCTGATCTCCCGAATCTACTACTGTTGACAAATAGTGGAAGTAAATACTTAAGTTCGTCTGGCATGAACGTCCAGGTAGGAAGCCGTGCTGATGTTCTGAAAGACTGTTGTATAGATTAGACAACAGTTCATCAACAACGATAGACTCTAGAACCTTGGCCATACAATCAAGGTCGGATATGGGTCGATAGTTGGTTACGTCCCCTCTGCTGCCGTCCTTGAATATAGCAGTTATATAGGCTGATCTACAGAAGCTTAGGAACTGACCTGAACTGAGAGAAAGCTAAAAGGTAACTGAGTGGAACTGCTAGGGTGGGACTACAGTTTTTAACGAAGATTGGAGGAATTTCATCTGGTCCTGCATCTTTTTTTTCGTCTAATTTAACCAGTCCCTCAAACTCTCTTAAGAGTTTTATATATGGAATAAACCCACGCTTTTGGACATTTCGTTTTTATCAATAAATTAATGCGCTTCTCGCTAATCCGTTTTGCTTGAACGGCATTTTCAATATTATTCTGTCAATGAATCGGGAACTACGTTGAGACGCTTGTGTGTGGTAAAATTGTACAAGCGTTTTGACGCCAGCCGCCAAAACGCCGCACAATTAGCTTGTGTGTGGGCCTGATAAAATATAATTTATGCTAGCAGCCTCATATATTGATGTATCTTGGGTCCCTAAGTGCTTGAGACGCCAGATCATGGTCTACCTAGTGTGATTTTTGTTATCTCCAATGGTGTCCTGGTAATATCAACAACACAATCGTTTCCCTACATCGAAAATACATATCCCCATGACTCTTATTCAACCCATGCTTAGCATCTATCTAGCAGATGACATAAATGGAGAGGATCTAGTGGTACAAAATGTTAAAAGCTTCTTATTTTGTACATTCGGGTTGAGAAAAATGAGTGTAATTTTTAAAATCTTATTTTAAATACCCTGTATAAAATAGATAAATTCTATTACATTCGTGGTATCTCTAGACCCACTACCATTAATCTTACATAATGCCGTGGTTAAAAAAAATGCTTCTAGATTGGTTTTTTCGATTTCTTTTCCAGGGCTGCAAAACGTATTTTCTTAGTTTTTAATTTAGGGCTCCTAAACTACTAAAGCAAATTAAATAAAATTTTAAGCAAATATAAAGGACAATTCTTCTTCTTAAAGTGCCAAGCAGATTCCTGCGTAGGCGACCGTCTATTTACATCCTGTCAGATTTCTCTATTTAGAGCAGCATTTTGGAGAGACATAAAGTCGTGTATTCCTGTCCATTGTCGAATGTTCCTGAGTCATGAAAGTTTTTTTCTTCCGATTCCCCTTCTTTCTTCGATTTTTCCTTGGAGGATAAGACGTTGGAATTCGTAACGAGGACCACGCAGGATGTGACCCAGATAGGAAGTCTTTCTCTTCTTAATGGCGTCGAATAGTTCACGGCTGGTCAGACCGGCTCTTCTAAGGACTTCTTCATTTCTTACCAGATCTGTCCAAGGGATCCTAAACATTCTTCTAAGAGTCCACATTTCAAATGCCTCCAATCTGTTTATCGAGGTTACTTTAAGAGTCCAGGCTTCGACACCATACAACAGGACGGACCAGACATAGCACTTAACCATTCTGTATCTGAGTTGAAAGCTGAGATCATTATTTGTTAGGAATTTTTTAAGTTTAAGGAAGGTTGATCGAGCTTGTTCAATTCTGCTTCTGATCTCGACTTCTGGATCCCATTTGTTGGTAACGAGGCAGCCCAGGTATTTAAATTTAGTGACTTCCTCTACTAGAATGCCGTTTAAGTATAAAGGGGTGGCGGGGATGTTATTTTTGCTAACCACCATAAACTTGGTCTTTTTTCAGTTAATTTTTAGGCCCAGGTGCTCACTTTTCTCTTGAACCATATGCAGAAGTGCTTGAAGGTCGTTTGCGTTGTCTGCTAAGATTACTGTGTCGTCCGCGTATCTAATATTATTAATTGGGATGCCATTTACTTTTATACCAATTGTACACATTGACATTACTTCGGCAAACCCTCTTTCTACGTACAGGTTACGGTTTAGGTTAAAGGACAATAAGGTACCTATTCACGATCAGTGGGCCGACGGTTCACGGACTGTCCGTCTTGGCCGGACGGCCGTTATCGATACTCAAACTACAACTGCATTTTTGTTCACCGATTACGGCCTTAATTAAGTATTTCACTATATAGATACGCTCAGTTCTTTATCGACAGTTGCAACTGGTCACAGGAAGTGTGCAGCTGCAATTGTTATTATATCGCACGACCAGAGGAAAAGGAAAGGCGACAAATAAAAGAGTGGTTAATAAAACGTAGCAGATTCACCCACATGGAGCTTATATGAAAACTCAGAAAAAAGTATACATACCTACTTTATTTTCTCCATTGTTCCCCTTGTCGAATTCGTCCAATATATCTAGGCATGTAGAGAGTGTTTCCCTACATTCTTGTTAAACTGCTGTATACAAAAAGTAATCGTGGTACCAAAGCGAAGGCATATGTAAGCTGATGAACTGCTTTTTCTTTGACATTTTAACCTTTTCTAAATGCACTTCTCATATTATTTATCTTACGTTTCACAGATTCTACAGCAGCTTCAATGTCCGTCATAGCCTTCTTGAACGCACTCTTATTATTATTTCGTAACCACAGAATAATCCAGGGGTATGAAGCTTTTTCTCCCAAATTTGGCCAATGGGTGGTATTCACTACGTTCCGCCGGTAAGGTAAAGTGGGAATTGATGCTGTTGGACCAGATAAAACCCAACTTGAGTGTTGCTATCTCTATCTATTGATAACTGTAGCTCACTTCACTACTTCATGACACGACTTCAAAGTAACCCAAGGTTGATTTACTTGGTCGGTACATTCAGTTAGTAGTCTGACCATATAAGCTTGCCATTTTGTTGAGCTGTCTCTTTCTGATATGTAATATTAATTAACTACTCCGAGAACCTGATTTCAAACTAGCACTGGGTTAAACCAATTAAGCGAATTGTCTGTTACGATTTTGGCCATGTCACTTATCACTCTTGTCAGTTGTCACCGTATTTCTTCCGGAAAAATGTTCCTGAATCTTTAGTATTTAGATTTTTGTTAAAATTGTTGTAATCTTTAGGAGTTCTGTATAGTCCTGTGATTTTGAGTATTTCACTCCTTAACACTCAGATAACAAGGGCACGAATTTTCGGAAGACAACACCTATATTGAGTTTTTAAGTTCTTTGGCCTGTATTCTGTAGTGTTGGGTGATGCCTGGAAGATAGGCACTCCACGTATGAGAATATCCTTTTTTTTTAAATATGTCTTTAGTAAGTACTCCTACTTAGTGGCTAGTACTTCCTATTTATCTGCTTCAGTGCTTTCATATTAACAATAGTATATGTCTAATTTTGCTGCTGCCGCGTCTTTCTAACAAAAAGAGAAAAAATTTAGCTGCAAGTGTCAAAGTTCTTATCATCTAGACGCGAAAAATAAAATTTTTATGTTTTCCCAAATGATCCTGTCACGTTATCTGCTTGGAAATATGCATGCAAGATAAGTTGGAGGCAAAATTGTACCAGCTTTTATGTTTGCGAGGATCATTTTTGTACATATGATTTTAACATACTAAATACCCTTTCCTCATAATTCGGTTGTTTTCCTAAGTCACTCTTTAAATGTCAACTTAAGACAGAACACAAACATAAAGGTCTTATAAAACCTCGAGTTCCTGACTCATTTATATCTAATATTTGTGAAATAACGTCGAATTCAGTTGTGAATGTAAATGAACCTATGATTTTTGTCCCATCCATCAATATTATCCAAACTGAAGCTGCTGTAGGGTCATCGACAGAAAATATGCTCACTAATGAGCCTTCGTGCTACGAAACTAATATATAAACTAATAGATAGACTATATTATGTAGTGGATCTAATTAACTCATATCTTGTATAAAACTACCTGGATATAAAGAGTATTATATTGTATCTAGTAGCCATTTTTTTTTCTTCGTTTCAGGAATCTGGTATTGCCTGCGGACTGAAACTCGGCGACACCTACCTAAAATGACGTACACCTGACTAAAAATGTACAATTTTGTAAGAATATATTTGTTTGTCCCTATACGAAGGCTGCAAAAAGATCAAAATCATATATTTATTTTGGGTGCATTTTTATTTATAACAATATATTTATTGCGCTAATAAGTAAGTTAGTTTTATAGTTTTTTATATTAGGTTTCATTATTTAAATTCTTCAATGTTTAGTATTTTTCAGATATTTTTAGCCTCCTCAGGACTCGTTATGATTAATTCTTCTTGATACAATCAGCAAAAATGTAATTAAATTATTTTTTTTTGATAAAAATAACTATAATACTTAAAATAACGGAATTTAAAATTTCCCGCTTTGCTCTTACCCTCCTTCCCTGCTTCCGCCAACAAAAGTTTAGTTCGACAGCTACCAGCAAATGGCGGTTTGAAATGTATTTATGTTGTATCTCTGTTTCCATGGTCTAATTTTCCAGTTCCGTGGATTAATCTGTGCCTTAGCACAAAAGCTTGTTATGAACAAATCTTATTTTAAGGCATAAAATCGTTATTCCCTTTAGAAAATGTCTTTTTAATGCAAAACTTACCACCTTCAATATCTACCTACTAGAAGTAAAGGTCTAAAGAAAAAATAATGTTAATTTGGGTATTCTTTTTAGATATCTTAAGTTACTGGATTCACTGTTATTGAGAAAAATAAAAAATGCTATATTTTTTTATTATTATATCAAGAAATGTGGACAGGGAAAAGACGCACTTTTTAAAAATCAAATCCATCGACATTTCTTTTCTTTACGATTTTTTCAACTTTCGTTGCGTAAACATAACATGACAACCTGAAGACAATTGTGTTTGTACAGTATGCGTTTCGCTAAAATCTTTTAGTCCTGAAGAAAAGGCACTTTAAATTCAGAACAAATAAAATGACAAAACGACGATGATTAGATGATGTATGTTTTGAAATGTTTTGATTTAATACTTATAGAACCCTAAAGTAAACTTTTTAGGTAGAACGGTTTAGAAATTTGAGCGCAGTTTTTATGGAATTATTTTTCTGGAATTTCATCATTGTTTATTTTGATCTGCTTTTATTTCTTTACTTGGTATACATTGTACTTATGTATAAAATATTTTACCTCTTGATTGACATTTGTTAACAAAAAATTACCGACATCTTTTAAGATAAATGCGCTACTGTAAAAATCTATTTTTTAAATATTTTTTTTTGTAATACTACACTAATAAAAATATAAATATCTTGAAATCGATCCAGAATTCTAATACACTTGTAATACAAAAAAATATTTGTATTTAAATTCCGCATTAGATTGTAAAATAATATACAGGGTGCTTTATTAGATAACCTTAAGAAAAACTAGTTTGAAAGTTGTCATTTATGGAACCAAATTTTAGACAACCTGTATAAAATAAGATAAAACTATTAAATGTCAGAGTATCGTTGGACCTCTTGTATTTAAGTTCACATTATGTAGCTCGCACAAAATAGATCTAAGGCCGTTTTTTTAATAATTTTTCAAGACGTGCAAGACGACTCTTTATTGTTTTCAATTTATTGCTCGTAACCGACTAAAGCAAATAAAATAAAATTTGGGAAAAAAGAAAGAACACTAAAAATTACCAAAATATGCAAAAACTTTCAGGGTGTACCATTGAAAAAAAAACTTTTTTTGTCGTCATACTTTTTCGGATCATTCTGTTAATTTAATATCTTCCCGAAATACACTAATATATACAGTGTAGGTCTGATTTGGCATTTCTCAATCTTAAGGAACTTAGATAATCACTGCATTTGTTATTATTTCTAAGAATGTGTTTGATACATGGTTAGTGTCGATCACCTCCTGGGAGGCTACAAAACTCCAGTCCTGTCGCTCCAAAAATGGATACATCTCGTTCATTCCTTGTCTTGCAATAGGCCGATATATACGAATGTATGTGTAATGTATGTAGGAATGCCGGTCCAATTCTGTTCATGGCTGTCAAGCTTTCTTAGAGACGGTTCTCTGCGAGTGGTGATTAACATCAATGCCGGAGTCCCTCAAGGTGCTATATTGTCGCCCATCCTCTTTTTACTATACATTAACTATCTTTCAAAAACACTAAAGATCCTATATATAGCTTCGCTGATGACAGCACACTCGTTTGATCTCTTACTTTGGATGCTCGGACATCGGCTGCCAATGTATATCTCTATAGGCACCAAGAGGTCTCACATTTCAATAAAGACCTGGAAATAAATCTGTCTTGGAGTGAGAGTAACCCAGCAGAATTTAACGCTAAGAAAACGCAGGCGGCAGTTTTTTCTAAAAAAGTTAATGTTGAAGAACCGAATATAGTTATGGCGGGACACTCGATTCCCTTGGCTTCATCAATTCATTTATTGGGAGTTAATTTGGATAGTCATATGTTTTGGCATAGTCACGTTGCGGCCATTGCTAAGGCAGCCTCGCAGAAGCTTGGAGTACTTTTCCGAACTAAGAACCTCTATACACCCCAACATTTTTTGATGCTCTATAAAGCCAAAATTCGACCATCGCTGAAGTACTGTTCGCATATTTGGGGCTCTGCTCCTAAACATATCCTAAGATTGCTAGATTCCACTCAAAGGAGAGTCATTCGCTTGATCGGTGACCATGAACTGACAAATAACCTGGAAAGCCCTGAACATCGAGAAAGGTTGGCGACTTTAGTCTACTTTACAAATATTTTCATGGCAAGTGCTCAATTGAGGTTGCCCGCTTGATTCCACCCAGAGCGGTGCATGGTGGAAATACACGACGAGTCACTGCAGCCCACCCGTACGTGATTCAGCTTAGTGTCCCTCGAGTGACACTGTTTAAAAATTCTTTCATCTGGAGAACGTCATCATTCTGGAACGACCTCCCTGAGGCCGTGTTCCTCAACGAGTATTGTCTCCAAAGATTTAAGACCAACGTGAATCATTTCCTGCACACATGCATCGCTTGCAGAGCGCCATAAATAATTAATCCTGCAGTTCTGTGCCTTGTCATAAAAAAAAACAGTTCCCACTCCGATCTGCTTGACGCTGCTATTATCTGTATGTCAACAATCACATAGCCTGACAGTATACAGTTTCACCTATTTGTATTATTGGGAAGACCTGCTGATATAGATTAAACCCCATTAATAAATCATTAAAGATTTGTTTTCTTTGATTATTTCAAATAAAGGTGGTATTAAAATCGCCGTTAATAATTATGGATCTAAATCCAGCACTACGTTCATGGATAGACCCCAGAACAGTGAAAATCATGTCAGTAAACACAATAAAATCCTTATCAGGAGCCCTGTAAACAGTTAAGATTCAGTATTGAATCCTTTTTGCATGCTACTGTGTTTCTGGAATGTATTTCTTTTAGTGTTTTTTCTGTTTCTTTTCGTAGTTTTGAACACAATTAATTTTATTTGGACCTATGCCAAATTATATTATGTATTATTGTTTTAAAAACTTTAAGTCGGGTTATCAATGATATCATCCTAATATTGCTTGCTAACCTGCCATTTCATACTTTGGTCAACGACTGGTGGAACATTACAATTATTCTTAAGTTCCTTGCGGTATTTTAAGTTCTTTCCAGTAACAAATCTTTCCAACTAGGGTTATCCTTCATATTTGTGTACTACACCAAACACATGCACTACATATAAATTCACATTTTCAACCTGATGTATGCTATTATGTGCTTTCGCTGGAAATTAAGGTATTAGTTCTTCCTGTTTTCTACTTCCTTCTCGCAAAACACCTAAAAGGTTATAAATCTTCCCTTGTTTACTTATTTAGATTCATATATACATAAATCCGCTCTAAATACTTAGGTGAAAATCTTTTTGGAATACTGCAACACACGGAGAAAGATCTTGCTTATGTTCTGTATTACAGGATAGCACAAAAGTAAATAGCTGCTTAATGGCAATTAAATATTAGGATATGTATTAAGGATATAATGTGTATTTCAAACTAAAATAGAGCAACCCAAGATAAGTATATTTTAATCTTTAATACCGCGCACCGGTTAAAGTAATTACGGTTAATTATTAAAATAAAGATGTATCCTGGAGTTGAATTATGATTATTTGTTATAAGTGACAGCGTTTTACCTGTTGATTTTTTTCACTGGAAAAGTTGTGATTTATACGAAATAAAGACGATGAAAGTTTATTCATCTTCATTTTAATATACATAATTGTCTATGACCTTAAAGATCATTAAAAAATTATTGTGAAACGTATTTAATTAAATACCTCTGTCTTTTTCTCACTATATTATGATATCTTCTTTAATTAACATAAGGGTCAACGGATTTACCCAACCCACATGTGAATGCAACGCACATCAGACGTCTGACTATTTTTTATTTATGTAAATAACACCTTTACCTCTTTAATTACCTTTTCGAGACGAGAGTATATCGTGGCTACGACAACAGTACTGTCTACTTAAAGTTTGACTGAACATACACCGAAACCATGATTTTAGGATTTTACACTTAGACGCTCGTCAAGCTTCACATTTAAAGCAAAATTAGCTATGGTCTATCTTTAAATGATGCAAAGGTAATCAAAACCGTCTTCTCTATGGGCGTGCCAGATTTCTCAGCATGTACACTGATAAAACTGTGCTCCCTTAATCAAATAATCTGATTTATTTGGTGAATAATTATTGGTAATAAATAAATGTGATTTTAATTAACTAAGTTTTATTTAGCTGAAATAAATGAGAGTATTTCGTTTTATTTGTAAAATTATTTGACTGTTGGTGGATTTGTTTCAAATCATGGAACCTTTCAAACAAATATCTTATCAAAAAACAATTAAAACAACAAAATCTAAATAACTAATTATTTAATCGAACTAATTTTCATTTAGGAACTAAATTCCGTTAATCGCTAGTTAAATCACCCAATAGAGAACTATTTAAATGTCTAGGTCATTTAAACTAAATAATTATGTATTTACATTAAATCCTTAACATAAAACAACCAAATATTTACAAATAACTAATTATTTAATCAAAGTACATTTCAAGTTAAGAACTAAATACCTTGAACCCTAATTTAAATCATGCAATGCCGAATATTTCATGGGGCTTTAAGTAATTTGATTGGTTATACAAAAGTGGCCTGATAAATCATCATTGCGTTTTTGGTTATTGCTTTTCGATCCTGTCTTGTAGAAATTTATGAGGGAGAGTGAAATCTTCTTTGTTAGTGGCACAGAAGTTAGTGGTTCCAGCAAAAATTAAAAGTAAGATATAGGGATAAACGTAATATGAATAATTATTTAGAAGAGTGGAGTATATCGAGGGGTATATCCCATCTGTTAGATACTTATCAAGGTAGGAAACCATATTTGAATATTTTAGTTACGCATGAAACGAGTTAAAAAAATAAGATAAAAGGCAAAGAAAAGATACTAGTAATACCTAATTTGAAATTTTAAACACAAAATCTTTTTAGAAAAATATAGCCAGATATTTATTTATAAATAATAGCTACCTAGGTGTATTTTTTAAAATCTTGTTACAAATAAGACAGTTTTTCTCAATTTTCACCATATTTCAATACCTATCAAACCTTCTAACATAAAAGATATAATAAAATTAATATAATATTAATAATTACTGTACATAATTGCTAATATTTGCAAAATTTGCCTTTATTTAATTTTTTATTAAAGTTATTAACTTCTTTATAATATTTTATTGACGTATATTTTAGGGGAGACAACTAATGGTGGGTTTATACAGCAAAGTAACATGACATAAAAATAAAATAAGAGTTGAATCTATACAGATCTGCCATAAGACGTTTATAGAATCACATAACATAACATAAAAATAAGAAATAAAATAAGAGATGGTTATCTTTTAACTTTTATGTTACTTTTATGTAAAAATCGTTGTGCGCGTGCGCGTAATTTGCCATAACCTTTACTTTCGGCTAAAATGTGTTTTTTCTGTTGGTTTGCCTTATTATTTAAACACTATATATAATTTGATAAGGTTTGTGATTATTATGGTATAGGTACTAATTAAACCATATTCAATAGCAACATTTCAATATTTCTTATTTTTATGTGACGTCTGTATAAACACGTACTTGGATAAAATAAGAACTGGTTTGAATGAACTCTCTGATCTATTGAAAATTAAAAAAAGGTATTTAAACCAAACAAAATTATACTTGGTCTAAATAAATATAAAAGGCAAGTTAAACAATTATGTACTTAAATAAAAAAAACAACGACTTTGATGGAAATTACCGGTTTATTTAAATCCAATCACTTAAATTGTTTAATTAAATAACGTTGTTGTTATGGCAAATACATGTAAAACAAAAGTAAAATAAATAAATACTTGATAAAATATATACAAATATCAATCAAATAAACATTTTGTTAACTTAACTTTTAACCTATTTACTTTAAGTCATTGAAGCGGCTTATTTAAGTTAGGTTAGTGTTAAGGAAATAAATATTTGCTTGAATCTTGTTTTTAGTGATTAATTCCAAATAAAAAGTAATTTGTATCAAATCAGATAATACTAATTGAGGCAAATAATCCCTTGGTATTTTTCAAATACATATTTGTTTGGCTAATAGGAAAGAAATATTTATTTGAGTCAATGAAAATTTTTTTTATTGAAATAATTATTTTATCAGTGTATAGATTTAAATAGGCCTGAATTTTTGAACTTGTACATAATTAGTACAAGTATCGACATTAAATTCAAGTTTTGTCTTCAAATATATATCTTAATGTAAATGATACAATGCAGTCTTCCTGCACAATTTAACGATTAATGTAAATTATAAGCTCCCGACATGTTTCAAGTGCTTAAGCACTCATCATCAGGGGATACTAAAAGGATAGTACAAAGTTGAAAACAAAGAGTGAGTAAAAAATAAAGCTTGAGAAGGACTTACCTAACATCGAGTTTTGCAGAAATGTAGGTTGTCTCAAATTATTATAAACAGTAAAATGTTAAATAAATGTTTTCATTGCTTCAATTTACCCCGATTTTATTCTTTGCAGGGTCACTATTACATGCAGAATTAAACACACAAACATTTTTTGTCTCAGTGTGGCTGTTCTAAAATAAATGCATCTTTAATCCAGCTTTTCTGCAACATTGTCGTATATTTAAAGTAATTCCACACAAAAGCATACTAATATTACCCATGGGAATGATAGCAGTAAAACGAAAATATAAATCTTCATCTCGCTGCAATATGGAAATTTAAACTAGTAACGGGAATTATTTAAGCCGAAGCCTACATTCATAAACGTACTTTTGACTGTAGAAATGGAGACACTCGGGAAAACCTCTGGGATTAGTCCGTTCGAAATATATTGCGAAGGATTTCGTGTTTTCGATTCGAAGCCATGCAAAATTAAAATGTTTTATGAAAGTGGTTTATTTCGGGATGTTTTCTAGATAAACTTATTTTGGATTTATAAATAATTCTGGTCCTTTTCCTGCTAACGACCAAGAATAGGTTCCTAGGCTACATATATACAGGATTTTCGACTAAAGATAGTACAGGATATTTGTACTCGTGTTAATTGATGTAGTTTCGTTTACCTGTTCATTTAAATATTAAGGGCCGGTACTTTTGCTCCTGATTAAACTAACCTGAACAACAAAGAAGCAGAAG
Source organism: Polydrusus tereticollis (assembly GCA_963920685.1). Classification (NCBI taxonomy): domain Eukaryota; kingdom Metazoa; phylum Arthropoda; class Insecta; order Coleoptera; family Curculionidae; genus Polydrusus; species Polydrusus tereticollis. Next base: position 182,364,123 of record OY987327.1, on the reverse strand, counting down.
CAGTAGTCCCAGGCGTTTTATGAAAACTAGAAGCAATTTTAGAGACAATAATGAAAATAGGAATACCCCAAGTTTATGCTGATGGTACCATCAAAAATTTGGAAGAAAAGCAAATAAATGCGCGCAGCCCTGTTCATTATTGTTTAAGATATTAAAAAAATCATTACAACCTTTTTCAAGATTTGTTCGTCAGGCTAATATTCTATTTTTCTACCACTGTATAAATAAATTAACTTTCGGGCCCTAGCAACACGAAAGATCACGAAAGTAAACATTACAGTTACCTGAATATTATACGTTGCTAGCTACGAAAGTACTATTTTCGATGCCAGGACAAAAAAAACACAAATACTCATAGGAAATTTTTATTGTATTTATTCAAGCGAATTTTGGAAAAAAACTTAATAACAAAATGCTTATATTTATTGAAAAAATAAGTGGTATAATAACAATAATATAAAACTTAAATAATAATTAATTATTGCCATTGAGGTTAAAATGGAACATGATAATCGATTATTGAACAAAATTAATCAATTACAAAACGTTGAAGACTGATAAAGGTAAACAAATAACTAACCTGCCACAATGAGATATAGAAAACTCCATCATTTATCAGTGATGGTATTCTACACTTTGATCGAAAAGGCAGCCAAAGAAAAGAAATACTGGACGATATAACGAAGAAGATTATGATATTTTTAGCAGTACAAATCAACAGTAAAGTATGTCTCTTTTGTCACAAAAATAAAATAACTAAACAAAAACGATTTCTTACAAATACTTTAAAAAATATGTTCAACGAAATAACTTTCTATAAATCCACTTATAAAAATGAATTACATGTTTTTTTTGTAGAGAAAGGCCATTCTGGATAAAACAAATGCAAGTTACTGACAAAGAAACTTCTAAATATGTTGTCCCCAAATATGAATAACTTCTGGTGCACAGCCTAAATGCAAATAATATTTTTATTCTATAATATGTAAATGTCCTTATGCTTGAAACGAAGTAACTTTCCGCTCCTGTGTTATATTTGTAACTTGTTTACGGATAACATTTTACTTTAAATGCTTCCTTTGCGAGCTAAGATTATACTCTGTTGTCCTTTTTTCAATAAACATATAGAGAAGAATACATCATATTTTTATCTTTACCGTGTTTTATCCGTCATTCGCGTATTCTCACTATGAGTAAGAATGCCCGTATTCTGAAAAATAGACTTCCCTAAACTGGTTAAATTTTATGTGAGTATTATTAACTTTTTAGAAGGGTTTAATCAATTTTTGGTTTTAATATTAGGAACTTTAGTTTCTGGCCAAAAAATGTAACAAAGTTACTCAGTCTTGTGATATTCACCCGTTACATAAACTACATTTTACAATTATTAGTTAATATTAATTAGGTTTACGTTAGGTAAGTATAGTATTGAGTGAACGCGGCATGCGGTGTTATTTTCCCGCTTATTCTTGTTCGTATATATTTTGAGACTACTTTATTTACTAATTTATAACAATTATATTATTTGAGTAGTTTGGTTAGTACCTACTTAAAAGTTATATAGTATATAGCACAAATAACTCTGTGTTATTGGTTGTTAAGCATGATCTTGTATATTTTTTTTAACCAATCTTTTGTAAACATTTTTTTATAGGTAATGTAAATATAGGGTGTTAAAGTTGTTCCAAGCTTAATTTGATGACATAAAAAAGCGTTAAACTCTTGACCATGGGCGCCGCTTCTACCAAATAATTAAAATGCGGATTGCTGTAAATTTTTAATATGAATAAATAGTATATAATATATTATAAATTGTTCATTATAGTATATATCGATAAAAGGTTTGTACCCGTGACTTCGCTTGGAGAAAATATTCTTAAAATGGTAGTTCTGTAAAGAAAAGTGCTAATTTTGCCAAAAACAATTTAAAAATACAGTTGTTAATATCGATAAGAGGTTTGTACCCGTGACTTCGCCTGCAAAGAACACATGCATTTAATATTTTTAGAATGACCTTTCGGTAAGAAAAATGCTTATTTTGACGAAAACAATTTAAAAAAATATTGTCTTTGTTCAGCCAGGACCGCGAGGAGGAATGAGTTTTCCTTGCCAAGAATGGATAGGGGCAGGTACTATGTTAGTTTGAATATACAGTTAGTAGTTAGAATTTACTATATATATTCTAACAATAAATTAATCGCTTTAGCAAAATCACAGTAAACGTTCTGTAATATAACAAATTTGTAAGATACGTGTTAAACGAACATAATTAATTTAAAATTCATAAACAATTTAATGATTGGAATCGTCAGAACTTTTAGAAGTAGAATCATTTCCAGGTTAGATTACTACTGGCGCTATAGGTGGTGAAACAGAATACCAATTTTTTATTTTTATAACATTAGCTAAGCATTTTTTTCATACATCGCTTTTTTATACTGCGCTTAAAGTTGGGGATTGATTATTGAGTGATATTCTTTGCTGACAAGAGCAACACATTAGGTACAAAGCCATCTCTACTTCCGGCAAAATAACGCTTTTTCCTCTCGAACACGGTGTACCAAAAGCACAATTTGTACCGTCTACCTAACCATACTTAACAACATCATGAGAACCAAGTTTCATTTAAATAAATTATACTTTTATCGAATTCATAGTACTCCTTTATTTTGCACAAATAGTCTTGTCGTAGTGATACGCAGGGATTCCATTATAATCATTAGATTATCTATATTATTTTCTATGTTTAAAGCCACATTTTAACAAAACATCACGCAATGTTGTTGTAACCTCGCAATTTATGACGAACCAGTTCTAGAGTTGACACTATATTATCCTCGTAAAAGTTGTAAATAGTTCGCAGAATATAATTCCTTGTACCTAGCATTGTCAGCCGTTTTGAATGATTTATTGGTTTGCGCTTTATGAAATGACCGGTTATAGTCCCCAAATTAATAACGTTATAAATTCTTGTACAAAGCGTATTTTTAGTTTTTCCCGGATTTTATTTTTTAAACACGCGTACATATTTAAAATAATGCGTCGAGTTATTTCGCTTTTGATGGACGACTTTGGCACCGACTCATTATATTCCTGCGATAATTCACCTTGACTTTCTGTTTCAAATTGTCGCCAAAAATCCATACTGATATAATAAAATAAAGGTACCTAGTAAAACCTTACTTGTCTAAAACCACACAGTTATAGCAGAAAATGAAATATGTAAATTACAGTAAATCGTTTCAACCAGCCACGCCGCTGTCCGATTCCCAATATCACATACCTTAAGAATTAACTGATTTTAAAGCTGATATGTGATCACCCAATTGGCAGAACCTTTAACTATTTGCTGTTCTTATTTACAGCATATAAATTTGTATTTACGTGTTGCTCTATTAATTTTCCCAGTCGCAAGAAATCCTTCGCACTTTAAATTGCTGGTGAGCTTCGATATTCTTTTGCTGGGGTATTGCCAGTTCTGCAAAGTTTTTGTAAGTGTTGGAGGAACATAAGGGTTTGTTAATTGTTAATTTTTTTTTGTTTAACAACAGTGAAATTCCTTTTAGTTTGATTTAAAATATTTTTGTATAAATACTATTTCTGAAGTACTTAAAAAAGTTTTACAATATTCATGAATGGCTTGTTCTTTCTTTCTTTCTTTGACATTGGGAAAAAGTAGATTTGCAAACTAGCTTACAAGAAAGTTATTGACTATCAATAAAATACTGATATAAAAGAACACTTTTAATAATAAAAACTTAAAGAATTTTGAAAAAAAGATCTGACACCCCCGATTATGATGTCGGTGCCTTTGAAGCCCGGTCGAAGCTTTTTTATGTCATCAAACTGACTTTGGAAAAGGTATACTTAAAATTATGCATTTATTTTACAGGGTTAGCTTAGTTTCCTAGACCAACTTTAGGTCGAGAGGTCGATATAAACATATCATGTGCTCCTAAACTGCTCAGTTTTATGTTCTGACGTCCTTAAGAAAAATAAATAAATAACACTAAATATACTTTGCTATAAATCGGGAAGAATTTAGGCCATATGAACCATTTGACTGAATATTTGTTTAGAAATCATCCAGTAGAATAAGAATAAAACATAAGGTAACACCCTGTATATTATATATAAAGCAAGCAATATCAGATGGACACTTGCTATGCAAAATATCTGTAAAAGATATCCAAGTCATCAGCCTTTCTACGATATTTTAAGCTGTTAAGATTCTTTACTAGCTCATAGTAGCCGATCCAGCGACAGATTCCAGCTGCTGTCTCAGAGTGTGTACAATAAATAATAGTTATTTATGTATCTAGTTATTTATGTATCGGGCAATTGCTGTCCCTCGGGCCAAAGGCCCTCGGGACGTAAACTTTGCCCTCGGTAATTAAGACCCTTATAATTCCAGTGATACATAGATAATTTTATTTCTGACCGATTTTAGTAATATTTTGTTCATTTTTAAAGTGGAATAAATGTTTCAATAGATGACAATCAAATTGACATTAGATGTCAATCGTTTGATTTTATGTCAAATTTTTCTTAATATCCCAAGGGAGTTATGACCCTTATAATTCCCGCGTAACTAAGACGTTATAAGCTAATAATATACCGGTCAGAAATAAAAATATGTATGCATTTTCTCTATTCAATTACTTTTGTTTATTCTTTATCGATATTGGCGGGCAGACAAAAGTAACCAGTCAATATATCAGATGCGCCTTTTTACACACCGGCATGTTGTATTTTCTTTAATGATCCTGATCATTGTATTCTTAACAGCAAAATGCGTGTCACTTCCCCTTCAATTTTATTTTAAAAAATACAAAGGAACTGGCGTAAACATCGACAGAACAGGAGCATATCATGACAACTAAGAGAAGCGTCGCACAATTTCCAGTCACAACCGTTTGTTTACGCTCCTCCTGCAAATCCTTTTGATATGTGTATTTTTAGAAGGAAAAAAAACCTGCAACAAATAAGTTGTCAAGCAGAATTGTCGCTCGAAGGCTTGCTAAAAATGATAAATGGGTGGAATGGCTTCACTTGAAGCCGAGAAACGGAAAGCCTATAACAATGGAAGCTGCTCTTTTTTGATCAGTATATTTTTCCATTTATTTTTTCCATTTGAGAAAAATACGTATATCGATATATATTATCCTCATCTAAAGCGTCATATTGAATTACAAAATATTTTTCTTTTTCTAAGTATAAGGTTATAACAGCCTGAAGCCTAAAAATAAAAATTACGCAAGAAAAAGAAAAAAAAAGTAACGACCCTAAGATTACGATCAAAATAAGTGCGTATTTGATCAATAGGTTAACTCCAAAACCACTTCACCGTATTTATGCACCGCGGTACCTACAAAATAGTAAAAATATCCCGTTCGGTAGGCATACAGGGTGTTTCATTAATATTGCGAAAAGATTCAGGATGTTTTTTCCTGCTTAAAAATATGTAAAAAAGTTCCTATAAACCTATGCCCGAAACTGCTTCGTTTTGGAAATACAGGGTGTTAAAGTTTTATTTTTATTCTTGATTTTTTTAAATAGTTTTTGAAATAATGTCGATATTTTAACTAAAATTGGTACGTAAGGGTTTTTTGAAATGCCAAATTCGAATTTGATGTTAGTATGACTCCCACTTACAGAGGGCGCCACCTACATGTCTTTTCACACTTTGAGAAGCCATAACTGTTTTATATGTGCTTAAATTACATGTTTAAACAAAAATAGGTTTTTCTGTAATTTTTGTGTAAAAAAGGCACACTTAGTAAAAGTCGCTACGAGCAACCATTCTCGAGAAAAAGAATAATAAAAAAGAAATGGCATTTATTTGCATACCGCTATACCCATATCAGAGTTTGACAAAATTGCATTTATCTCCTAAACATTGCCGAAATCAAAAAATTATCAATAGGTAAATAGCATTAGCCATTAATCTGACTACACAACAGTGTTATCAAAAGAGAAAGCGGCATTGGCGTACATATTTTTTATTCCGCTTAAAAATTGTAACACCCTGTATCTCCGTAACGAAGCATTTCCGGATATAACTTTATAGGAACTTTTTTTCATATTTTTAAGGGAATTCGTAATAATTAGGAAACATCTTATATAGTTAGCAAAAGTTCGAAAAATGTATTTAAATAGATTATCTTGTAGATTTCTTCCAGTGAATAGAAATATCATATTTCCTTATACAGGGCGGTCCTGGTGATAATGTTAAGAGCAACTGGCTCATTGGGTGTCACCGTATTGTTTCTGAAAAAGGTAATAGTTGAAATAAAAAAATCTAAATTTCACACTAGCTTTTTTTCATTTAAAAATATGAACTTCCAAGTTTCTTTTAAGTTACCTATTATCTACTGAAATGAAGTTACTTACACTGTATTGCCGCAAATAAAAAGAGGATAAATAACTTCTAATAGTTCGGCCACTGTAGGTTTTGCCAACCGAAATCTTCGAAAAATCGCTTAGTCAGTAATCTCAAAATAAGTGGGGCAACCAAGGGGGGGCTACCGGGCTGCAGCCCCCCCCCCCGCGAGCGAGCGTAGCTCTGGTCATCTAACTACCTGTTTACTAGAAAAATAAACTCATCACTACCTAAGATAGGTAAAATTACCCAAAAATTGAAACGAGTCCGGCTGTTTTTGTGATTTTCTGTTGTATTTTCTATTTTCTTACTTGAAAATCCATCATCACTCAAAAAAGGGCGTGGCACCCAAAGATTCTTCGACTGCGGCGCTGTTTTTTTTTCAGCCCCGAACTTATTTTCTGGTTGCGCTACTGGGTATAATACCTGGTACATCTAGGTCAAGAGTCAATGTCATATAAGTCAAGCTCTACTATGATGTCCATAACAATATTAGAGATGTAAATATTCAGCAAAAAACCAAAAATACTACAACTAAAACAATAAGATGTTTCCTAACTTTTTCTAATTGCAATTAGGTATCTAATCGACCAAATTTGGCCGGAAAAAGTTCATTGGTGTTTACCGATTTAATTAGTTAATCAGAATTAAAACTTAATCAGCAAAAATATATGGTGGTGGGTATACGAGTAATACTATTAGAAGTAAAAGGTTATTCTAAAAACTTAATAATATTCCATTTAAAAATAAATAACCAAGGTACAACTATTTTTCCTTAGAAGCGGCAACCCTGGAATACTGGAAATATTTTAGATGGATAGAGCATATGCGCTTATGTAAGTAAGGAACCAAATTTTCAAAACGATCCTGTTACCCGATTTTCATATAAGTCTAATGTACCATGGACCGTAAACCACCCTGTATAAAAAACACCAAATAATAATATCTTGAAAGAATGTGAATTGTGTGAATGTTTAACTTAAACATAATTTTTTTCCCTATGTTCAAAATATTGTTACTTTTATTATTTTTAAATTATATATTTTAAGTTATTATTATCGAATAAACCACATAAAACTCGCTTGTAATCTACCCATGCAGCTACTTTCCTAAATCATTAAAAAGAAAATTGCAACGCTCTTTCAGGGCGGAACACATGCGTGTTCGCATCAGGTTTTCAGTTTCGCATATTCTTCCATAATTTATAGGTTATTTGAACGAAAGATTGCGGGTCCCCTCGGCTTTATCAGACGAAGCTCATACTGCCTAAGTTTTATAATGGTTTCTTCAATGATGCATAGCATCTGCAAGAGTTGGGATCTAAGCTATTTTCGGCATTATTAAAATTTTAACGGGCTATATTAAATTTAATTAATGTTTTGCGGGATATTTTAATGATTCCATTGCGTTTTGGGGTAAAACTGGAAGAGTTATGGAGAGGCGAAGATAATTGTGCAGCGACTTTGTAATAATAATGATAAAGCGCCTTTATAGGAAGAAAATAAATAATGATAAAACCAAAAAATTTTGAATTTAATTGAAAAAATCTTATTTCGTTTTAGAGAAGAATTCAAATGCTTATAATAAAGTTATTTTCGTTGGTAAAATATTATTAAATTTTCTCGTTTTTTAAAGGATGATATTGAGTAATGGATTTACTAACAAACGAAAATTTTAACTTGCTAAAAGGTTCCTTTATGTATGTATATCATACAAGATTTTATGTTCGAGTGCTCCCATTTACTTAATTTTTGAAACCCTGTATAACAGACTTGACTTGTTCAACACCATTACAGCTGTCACACATATTTGCAAAGTTTGTTCTGGTTCCTAAGGGTTACAAATTATTTGCGCTTTGTTTTTGATGTATCAAATAAAGTTGTCAAAAAAGAGTGTCCGTGAATATGGAATAAGTTTAAAATATAGCCTCAATTGCCCTCTCTTGATGGACTCTCAAGAATAAAAAATTGTTTTAATTATTGTTCTAATTTCAATATCTGAAATTATAGTAAAATAAAGCTACTTATTTTAAAGACCATGATAGCCTTGGATTACTTATTTTACGCTGTCAGGTTGTAAATTCGACTTTGACAGCGCTTGATTATTCAAGGTAGGTTAGTTTTATTACAAAATATTGATTTTATAACATAATAAATTATTTTTTCTCCAATAGTATTAGAGAAAGTATAGTCTATAACTCGTATGGAATGACATTACCGCCCTCGCAAAACCGTAGACCTTCGCCTACGGCTCGGCCTACAAACTTTTCGCTCGTGCAAAATTTATCCATTCCATACTTGTTATAGAATTTGCTATTCTCCACGACCATTACTGAATGCAATAATTCCAAAATCATTTTTGATAATAGAATGTAAAAATTCTCGCTCTTGAGTTGGAATATTTATTCTGAAACACTTGCTTCTTATGCGTTTTGCGTGTATTTTCATTCCATAACAAGATACGGAATGAATATTCTGTAATTGATCTAAACGATATAGGTCGCCATGAATTTCGAAACTGTCAGTGTCAGATAAAAATGGCCGCGTTGTAATAATTATTTTCAGACAAATTTTAGTGCAAGTCAAAAAATGAGTGAAAAATCGGATGAATCAGATATGGAACTGGATAATACTCCACCTGAAATTACGTATATTGCGAATAAATAACTTAATTGCTTTGTACAGATTTTATTTGTTTTTATTCGTACTTTTTGGTCGTGGAGAAAATATAGTCTGCTACTCGGTTAGAATGAAAATTCGATACTCGTGGTTCCTCACGCTCGCTACGCTCGCGTTCGGAATCTTCCACTCGGATCGAATTTTCATTCCAACCTCGTTACAGAATCTACTATTCTATGCTCGTTATAGAAACTCGACTTTTTTTTCCATTATAAATGCATAAAGCCACTGCCGTCTCTATGAACAGGCCGTCATGTTAACATCGTGACGTCACATTAGAAGATGGAATTTATTATAGAAGCTATATGTACATGTAGGTAATAAAATTAATATTTATAAATTAATGATGTCTTAAAATATATCAAGTGAGGTATAGAATTATATATCAAAAAGGTATTTCGATGATTAGTATACAGAGTGATTCAAGGCTATAAACTAACCTATGTTATCATGACTAAGTATTGCCTTCGATCTTCGATACTCCCTTGAGGTTACAAAAATAATCCCTGATTAACTAACATTACAAACAACTGCATAGGTAGCTATTTTAAATAAAATTTTATATCAGCCAGCTGGTGGGTACATACTATCATTTTATCTTCCTCAAGAAACCATATAGGCTTTACTTAACTTGGATTTTCGACTAGAAAAATAAAGATGCATCAAGAGGAACCTGCTTTAAACTTGAAGGTATTTTCTAACCGATATTTTGACTAAGAAAAACTTGTATTGTATTAAAAACTAAACGAAATGTACAACGAAAGTAGGTATTGTTTCGTTGCTAAATGTTTGTCCGAATCTAACCTAAGTAAGACATGTATAATCTTCAATACTATACTACCTATACTATAGCTAACTAATCCACTTATAATCTATGTTAAAACAATATACCAAAATATTATTATAAATAAAGGTACCTACACTACACTGTTCTAGTGTTATCTGCCATAAAGTCTTCTGGTTGCCCTGAGTTCCCTGACTAAAAACCTTTCCTCAAAGTGCTTTAGGCAAACGCTGATACATTTTCGGAATACTAAATCGTCTCTTGGCATCCTTTTTTTTTTATCAACAAATAGCATTTTTTTATACGTAAAACCACAAAAGCTTTTTTTTTATCGGATAAACTTTAATTTTTTACGAAAACTAGATTGTTTAGAAATTTAACGAGAACAAATGAAGCTTCGCTGTCGCGTTTTTATCTATTACTGTTTGTTTGATTTTAAATTGCTAAAAAGTGATCAAGTTTGACTTTAAAAAATAAAAGTTTATCCGATCTCAAAAAAAAGATCGAGTGATTTTTAGCTAAAGAAATTCACGGATTTTGGCATGAATAATACTAAAAAAAAATAATACCTCACTAAAGAAATGTTTCGCAGTATCAAATTAATTTGTAACAATATGTCAGGTTGCCGAGCAATGAAAAAGAAAAGCTACTCGATTTTGAGCTGGAGAGGTTTTTACCATTTAATTTTTAGCTGGAGAGGGTTTTATCGCGACAAAAAAGGATGCACTTTTTTTTATCGATGTCAAAGTGATAAAAATGCAAATGTCAAATAGACATTTTATTGTAGGAGTGAATTTATCAGTGAAAAACATTATAGGTCGGAGTTACAACCGGGACCACATGATGAATTTGGAATTTTTCGCTATTTCACAGCAACTTAATCAAATAATTTATGGTTTTACATACAAAGGTCTAAACTACGTTAAATTAATAATATTAGTTTTCTTAAATAGTCACATTAAACTAATAAAATCAACTAAAAACTTAAAGGAAACACCGGAATGGTCTATCAAAACAATGCAAACCTGTCAAAACGTGGATCGACTAGAAATAGCTGATTTCAGAATGTTTGCGGGAGCATGACGGCCTGTTCATGGAGACGGCAGTGATGAAACTCATCCTTTTTTAACATGTTAAAAAAGTAGATCAGAGTGAAAAAATGGAAAATTGAACAAGGTCGTTTTTCTATGACAAATTTGTTATTATTACAAATTTATAGTACGTATTTTTGGACACCGCGGCTCTCGCTATAGAGTTTTTGACATTTAAAATAGGCCTACAGATTAATTTGAACCACCCTAAGCAGTCATTCGTTTACGATCGTAGAAAAAATGTGAGTTGCGGCATTCGTCTTCGATTCATGCGCCCAAACTTCCCAATCGTGATAAAAAGTACTACTTTATGCTCTTGTTGCATAAAATACATATTCTTTACAGGAATTTGTAAACTAAAGAAATGATTAAGAAATATTAAGCTTTTTCGAAATCTAAAAATTTAAGAATTTCAACACATTATAAACTACTATCTAAAATTAATTATTTGATATATTTACAGTTATTTGACAATTAATACAGTAAGTATTGAACATTGGAAGAACATGGGAATTAGTGAGATTATTTTGTTGAATATTTTCCGCACTAATAATTCTATATCTTTGACAATAATTAACATTGGGCATCAAAAATGTAGTAGGGTTATTACGTTGTTTATTTTCTACTGCGAAAATTTTATTTGCCACCTGTACCTTATTTGTAAGAAACTCTTCTGTATATCCCTCAGCGACGTTTGATGATTTTCATTTGCCCAGCCTCTTTAAACTAGTAATATCTCCATCAGAGTCAACCAACATCGTGGCAGAAGACCGACGAAAGCAGTGGTTGGTATATTCGGTCGGATTTGATAAATTTAAATAAGGAGCCGCTACTTTAGGCATTTTTCTAGATTTGTGTATTTCTACTACCTGTCTACATTCTTTGCCGTTTTGGTACTTAAAGAAAAATTTTATATTAATCAAGTCTCCTGGTTTTAAAGCCACATACTTGCGGTAAACATTTAAATACATTTCATTTACTACAAATGATCTTGATGTATTCGTTTTAGAGTCTGGTATGCTAATTAAAACTTAAATTGTAGGTCTTCTACATCTTGTAAGGTTACTTTAACTTACTCGTTCATTTTACAAGATCCATAAATACCAAATATTACAGCAACCCGCAACGACAATTAGATATGTAAATAATCAGAACAAAAATTGAAATTTTGTGACTCACCCTAATCATTAACTATTCTTTATCTGAAGCTTTCTGGATAAGTTTGTTAATTTGTTCTTTAGTTAAAATCTTTATTTTTTTGGCCTTTAACGTTCTACCTGTCATTTTCATACTTCCAGACATCGATATCGTTTTGGATTTAACGTGTGGTGCGGTATTTTGGGAACACGAAATATTGGACCCATAATTTATGAAGGAACACTAAATTAGGAAAGATACGGATAATGTTTAAGAAACAACAGCGAAGATATTCAGTCCATACAACCCATTTTGTGGCTAGTAACTTGGCAGACAGATTTCAAGCTGTAAGAATTCGTAAAGAATTGTCAGATCTTGCACTTGTTCCTAGTGGTGCATCACAGGGCTCCGTTCTAGGGCCACTACTATTTATGCTATCATTTTATAAAGTACTTATGCATTGTTCATCCCATTTTATGCGGACGACACAAAAATGTATTTTTCCTTTTTCCCTAACGAATTGGCTGCTTCATGTTGTCTAATCAATCGGGACCTGGACGCTCTCTTCGACATTTCAAATAAATATTGCCTTAACCTTAAACTCAATCCCCTAGAATCACAAGTAATGCTGCTTGACAGAGCTGCTGCCCGTCTTGGATGCTTAGAGCATGTCAACATCTGTCATAAGAAAGAAAAGCTCGCTCTTATAGATGAAGCAAAAAATGTAGGTGTACTGATTACAAACTTATGAACCACTTCACGATCACAACTAAAAGAGCTTTCTGCAATTTAAAACTGATATATTCAAGTCGCCATTTACTCAGTAAGAAATGTCGTACACTACTCTGTGAATCGTTAGTACTATCGCATCTTAACTATGGGGATGTGGTGTATGGCCCAAATCTGCTTCGCGCAGACTGCAACTGATTCAAAATTCCTGCATTAGGCTCATTTGTGAGAAGAGGAGCGCGCGTCTCTTACTCATTTAGATATCTGGGGTGGCTCAGTATGGAAAAGAGGCGACAATTACATTGCCTTACTTTTTACAATAAAATAATAAGAACTGAAAAGCCGACTTATGTGTATAATAAACTAAAATTTAAAACTTTTGTTCACAGCCATAATGTTAGATTTAAAAACCTCTTGATTCCACTACAGTACAGGTCAACCCAATTTCGTGGACTCTTTTCATACAACGTCACCAAGCAGTATAACATACTAAGCGAGACTTTAAAAGTACAAACCTTCCTACGCTTAAGTGCAATATTAGGCAAGTGACGATGAACAACAATGATTAGGTGTTTAGGGTTATTGTGTCTTGTAATTAAATATATATATTAATTGTTTAAAGATATCGAGGGTACTAAGTATGGGTGTATTATTATTATTGTGTTATAATTATTATTATTATATTACTGTAGCACTATTGTATTACATTACAATTATATATTGGTTTAAATTTCAAATTATGAAATGAAATATCAGTCAATTATACTTTCTGATGACGTTCTGACAGATTAAATTAAGTTTTTAGGGATAAATTATACAGAAAGTGCAAGTTTTCTTGGGTTGATTGTAAAAGCGCTGCTCACTGCTATGGCAGATGAGTGCGAAATCTACCCTTGTTAAAGAAGTGGAATAGTACATTATTATTATTTCTAGTTTAATTTCCTTGGTTTTTTTCCATCTTGTATGTTATTTTCTTATTGACAATAAAAGCATTTATTATTATTATTATTATATTCTTGACGACCTTCCTCTAGCAGTAGGTGGTTCCAAGAAGATGGGGCTCCTCCACATAATTCCCAAAATAATATAATATATTTGAGAGAACGCTTCCAAAACAATTTAATTGCCACTCGTGGTCCCATAAATTGGCCTCTGCGATCCACAGATAATACTTCAATGGACTTTTTTTTTGGGATTCCTTGTGAGTGAAGTTTACTGGAAGACTTTTTAAAATAATGATGAGTTAGAAGCTGCAGTTCGAGCCGCAATGGGAAGAATAATTCCAGAAGTATTAAATAACGTTATGAAGGAAATTGTTCACCGGTATTATTTATGCTTGGAAAATGATGCGATTTTCGAAAATGAAAAATGATTTCAATTATAAAAATATCAAAGAAAAAATTAATTTATACCTACTTGTTAGATTTTTTTAGATAAGTTTCTATAATGTAAATTGTTCATACGGTTCTAATGGTTTGTTATTAGTTTCCTTTTATTATGTTTATTTGAAAATTAATTTAATAGTATTGTAAATAATGTAAAATTAAAAAAAAAAAATGTTATATTTTGCTAAATTTAATAGACAGGAAATTAGAGCATTATCTTTCCTGTTCTAAAAAATATCTAATAAAATTTGGTATCAATTTATTTAGCATATCCAATCTAGTATATTTACCGCCTATTTACATTAGTGCCGGCGCCCATGAGCTTTTCCGTTTTATTTTGTTCTTTCCAACATAATAGTTTTACTATACCCATTTATCTTTTAGATAAGAAACAACGAAAGTTTTTCCACAAGTAATTAATCTTCATAAAGGTACGTATAACATTTCCGTTTAAGATGTATCTGAGGTTTAAATGAGTTTTGTTTAGAATGTTTACTTGGTCAATGAAATTCCGAAAAGATATTTTGCTTGCGCTGGAGTTTACAAAGTGCATTTTGTTACTTACAAAAATGTTACAGTGTTCAGCGTAATTATCTTATAACAAGAATTAAATCACATAAATACGATCAAACGTTCTGTAAGAGTAGATTTTCTGGATGATTTCGATTACATATACGAACATACTTACAGAGATTGCAAGCTTTTTACTTTCTATATCGGGGAACAGGTCTGGCTCGAGGGGCATCTAAACTGTTCCTCCGAATAGGGCGGCGACCGATGGCTTTCGCGAATTTCGCCAAACATGGCCTTAACTTGTGATTTCGTAAGTTTTAAGATTAGTTTAATGGGGATAGAGGATGTTGATGTAATTTTTTAATGCAAATCAATTATTAGTACTTTTTTATGTAAGTTGAATGTAGGTAGATATTGTCAAATATTTAATTGCCTCGTTTACAATCCTAGTTTTCGAGATAATGACAGCTCAAAAATGAAAAACTTTCTAATTATAATTATTCCTACCTAATACCCACCAGTTAAGTCAAGGTGTTTTCGTCACAGCGACCTAAGAGGTGTTAATTTTGAGTTCCTGTTTAATTTTCTGTTGTCTGATTTGTTTACACTATGGTTCATCTGAATGAGAAACAACGAGTAGAAATTTTAATAATGAGCGGTTACGGAAATATGAAGAGATCGCAAGATCAGGTTTGTCAACTTTTCAATGAATTATATCCAAATAGGCCTCTAATTTATCAGTGTGTCTAGTGGAAAATAAATTTCGAGAAACAGCAGTTTTAGGGAATTCGCTAGATCAGGTCGACCTAAAACAGCAACCGGGGGAGACAAAGCTTTCAATATCATGATCTCAATACATGAAAATCCAACACAATCATCCAGAGCAATGGTAATTGATTTTAATGTGTCTCATCAGTCAGTGAAAAATTTGTTTAAGCAGGAGACGTTGCATTCCTACAAGATAAAGTTGGTGCACGAGTTAAACGAGGACGATTTTGATAGAAGAGCTGAATTTTGTGAGTTGATGATGGAAAGATCCAATAACTTCGCAACAAATATCATTTTCTCGGATGAAGCTACTTTCCATTTAAATGGCATTGTTAATAGACACAATTATCGTTATTGGTCTGCTGAGAATACTCACTGGTTCCTGGAAGGTCATACTAAGAGGTCCGAAAAAGTAAATGTTTGGGCGGGTATAGTTGGTAGACATATTATGGGATCTTTTTTCATAGATGGTAATTTGAATGGCGAAAAATATCTGGACCTCCTCAGGAATGACATAATTCCTTCTTGCAGAATGGTTCTACCGGGTGTAAATAATGACATAAAAGAACAGGCATGGTTCTAACAAGATGGAGCACCTGCGCATTATGCGGCAAATGTTAGACAATGCATAAGCGAGCAATTTCCAGGACGTTGGATAGGCAGAAGAGGTGTTATTGACTAGCCAGCGCGATCCCCGGACTTAACCCCGCTCGACTTATTTTTGTGGGGACACTTAAAGAACAAAGTCTACGTTAACCGTCCAACTGACTTAGAATCCTGAAAAGTCAGTGCAGAGGACTTCCTCTTAAATGTTGTAGACGGGTTCAGGGATCGACTGGCGCTCTGCTTAGCAGAAAATGGTGGTCATTTTGAACACCTCATCCACTGAAAATGTCTTACTTGTTTATTATTCCGATGTTAAGTTGTTCAATTTTCTAGGCTATTTATTTTGTTATTATAGAGTTTGTTACAATTTTAAGTAAAAAAAAATTTGAAATACAAAAATTCAGAGTTTTCCCAGTAGTATTCAAATTTGCAATCATATGCAGGGTGTTCCATTTAAAAAAAGTAAGTTGGTCTCTATGGCAACCAAACCAGAATTGACAGAAAAAATTAATGCAGGTAGAAATGTGGGGAATAATTTACTAAACAACTTTCACTTTTTCGTATACGAGGTCATTGAAAAGTTACAGGCATTAGTCGCGACTTTTTGCCACTCTGTATAGATCGAAGCGGTTCCAGGTGGGACACCCTGTTTTTGTGATTTAGACAGACTTTTTTTCCTATCAATCATATATTTTTAGTTGCCAAAAACTAGAACGCTACAATTAGCTTAAAAATTACTACACAAGTAAGCTTTATTATTTATTATTTTTTTAATAAACATTAAAGTAAGAAATGCCTCTAATTGGAGACGATATTGATTAAAAATATTTATGAAATGAAAATAAAAACGCTGTCTACAGGTAAAACTAATGGTCTATTCCAAAAAACTAAATGTCATGTTAATCGTATTTGGAACTCACCAGGGGTACATAATTTATACTTAAATATCTTTTTAACTTTACTACATGCTGGGTTTTTAACATATTATTTATATCCCTTGGTGGGTGGACAATCAATTGAAGAATTCTTGCAAATTTATGTTTCTCTGTTGAACAGCAATATTTTCTGACCAAACGATAAATAATTTGATAAACTACAGAGTGTTTCTTAATAACATGCTAATATATAAGAAGGTTATTCTTGGGTCCATTTTGAGAAAAAAACTTCATATGAACACATGTCCTAAAAATCTTAACTGTTGAACTACAGGGTGCTTAAGTTTTAAGAAAAAAACCTTCTTTTTATGATAATTTTGGTATGACCCTATATATTTTCGTGAAACCTGGTACACATCTTCTATGCATCAAAAAGCATGTTCTGCTGTACAACATGATTTTATATTCTTGCCAGTGGCGTTCGTGAGGCATTTGCACCGAATCATTTTAAAGAGGAAGGTGATACGCCACTGCTTTTCTTAAAATAAAAAATATTTTTGAAATCCTCATTCCTTTCTGAACAAATCTGGTCTCTTCATTTTGTTTCGTTTGGCGTATGGTTTTCGCATAAAAAAATAAAATAGTCTAGTTGTGACGTATTTAAGTCATTAAAATTAATATTATTATTAAAAAAACATGGCCCATTTCACGAATTCTGAGTTTGCAGATATGCATTACATGTATGGATGGTAACGCACTGGAAGCCAGGCGGTTATACGAAAACCGCTTTCCAAATAGAAATATTCCGGATGCACAAACATTTTCAAACATTTATAGAGGGTTGTGCGAAAAGAGAAGTTTTGAACCGGACAATTATCTAAAAGGAGTACAACGTACTGTAAGAACACCAGAAATTGAGGTAGCGGTTCTGAATAAATATCTCACATTTTCTTGTGTGGAAAGCTTTCAATGACTTTTTATTATATCCCTACCATATCCAACGTGATGAGGCTCTACTCTCAAGCGACTTTCCAATACGGATGAATGATTTCTTCTAAAAGTAATTGAAAATCCATTATTTGATACTGAAATTCTATTCACCGATGAAACCAATTTTTCTAGAAACGCCATCCAAAACTTTCACAATAATAATTTTTGGGCTGAAGAAAACCCACATGCAATCTTGGAATCCCGTCACCAGGAGCAGTTTTCCGTTAACGTGTGGGCTGGAATATTCGGTGATTAGTTAATTAGACCCTATGAGAGGTTGAATGGGCATAATTACCGGCACTTTTTCTAAGAAGAATTGCTAGCTTTGATGGAAGATGTTCCCATTTTAGTAAGAAATCGACTGTAGTTTATGCACGACGGGGTGCCAGCGCACCTCAGTGCTGAGGCGCGCGAACATTTAAACCAAAATTACAATTATTGCTGAATAGGTCGCGGAGGACCACACACATGGCCACCTAGGTCCCCGGACCTCAATAGTTTAGATTATTTCCTGTGGGGTCATCTTAAAACATTGGTTTCCAGCACACCACTTCATACTGAACAGCAGTTGAGAAATTGCATCATAGTTTCTTGCGAAACAATTAGAAACAGTCCCGGCGTTTTTTAAAGAGTACGTGAGTCCATGAGAAAAAGAGCAGAGGCATGCATATTTGCAGGATGATTATTTTAAATAAATTATTGTTTAAAGTTACGTAAATTGTTTTCTCTCGTCTCTAGCGAGATGCAAATGAATGAATTTTATTTTTTTATATTCCGACGAGTCATAATGACATTATTATGGATTTCATTTTCAGTGTCAAAATGACATACTTTATACGACTGAGTACTATAATGATTTCATTATAGGACTGAGTACTATAATGAAAAATAGTACGATATTGACAACCTTTTAATGGGAACACCAAGTTTTGTAATTGGCATAAGTTTTTTCATATATGCCTTTAGACTTTTCGGGCAACAAACCAACAACTGCTTTATTGGCCAATTCTTCGATTTCTGATGGCAAATTATCCATATTATATTATATATATAAACGTTAAAATTAAAAATTCAATTCTGACAATGACAATACAAACAAATATTTCTATAGTTACCTGGTTTTATTAAAATTAAGCTATTAGTTTACTGACGAAAACTTAAAATTCATCAAAAAAAACACAAAAATCGTCGGAATATAAAATATTGTATGAAATTCGGATCATAAACAATCGTTATGGTACACGCCGTGTTATTAGACTCGGCTGACGCCTCGTCCAATAATACTCACGGCTAGTACCATAATGATCGTTATTATGATCCTTATAACATAAATATCTATTATACGAAAACCATAAGTCAGACGAATTAAAATAAAAATACCAGATTTACTAAGAAAGGAATGAGAATTTCAAAAATAATTTTTCTTTAAGAAAAAGCAGTGGCGTAGCACTTTTCTCTTTAAAATGATTCAGTGCAAATTCCGCACGAACGCCACTGGCAAAAATTAAAAATCATGTTGTACAGCAGAAAATGCATTTTGATGCATAGAAAATGCGTAACACGTTCCACAAAAATATGTAGGGTCATACCAAAGTTATCATAAAAAGAAGGGTGTTTTCTTAAAAATTTAGCACCCTGTAGTTCAACAGTTAAGACTTTTACGACATAGGTTGATATAAAGTTTTTTTCTCAAAATGGACCTAAGAATAACCCCCTTAAATATAAGCATGTTATTAAGAAACGCCCTGTATATTTATTTTGAGTTCTCATTTACTTCTAACCCTTCATACATTTCAGAGGTTCTAATAAAAAAATAACCTGCGTGGGGCATTTTCTGTATACAGAGAAATTGTATATATCTAGAGAACGTATTGGTTTATAAAATTTTAGAAATAAAGTTTTTTAAAATACCGATATATTATAAAATAAATAATATTAGTAATTAATTGCCTCCGATCACTCCTCCAAGAAGCTTAA
Source organism: Polydrusus tereticollis (assembly GCA_963920685.1). NCBI lineage: Eukaryota > Metazoa > Arthropoda > Insecta > Coleoptera > Curculionidae > Polydrusus > Polydrusus tereticollis. The sequence continues at coordinate 182,344,208 of OY987327.1, read as the reverse complement.
GCTAAGAATTTTAGATTTATATTTTAAATTTTAAAATCAGTAATTTACGAACTGACTCTATAAATGTTAGTTTCAACCGGCAATGCAATATTCTCTAGAACAGGCCAAAACGCTTTCATGCAATTACTATGTTTAGTTACGCGATGAAGTAAATAAAAGTGGGAAACACAAGAACGCACTTACCGGTCTTTAAGTAAAGAAATTTTTCAAATTGCCTGAATTGCATCCATACTGCATCTCGTTGGCGGCTGTCCAATAGTTCGGTGTTAAAGAGAATTTAGGTTAATGCGTGTTAGTTTTAAAGAGCCTTTTAAGATTTTGGCAGATGTCGTGAAATATTTAAAGAGGATAGTTTATGCATTAAATTGATTTTAAACGAATAATAACGAATCTTTTATAGCGTCTGATATTTACCAATAGAATCTTAGCGGCTGTTATAATGGAGGGTTAAAAACTATTTCTGCAATGACGTCATCTCTGCGATATGGATTGACGGCTAATTAAAAATGTAATAAAAAAGCTCTACTATAGAATTTGTTTGTTTCTGTCATTTGTCCTTAAAGTTTTTCGTTGCAGAAGTGCGTTAATTAATAACTCAACTACTTTGAAAGTCCTTGCAATCGATTAATATCTGTGAATCGTCGCGACGCCCAGGGCATTCATGTTATGTTTTAAAATTGCAAAGAGATCCTACCTAACGAGAGCTTTTTACGAAATCAAAATATATTTATTCGTTTTCGAGACATAGGCCCTCGGAGCTTTAATTGAAAAATCCTGTATAACAATTATTGTAAAAACGATAAAATTAGTAGCAATTTTTATAACCTAACTAACCTGAACTAATTATATACCCATGTTGTCACTAGTTCCTTAACTTTTTTTTTTATGATAAGGCACAATGCTGCAGGATAAATCCTTTATGGCGCTCTGAGAGCGGTGCGTGTGCGCAGGAAACGATTCACGTTGGTCTTGAATCTTTGGAGATTATACTCGTTGTGGAACACGATCTCAGGGAGGTCGCTCCAGAAAGATGACGTTCTCCAGATGAAAGAATTTTGAAATAGTGTCGTTTGAGGGACACTAAGCTGAACCACGTACTGGTGGGCTGCAGTGGCTCGTCGTGTATTTCTACCATGCACCGCTCTGGGTGGTACCAAGCGGGCAACCTCAGTTGAGCCTTTGATGTTCAAGGCTTTCCAGGTTGCTTGTCAGACTACGGTCGCCAATCAAGCGAATGGCTCCAAATATGCGAACAGTACTCCAGCGATGGTCGAATTCGGGCTTTATAGAGCTTCAAAAGTTGTTAGGGTGTATAGAGGTTCTTAGTTCGGAAAAGTACTACAAGCTTCTGCATGGCTGCCTTAGCAATGGCCGCAACGTGGCTATGCCAAGACATATCCAAATTAACGTCCAATAAATGAATTGATGAAGCCAAGGGAATCGAGTGTCCTGCCATGACTATATCCGGTTCTTTAACACTTTTTTAGAAAAAACTGCCGACTGGGTTCTTTTAGCGTTAAATTCTATTTGGTTACTGTCACCCCAAGACAGAATTTCTTCCAGGTCTTTGTTGAGATGTGAGACCAACACAAACTACACTGACCTAACCTGTACCGGTACTAGTTTGTATACGTCTGTTATGACCTGGGTATTGAATTAGTCAACGGAACACCGACCAATAATGCAAGGTATGCAGACGATACCGTGGTCTTGGCGGAAAATATCGAAGACCTCGAGAAACTGATAAGCAAATTGGTTGAATGCAGCGAGGAATATGGACTGACGTTGAACATCAAGAAAACCAGAATCTTAAAGATTCAGCTGGACAAAGAAAATCTTATAGGGAACGGCAAGGACATAGAGCAAGTTGAGAACTACACATACCTCGGAACACTGATAAGCTCGACATATGATTACACCAAAGAAATTGAGAGACGCATAGAAATAGTTCGATCAAATTTGATCAGGATGAGAAAGTTGCTTAGCGCTAGAGACCTACCATTTAACTTGAGGGTCAGGTTGGTAAGATGTCATATCTTTTCTGCACTTCTTTGTGGCGTAGAAGCTTAAACGTTGAACGCAAAGACTACCAAGGAAATTAAATCATTCGAAATGTTGGTCTACCGAAGCAGGGCCGACGAGAGGGGGGGCAGACGGGACAAATTCTCGGGGCCCGGGGCCTGGAGGGGCCCGGGGTGAATCGCGAATTGATCCGCATTACAAATATACCTACTACAAGCACGGTAAAAAATATATTTAAATATATATTTGAAATTTAAATGAAAGGCAAAAAAAGTGGCATGCGGCACTATCTACTTGAAAAGCAAGCACTATCATCAAAATAGGGCGTGGCACCCAAAAATTTTTCGTCTGTGGCGCTATTTTTTTGACGCCTACTGCGCATACCTGCCAACACTGGAGGCTGTCCAGTCCCAGGGCCCGTGTCGGCTCTCGGCGGCCCTGTACCGAAGAATTATGAAAATTCCATGGACTGATTACGGAAAAAATACTGATGTCATGAAGAGAAGGAAGAAGGAGAGGAAGATAATGAAGACCATTAAGATCTTACAAGGGGAGAAATATGCTGCAATTGATTGTGCTGGGAAAGATCTATGGAAAGAGAAACGTAGGAAGGAGGAGAATATCCTGGCTGCAAAACTCGTGCGAACTCTTCAGAGCAGCAGTCTCCAAATTGCTTTGACCTACTAAAAATATACCTAAAAATCATAATTCTTGTGTATTTTCGAAATCAAATTGAATTCTCGAATTTATTCTGTATACAAAAATATAAAATATAGCTATCCTACCTCGCATCTCTTAAAATATAACTTGTAAAAATACTACCACCAAGCCTGCACATTTTCTCATATAAAAACGATCGAACTAAACTCATAGCTTAAAAATTCATTAGCAAATAACAGGGAATGATATTCTTTGCAAGAAAATAATAGAGAAAACTTGTTAAAGTTTTAAACAAAGAATTTTTTTCCGGATAGGAATTAAAAAGGGCTTTAGAAACGTTTAAAATATTCATTCGAAAAGTTACGGAATATCAAGTTTTATTTATTAGGGATGATAATATCCCAACAAAATCAATACTAATATCGTTTCTAATTCGCGTTTAATAGCTTCTGCTCATACAGATGAGTTAAGTACACCACTCGCCAGCTCGATTCTACCAATAGGGGTACTACTCATCTATATCGCTCGACACACTTATCTGTAGCTACAAACACTAAACACCACACTTATATATTCTAAGTTATTTGAATATATCATTCAAACTTGAAAATAAACGTTGAATAACTGTCACAGTACACTGTCACATTCTTAAAATTACAAAGTTATCAAATGTTTTTAAGTGTTTTCGGGTGTAATATCACGAGTGCTTTAAAATTACTGATAATTTTTTACGAATGCGTGATTTCTTTAATTTCACGAGTCCGAAGGAGAGTATAAGTGAAAAATTATCCGGTTAGTTTTAAAGCACGCATGGTATTTAAAGGAATATTTCTGTCATGAATTATCTCACCACCCAGTATACCTACAATAGAAGATGGCCAGCCTGGGAAGTGCAACCTAAGCAGTATCTCAGGAGAAGGAAGATTCTGCTGACTAATTAATTTAACGCCTTAAGCTTATGCATTTTCTCAAGCCAGTCAGTTGCTAGCTTTTATATTGTTAATATTATATTATTGTCTGTAAAATTTGTACTTGAGTAAAATAAATTGTTTTTAAAAAAGCAGTTTCTTCAGTCGAAAAGTTATTTGGCGCAGTCGGTAGGATTTCCGGGATCAATATAATCGCGTATTGACTTTCGTTTCTACGATTTACCGGAAATTTGTGAACTTGGTGAAATCTTGTGGAGGCGTTTTAAGTGGAGTGGTTCTTCGATCATCAAGCAGCCCAGTCCATCGAGGACCCGCAGCGACCCTTCGACGACGAAATCACCGAAAATTGGTATACGCATCGACCAATTTTGCAAGGCCCAGAAGTTTGGTAGGACACACATAGCCGATCCAAGGTCTGACCTTATAGTTAGGAAGATTCGATGATGAAAATTGCGATACTATTTATGTAAGTACAACTTGTATCTGAATGTCCGACGATAATCCTAATCTAGATCAATTGTTACATATTTTTGATAATCTTTCAATAGCTTCAACTGACTCACCCAATCAATCAAACTATCAAAATAATTTTATTTCATTAAATAATCAGGGCAAAAAACACGAAAATATGTCTGAATTTAAATCAGAATATCTAAATTGCGTCCCACAATTCGATGGTAATGCAAACGAATTATATAGATATTTAAATATTTGCGAAAGTATTATAAGAAAGTTTTATAAACAAAATGATCCAACTTGTTTTGAGAATACCTATCTGATAAACTGTTTAATTTCCAAATTATCTGGTAACGCTAAAATCGTTGTCAGTATTCAAAATTGCTCTACTTGGGATTGTTTAAAATCTACCTTAACTAGAAATTTTGCAGACCAAAGAGATGAGACTTGTCTCAATCGTGATTTAGTAATGTTAAGACAACAGCCTACTGAAAAGGCCTATCAATTTTACGATAAAGTTCTACACCTTTTAAATTTACTTTGCTCTTATATTGACATTCATGAAACGACAGAGCCTGCAAAATTACTAAAAAGGACCTTATATAACGACTTAGCATTAAAAACGTTTTTAGCAGGGCTTAGAGAACCTTTAGGCACAACAATTCGCTGTATGCGACCAAAAGATTTGAATGAGGCATTGCAACTTGTTATACAAGAAGATAACATTCACTATTTCCAAAATCTAACTAATAAAAATTTTAATCATAGACAGCCTGTTCAAAGCTTTAAGCCGCAACCATCACAAAATTATAGGCAGCCATTTAACGCACCATCCAACGCACAAACGCAAAATAATTTCTTTAGAGCGAGAGAAACATTTCCCTCGCAGCCTATAAATGTTCAGCCAAGACCATATTATCAGCCTCAGCGTTTTCCCTCAAATTCGGAAGTTTTCGGGGCTAAACCCAGAACAAACGTATTTAAACCTACTAATAAACCACAACCGCGACCTACACCAATGTCCGTGTCAACTCGGCAAACCTTTACGCCGAATTTTAACCGGAATTTTAATCGTCCAGGTCCGTCAAATTACCAAAATAAAAATCCAATTCAAGTCGGGCCACCCCAACAAAAATGGACCGCGGAAGAACTCTATAATACCGAAACCAATCAAAATATTAACGACCAATATTATTATGATGAAAATCCATACGATCAATGTGATCAGTACGGTAACTTTGAATCACAATATAATCAAAACGCAGACCAAAATCAATCAGATGTTTCCGATCAAAATTTGCAATTTGATAATCCGTTTGAGAACGAAAATGCGTACTCGCGTGAAAATTTTCACGAACCACCGCCTACGGAACCGGAAACTTAGTACCCGAGAAAATTTTAATAAATACTAGCGAATCTAGTAATCTACCGTATATTATTTTTCCTGAACAAAATCTAAAAATGTTACTTGACACTGGGGCCAGTCGCTCGTTCATCGACCCCGATTTGGCGTTTAAATATTTTCCAAATTTAATTAAAAATGATCCTTTTATAGTATCCACGGTTTTTCAAAAATCTGCCCATAAATATAGTTCTAGTATCCCAGCATCAACAATTTTTAATTTACCTAACGAAAAACACCTTAAATTCTTTTTGTTCAAATTTCACAATACTTTTAATGGTTTAATAGGTCTTGATAATTTACAAACCCTACAAGCCACCTTAGATTTTAATAAAGGATTTTTATGTACGCCTACAGCAAAAATAAAATTACACTATCTTAAAATTAAAAATAATCTTAACTGTATAACTATTGAGCCGCGATGCGAGCAAGTAATTAAAATAAAAACATCTGTTTTAAACGGCGAAATAATAATACCTCACCATAAACTACATAACTGCGAGATACCGGAGTCCTTATCAACCGCGAGAAATGGCGAAGCTTTAACTACTATTCTTAATAACACTATTAATCCGGTCACTCTAGACTTTTCGGAACCAATTTCAGTAGAAATTTTTAATCGGTCAGAAATAGAAAAAATAAATTTCAACAATTTTGATGACTTATTGAAACCGAAAATAGATTTTTCTAAATTTCGCACGGACCACCTAAACGATGAAGAGAAAAATAGGATTTTTGACCTACTTAAAGAATATTCTGATATCTTTTACGATGAAAAAATGTCATTGACCTTTACAAATAAAATTAAACATCAAATCCGTACTTCAGATGAGGTACCAATATATACCAAGTCATACAGGTATCCTTACATCCATAAGCAAGAAGTCGAGTCACAAATCAAGAAGATGCTTGACCAAAAAATAATAAGACCCAGCCATTCACCCTGGAGTTCACCTATTTGGGTTGTCCCAAAAAAGGCTGACGCATCAGGCAAGCAAAAATGGAGAGTTGTGGTCGATTATCGAAAGCTAAACGAGAAATCACTGGACGATCGATATTGCTTACCCAATATTACCGATATACTTGACAAGCTAGGAAAATGTCAGTATTTTACTACACTGGACCTAGCAAGCGGGTTCCATCAAATCGAGATGGATGAAAAGGACATTGAAAAGACAGCATTTAGTACAGAATTTGGCCACTACGAGTATTTGCGTATGCCTTTTGGCCTAAAAAACGCCCCCGCGACGTTTCAACGCGTAATGGATAACATCTTGCGCGGGCTGCAAAATGAAAAATGCGCGGTATACCTAGATGATATAATTGTTTATTCGACATCACTCGAGGAGCACATTCAAAAATTAAGTAGTGTTTTCGAAAGACTCCGCGAATCCAATTTTAAAATACAGATGGATAAGTCGGAATTTTTACGCAAGGAAGTCGCGTACCTTGGACACGTCGTAACACCAGACGGCGTTAAGCCAAACCCCGATAAAATTCGAGCCATCAAAAATTATCCAATGCCTAAGACAACAAAACAAATCAAAGGGTTTTTGGGTTTATTAGGGTATTACCGCCGGTTCATAAACAATTTCGCAAAACTGACTAAACCTCTCACTAAATGTCTTAAAAAGAACGCAAAAATAGAACATAATGACGAGTTTATCAATTGTTTTGAAACATGCAAAAATCTATTGATTAATGAACCCATCTTGCAATATCCGGATTTTTCCAAATCCTTCAATTTGACATGTGATGCTAGTAACGTAGCTTTAGGTAGCGTTCTTTCTCAGGGACCTATCGGTAGTGACCTCCCTGTAGCATATGCTTCGCGCACGCTCAACGACTCTGAACAAAATTACTCCACCATCGAGAAGGAGTTATTATGCATTGTATGGGCAACGAAATATTTTCGGCCCTATCTGTTCGGTCGAAAATTTAACATCATAACGGACCACAAACCATTACAATGGCTTTTCTCTTTAAAAGATCCGAGTTCAAAATTATTGCGCTGGCGCATCAAATTAGATGAATATAACTACACAATTACTTACAAAAAAGGACGCCTTAATACTAACGCCGACGCTTTGTCGCGAATAGAACTCCATATAAAAGAATCTAATGACGACTTTGACCTTAATAAATTCATGGACAACTTTAATAAAAATTTGGGACAAAACTCTCACGATAAACAAGAACTAGATAACATTTCAACTCAGGTGCAGCCTGACGACGAAAAACATTCAATCCAAGAAGATACGCCCGGACTACAAAACAATGACAACGACGACGCTAATACGATCCACTCTAACGCCGAACAAAATCCTATAGTCGGTATACCGATAGCTGACATACCAGTAAATTACGGCGCTAATCAAATTATGATTAGTTCTGTTTTACACTCGCCGGCCAAAACTAAAACAACAATACTTTTTGGCAAAAAAAGACGTATTACGGTTCAAATTTCCAAAGACAATTTTGAACACGATATTTTAAACTTTATGAGAGAATATGTAGTACCCGATAAACAGTATCATTTATATTTCGAAAATGGTGAAATTTACGAGCCTTTCTGCGAAGTTGTACGTAAAAACTTTAGATGGCCCTCTATTAGGCTTAAACGTTGTAAATATAAACGGCTTGACGTCACCGATAGTAACGAAATTCCCGAAATAATAAAAAGTTACCACGAAGGTAAAACCAACCATCGAGGTATCGATGAAACGGAACAACGAATAAAAAATATCTATTATTGGCCTCAATTAAAAGATTCAATACAAACTTTTATTAATGACTGTGAGATATGTCAACAAAGTAAGTACGAACGACATCCTGTAAAAGTACAAATGAATATAACGCCGACACCGGTAAGACCGTTCGAAATTATACACCTAGATTCTTTTACTTTAGAAAATCATAAATTCATAACACTAGTAGATGTCTTTTCAAAATACGCACAAGCGTACGCTATAAGTTCCTTAAACTCTACAGAAATAGTAGACAAACTAGTAACGTTCTTCTCTCATCACGATATACCTACTTGTATTGTCGTAGATAACGGAACGGAATTTAAAAATTCGGTAATAATGGAATTACTTAACTTGCACAAAATCAAACTTCATTTTTGCTCATCTAACCACAGTCAATCAAACGGTATCGTGGAACGGTTCCATAGTACCCTAATAGAACATGTCCGCTTATTAAATACTCGCGGGTTCCTAAAAACACCTGTCAGTAAAAAACTTATATACGCAGTAATGGCATATAATCAATCTATTCACTCCGCGACAAAATGCAAACCAGTTGATGTTATTAAGGGTCATATTACAAATGAAAATCCGTTTAATATAAATATTGATCAAACACTGTTAAATGACTATATTGTTAATCACAAAGAAAAATCCAAAATTCTCTATGCCAAAATTAACCAAGACCTTATGCAGGAAAAAGAAAATCGCACCGAAAAAATTAATAAAAATCGTGACCCGCCGGAAATATTTCAACCTCAACAAAAAGTATATGTTAAAAAACATATCCGTCAAAAAACGGCAAATAAGTTTGGAAAAGCAACTATGCTAAAAGATACAAATAATGAACGCAAGACCGCATCCACCGAGTCGCGAGATAAAATTCATATGGATAACCTTAAACGCCCACTTAAGAAACCCTATACCTTTACTAAGTAAATAAATTATTTTTTAGGTTACCCATGTTTATCAACGGACTGCAAGAAACAATAACAATGAAAAACCTTGAACTTAACATCGGAATATTACCTTTAAAACTTGGAAGCGCGAAAATTCAAGAGTACACCCACACACTAATATACTTTTACGACTTGAACCCCATAATATCTGAAATTAACGAATTAAACCGCAAATCAGAAAATTTGTCTAATATAGTACTTCAAAATAAAGATTATTCATTCGATGTATCCAATTACTTAAAAATTTTAAATTTAACGAGAGAAAGGGTAGAAATAAAAATAAAAGAAATCTTACCCCATCCGGAAAGAACTAAACGAGGATTAATAAATGGCTTGGGCTCGATATTTAAGGCAATAAGCGGAAATTTAGATGCGAATGACGGCGAAAGATACGAACAAATGATTAAAACTCTTCAGGAAAATCAAAACAAGTTAGGTGAACATGCTATCAAACAAAATTCTATATCCTTAGATATAATTAATCAATTTAATATTACTATTCAAAAAATTAGCCATAATGAAAAACTATTGTCACAAAAAATTAATCAGATTGCTATATTTGTCGGACGACAAACAAACAAAGAAAATTCTGCATTTATTAAAGATATATTATTTCAATTAATCAATATGTACGAAATATTAAATTCAGTCCTACAAGATATAGAAAATTCTATTTCCTTTGCTAGGCTTAATTTAATGCACCCTAGCATAATAAAAACAAATGATCTTTTTAAAGAACTTTTAAAATTACAAAAAACTATAAAAACTACACAATTGCCTTTCGAAATCTCTTTAGATAATACCTTGATTTATCAAACTTTCATTAAAGTAGAATGTTTTATTCTAAATAATAAAATAACTTACATATTAAAAATTCCTATAATGTATGATCATATCTTTAATTATTATCATTTATATGCAATTCCTATTCTTAAGAAGGGTCAGTTTAAGTCAATCATACCGCGAAATAAATTTTTAATTGAAAACAAGTTGTACTACACATTTCAACGCAACCCTTGTAAAGAAGCTGCCCCTCAATACTATATCTGCGAGAACCTTGACCTACAGGAAGTGAAAGAAGACAACCCTTGCGAAATACAGCTGCTACACCTTAAAAACACCTCCACTTGCCGTCAAATCCAAGTAAAAATCACAAAACCAATAATTAAGCCGACCGATAAATCCAATCAATATATTGGACTCTTCCCAATTCAAGAACGAATTCTGCTAAGCTGTCATCAACAAGAAGAAGTGCTGATCGCTTTTGGAACTTATCTAATTGAAATCCCAATCGGATGTAAAGTAACAACAGAAGAAGAAACTATTATTAATCTAGAACAAGAAATAGCCAATCATCAACCAATGTTATTTCCAAATCTAGATATTGATGCAGATGCGCCTAAACCCAATATTATCATTCAACTCGACGATTTAAATCTCGATGAACTACAAGACATCAAAAACCAAATATTCGAAAATCAACCCTTATTAACACCAGTCAGTCAATTATCATATACGCCGAGCCTATGGACTATATTGATATATGGACTAATATTGATTGGCATCACCTACCTATTTTATAAGAAATTATCTGCAGGGTGTCCAAAAAGAAATCAAGAAACGAAGCCACCACTGATGATGGATTTGTCCACCGTTCAACTCAATTCATAACCCTCTTGAGTTGAATCTTCGGGGGGAGGAATTATCTCACCACCCAGTATACCTACAATAGAAGATGGCCAGCCTGGGAAGTGCAACCTAAGCAGTATCTCAGGAGAAGGAAGATTCTGCTGACTAATTAATTTAACGCCTTAAGCTTATGCATTTTCTCAAGCCAGTCAGTTGCTAGCTTTTATATTGTTAATATTATATTATTGTCTGTAAAATTTGTACTTGAGTAAAATAAATTGTTTTTAAAAAAGCAGTTTCTTCAGTCGAAAAGTTATTTCATGTGTAAAAACTACCATATGAAGCGGGAAATTTTCGACGAAAATTGCTCTCATGTGTAAAAACTACCATATGAAGCGGTAAATTTTCGACGAATATTTCTCTCATGTGTAAAAACTACCATATGAAGCCGGAAATTTTCGACGAATATTTCTCTCATGTGTAAAACTACCATATGAAGCGGGAAATTTCCGACGAAAATTGCCCAGTAGGTGCAAAAATGTCCCGTCGAAAATTTACCTATATTTTATTATTAAACTAATACCTGTATGCCAGGTTCTACAAGTTCTAATTCAATGGCAAACTCACATACATTAACAAGTAATGCAGCAAACTCCAAAAATGGTAATTTTTACAATTGTGTTTTGCACTGCGATTCATGCAATTTTTAATTTGTTTGTTTTCATATAATTAAATAAAATATAACGTTTAAAAAATGATCGGTCGTATAATGTCATAACCTGCGTATTTTTTTCATCAGGAAAAGAGTACGGATATTCAAAAAAATAATTTTGAAGAATGTGGGAATCTTTTATTTAAAACATTGCCGGAAAATTGCTTTGCTCTTTCGAACGGGTACTTTAAAATATTTGAGCTTTCAAGCTTTACGAAATTGGCATTTTAGCTTTAAGCTTTAGACGGAAATATATTGCTTTGTAACCGGGTTATTCGCTAATCCCAATCTATATTCGAATCACGTTCCTGATATTGCGACGCCATGTGTTACGTCTAGTATTATTAAACCCTTTTTCTACAAAAGCCGCCGTAATATTCCTTTACAGGAATGAATTTACACAAAAATACATTTTCTACAAGGAAATTGTATAAGATGCGTTTAGATAAAAATCTGGCAAGTGGGCTGTCACGTTTTTTGTATCTGTAATATATTGTTCAGTTCATGCTGTATTTTTAAACGATGCATTTCTTCATAACCGTGCGAATTGTTTTTTAATGGAGACCTGCCACTTAACTCTAACACAGCTGCGGTAATAGTACAGTAAATAATAAATATGGTAAAGACGTATTTATTACACACTAAATTGTTTCTACAACAGCAGCGAAAACACGGATAGAGGAAATAAAAATGGATTGTTAACCGATACGTATCTGTCAAACGAAAAGTATCTGTAGTATGCTGGGCGCCATGTGAGGTGCATACAATTATGGCAACACTGCATTTTCGGAATTTCTAAACGGTTGGTAACATTGACTATAATATGTTAATTTTGTTCGCAAAACTACTATACAACAACAAAATAAAACAGATGGTATTTTCAAAATTAAATAAAGTTGAAGGTCAACACCTACCTCAGCTAGCTCAAGCTTAAGGCAATTGTAACTGGGGTGATTCCTTGGTGAAGGGTCCTTGTCATTAAAACAACAATGTGTACAGGGTTTTTCCGTATATTTTGGAGCACCCCTGGAGCTCTTATTTTAAGGCCTAGAAAAAACATTAAATTACCAAAGTTGCATTATTTTTCATGACCTGTTAGAATTTGTCATCGAACAAAACAAATAAACATCGTAAATTTGTTTAATAATGCCAAAGTGGATTTCTTTAAATGGGACACCCTGTATATTACATAATTTTTTAATTCCCCACTTATTTCTGATTCCAAATATGTATAAATGTTATATGTTTACTTTAGTCGTTTAGGCAATATTTCATTTCAAAATATCGCATATGAGAAAATCAAGATTGCCCTGAGAAACAATTTGGTTATTATTAATCGCTTATGGCAACTTACTTATGTCACAAATAATTTATCATACGTTGAATAGTCTTGTCATAATGGGTTACTCTAAAGACGAAAAATTCGATGTTATACGACTATATTATGCGAATCGCAACAACGTTAAAATGACTAGGCAAGAGTATAGACGTTCATTTCCAAATAGACAAACGCCATCTATTAATACAATAAGAAATATAGTTAAACAATTTCGGGAACGCAAGTCTCTTGAACGAAAAAAAACGAACTGTACCAGAAAGCGAAGATGATTTATATATATTGTTATTTTTTGTTGGTAAGTGATCTCAAGAGATTTTAATTGTTTGCAAAAGTTTTAAAAGTCCCCATTTTATTTTTAGAAAATCCAGTTAGTTCTATACCAAAAGCAGCAACGTATTTTCAAAAATCCTGGAAAAAAATTCACAGTGTGTTAATAAGGCATAACTACTTTCCATATAGAATTATGCCAGTCCAAGGTCTCACGGAAGACCACATTCGTCAAAGATATCAATTTTGCGCCGAAATTTTACGTCTTATGAGAGAGGATGCAGGTTTGACAAATAAAATCGTATTCACAGATGAGGCTTCATTCACAACATCTGGCATGTTCAATAGGAAAAACAAACAGTATTGGTCAACAGAAAATACTCAACAATATCAAGTTGTTAAGGTTCAAGGCAGACAGTCATTAAATGTTTGGTGCGGAATATTGGGAGGCAGAATCTTGGGGCCTATTATATTTGAAGGAACACTTAATGGGGATCGATATAGGAACTTTCTAGAAAATGAAATTGAGCATGAATTGCGAAACATTCCAAATCGGCAAGAACTAATTTGGCAACAAGACGGGGCACCCCCACACAACATTCGATCTGTGGTTACATATTTAAACAATCATTATTATCTGTGGATTGGTAGAAATGGCCCGATTAGGTGGCCCGCAAATAGCCCAGACCTAACACCTCTAGATATATTTTTATGGGGCTATTTAAAAAATAAAATCTATTATGATAGACCAGAAACTATAAATATTCTTCGCCATAAAATTGAACAAGAAGTTTTACTACTTAAACGGGAAAATTTGGTTTTTGTTACAAACGCTTTAAGAAAATGGAGAGATAATATTCAAAAATGCTATGACAGTGGTGGTGGATATATAGAACCATAATATTGTTTTATAAATTATTATCATTATTTATATGAATTGTAACTTAATAAAGCTTTTAGTTTCTAGCATGTTTTCCTCATACTAATCTTGATTTTGTAATACGCAATATTTTGACATAAAATATTGTCTAAACGACTAAAGTAAACATATAACATTTATACATATTTGGAATCAGAAATAAGTGGGGAATTAAAAAATTATGTAATATACAGGGTGTCCCATTTAAAGAAATCCACATTGGCATTATTAAACAAATTTACGATGTTTATTTGTTTTGTTCGATGACAAATTCTAACAGGTCATGAGAAATAATGCAACTTTGGTAATTTAATGTTTTTTCTAGGCCTTAAAATAAAAGCTCCAGGGGTGCTCCAAAATATACGGAAAAACCCTGTACGTATATAGACTCCACAGGATGTTGCTGTGCAAGCCACACCAAATCTCTGTGAGTGAATTTGGGGCCCAGTCCGCCCAGTGTCAAAATAAATACAAAAATTAATTAAATAAAGGTTATTTAATCAAAAACAGATCGATGTAAAAAGATGATTTTAAATGGCAAATTAACAACAATTTCAACAACTCGTAAATATCGATTGTCGGTTGATTTACCAAATCAGACAAAATTAGTAAAAGTATATGAGTTTGGCTAGGTTAAACACCCATTATTTCAGCGCAAAAGTTGCAACTCTTTTACATTCCGCTTTATATATCTCAATATCCTGCTTGGAAGAAGAGAGATGAGTTTTTGGTGATAATTTATCGCTAAGAAATATTATTATTTGGGGGTAATAGACGATCCAGTTTATAACCAATGGCGTGCGAACTGGGAGGGTATGTTAACATTTTGGTGCCTTTATCATTTTAAGCGTGATATGATGATTTGAACTATTTTATGTAAAAAAGGTACTCTTCACTAGATACTTTACTCGAAAAAGATTGGTTTTGGAGTACCCATCTTAGTACCTTTTATGCATGCAATAATCCAAAGATTTAAAACGTTGAATATGTTGAAATATACTGTTAAATTTTGTTATAAATAGTTGAGCAAAATAGCTTCTGGCTCCGATTAAAACAAAACGAAAATTATTTGGTTTTGGGTACCGCAAAAAATTACACTTGGTTGTGTATATATCAAAAAAATCAAAATCAGCCGGGTATTTATTTTGCAGTTAAGTAAAAAGGTACTTACCGCAGGGTCCTATGCGTGTGTGTGATAATATTTTTCCAATGAAAAAATGAATTATCCCACATCCAAAATTCATCAAGCAATATTTAAAAAAAAAACTATTATTATTCGGGTTCTTGAAGGTATTTTTACGTCAGGATTTTATCCTATGACATCTGTTACTTATTGCGTACGGTTTAGGTATTGTCGTTTATAGAAATTTTGATATCGTGCGTTTTCTTTTAAAAATTTTTGTCTGCAAAGTTTTCAAGAAAAACTCGTTTATCGTCTGCATTTGAACGTCACGGTGAAGTACTCTGTTGGACGTATATCTAGGTACGTCCGCGATAGTTTTTAACACCTTGTTTTGAATTACCTGGAACTTATTAAGCTCCGTCTTGCTTATGTTACACCACGAAGGTGCACCATAAGTGAGAACCGGCCTGACCAATACCTTGTAGAGGTTGACCTTAGTCCTATTTGAAAGTCTACTCCGCCTGTGAAGCAGGTGGTAGATAGAGCCTAATTGACGCAATGCAAGCTTTACTCTATTAATTGAATTGAGCCTCCAGTTAAGCTTTTGGTCAAATATAAGTCCCAGGTATTTCACCTCCTGGCACCAGTTCACTTGGACTCCATTAACCCGAAGCCTTGTTTCTTTTTTTTGGTCTTACATTAGTAGGTATGTATTCTCCGGTAATAATTTAAAAAATATATAGCTTTATTCTCTCTTTTTTTAACTATCTTTGCCGCTATTTCATTATTACGTGCCTGATTTATTAACTAAATCTCTAAGTATACTAAGATAAATTGATTTCTAAGAATCTACCACGCTATCGATTAATCCTCGACCGCTAACATATCATTTTGTGGGGATTATTTACTTTTAAGCGTGAAACTTTATCTTCAAAGCGATTAAGGTCTCCTTATATCTGAATAATATCTTATTTGAATGTTAATTTTGGTTATGTTGCTTATTATATTAAGCGGACATGTTGAATAATTCAATGGAGTTTTCATATACAGGGTGTTACTTATTTGATGAACAATATAAACATGGGTCCCCAACCGCTTAATTTTTGAGATACAGAGTGTTACACTTTTTTAACGAACCAAAAAAGATGTGCGCCACAGCCAGTTTTCTTTCATATAATGTCATTTATTTTTGTAATCGAGAACCGTTCATCTCACAAAAAAAAGTGTAGAAACAGTTTTTGCTTAATAATAAGGCATAATTGTGAAAACAGTGAAAAAAAGAGTGGTGTATCATCTTTATCGTTAAAAATATCCCGGATACCACTGGTGGAAGTTCTATGGAAAAAATGTATTTTATGTCTAATTAGTAGGGGAGGGGGAGGATCATTCGAACAGTTCGCCAATTCTATAAAAAGCCAGATTAAAATAAAAATGGGAATAAGACACAATTGAAACGATAGTAGTAGTAATAGGTATTTAAATATAGTCGAAAAATTAATAAGTTTATCGAACAGTCAATCCTTGAAAATTATAATTAAATCGAAAAGGCCCTTGCAGTTCCCGTCGTTTGTGTGTCTAGGAGTTAGGCCTCAATAGCGTCAATTTGAACCAACGCTGTGTAATCAGCAATTGGAAGAAGGAAACTTGTGGAATTTCCTTTTTGCCTTGGTAACAAACATCATTAGTTTTAAGAACTTGGCCTATATAAAAACAGGTGTGCCTTTTTCTTTTCTTAAATTTTTCAAGAACAAAATCATGATGGAAATATTTTTATTTGGATTCATGGCTTGCACTAACAACAAAGGCTCACTACTATCTAAAGACTCGACTATTTCCATTGAAGTATCCCATCCCCTCTAGATGATTCTTAAACTGCTTTTTTTCTTTTTCTTTTACTCTTGTTCACTATGTTGTTATACTTCACCCTTTTCTTGTTTCCTCATTCCCTCTCAATGGTTTGTTTAGCAACTAGCTCTGGGATATCTGTATATATTTTTGAATTTCTCGATTTCTCTTTTTGATCTTTATTTTGCGTTTAGCTTTTGGAACAGGTCGAATGATCTCAAGAAGACTAGTGACAATAAATATATATATATATATAAAAAAAGTGGAAAGGTAGTCTTGATCGACTAGTTAGACAGAAAATCCTAATCTTGGGGGATCGATCTGGGTTTGGACGGTTTGAAGAAAAAAACTCTTTTCTACTACGCCGAGCTTCCGGAATTATTTTATTCCTTTTTCAAGGCTGCAATACAGAACAAGATCTTATTTATTAAATTTATTTTATACAATTTAAAGACTTACGTGTAAAGTGAGATATTTTTAAAGAAAACTGGCATTTTTAATTCGTCGCAGGTGTCATCGAAGGAAACTTTGAGATCTGTTTAGTTTTATTTGTTACATATTTTTAATTTTAATCACTATGGGATAACACCATGTGGCAGCGAACATGTCTGCTTGATTTTCACCTTAGAAAATGGCGGGATACCCGCCTTCGCGTTGCATGAATCTGAGGGAGACAACTGAAGAAGAGAGAGGGAATAATGTTGGCAGTGCGCTGCTTCCATCAAGTACCACCTGACTCACGCAATGCGTGCGCATATTCCAGTGGTGGCGTTGTTTATTCATGGAGTTATTTGGAGTGCGGAAATACCAATAAATATTTTATTTAATTTGATCTTGATTATTTGATTGTACTTTGCCGTGCTTCTGTCTGTCACCCAGAGTCACTCGAAAGTTTTTTTAATTTGTTTTAGTTGTTAAGCTGATTTTATTTATTACCAGTCTTTTTTGTTGGAAAGTTAAGAGATAGTGAAAAATTGTCAATGTGACCTATGGAGAAGCCAGAGAAAGATTTTGTATGTAAGTTGAGATAATGTGAGTGAGCGTAAGACTTGGGAGGACAGAGAAACTCCTGTGAGGGGCGTTAGTGGCTAGCCCATATAGCACAGGACACCAACTGTCACTTGCTGTCAAGAGCCATGATGGGTGCATCGCTATAGTGTTTTGTTTTAATTTTAATTTTAATTTTTTTAATTTTGTAAGTGTGGTCTGGCCGTCATCCCTAACCTGTCACGTAAGGGCGACAACAAGACTTTTTTGAGCCACTCATAAACATCACAGTGCCGACATAAGCGCCTTCGTCTGTCACTCAAAGGCATACCTAGCGGAAAAGTGAGTGCCATGGTAGCCCTATTTTATATGTTGTTTTTTGAATACACGAGAAACTCTGAAAACATCCCCACTGGCACACCGACGTCTCATCTGTCACTTGAGGGTCAGTGGGACAGTGTGTCGTCATTACGCATAGTGTGAATTATTTTTGAATATTCAGTATTTTATAATAGAAAAGAATATACTTTAGATAATTTTTTATATTTAGTTTCTTTGACAATCTAAAAATTATTTGATGGCTGGTAATTTTAATTCATTTTCATTGGCAGTTCCTATAATACCTGCCGGGCACATACACTCGTGTCCAAGTACATCTGTCACATGACCAGGGCAGGAGTCATAGGTGTCCACCAGGCATCAATCCGGGACCTAATGGAAGCAGCGTTAGCTTCTGTCTCTTGGGAGAGTGCTAGTTCATTGGTGACGGTTTTAGAAAGAGGTTTTTTAAATTTAATTTGTGTTATTTGTGTTTAGACAGTCTAAGAGTATTTTTTTGGTTAGATTGAATCATTGTTAAGTGATAAATTGTTAGAGGTTTTTTTACTATCCAGATGTAGGAGATAAGAATATATAGCACTGAGGTCATCTATATCTTTCTTTTTGTTAATAGTTGATTTGTCAAGGTGTATCTCCACCATCTCCAAAAAAGTTCTTTTTTGTAAGTTCTTTTCGGTGAGAAGAACTTTTGGTTCATTGAAATTGAACTCATGTCCGGTTTCACAAGTATGTTGAGAGAGAGCACAGGTTAATTTTTGGTTACGGCAATCACTTTTGTGTTGCGTAATTCTATCTTTCAGTACGCGACCGGTTTGTCCGATGTAAGTTTTGTCACAGTCTAAACAGGGGATACTATATACGACCTCTGCTTTTTTTAACGTGGGGTCTTTGTCTTTTAGTTTGGTATATGTGTGACCCACAGTTTTCGAATACTTAGGTACTATCTTGATGTTGCGTTCATCTTTATAAATTTTTATTATTTGTGTTGTCACATCTTTTATGTAAGGAATTGAAAAGTAAAAAGTTGGTTGATTTTGTGTCAAGAAGGCACTAATGTCTGGTGACACCATACCTCCATCACCCCTCTGCACATTATCACGAGTTATGGTGTTGTAAATTAGTTTTTTTAATAGAGAAGGTGGATAAGAATTATCTAGGAGTGTATTGTATAGTCTTTTTATATTATTGTCTTTATAGGTGGGATGGGAAATCTTCTCAATGCGACTTTTCAATGCTAGTACCAGATTGATCTTGATTTTCTCTGTGTGATAAGAGTGATAGTTTATGTATCTGCCCGAGTTGGTAGGTTTGACGTACCAATCGAGGATTACTTTGTTGTTCTTATCTCTTATCAATTTTGTGTCAAGAAACGGAACACTTCGTTCATGTTCTTTCTCGATCGTAAATTGTATGTACTGGTTGTAGCTATTGAATGTGCTAAGAGTTATTTCATGTTGGCCTGTTGGGATAGAACATATCAGGTCATCAACATATTTTTTAATGAAAGGGAGTTCAAAAGGAAGTTTTGGGATACACTCGTCTAAGAGGTCGTCCATAATGTACTGAGCAGCAATGGGCGATATTGTTGCCCCCATTGGTGTGCCTAGTATTTGTTTGTAGTATTTGCCTTGGAAGACACAGTATGTAGATTCAAAAATGAATTTGGTGATGTTTAGAAAACTTACTTGTGTGAGAGTTGTGTAGTTACTAATGGTTTCCCATCGTTTTCTTATGCTTTTTTCTAGTAAAGGATATGGTATGTTTGAGAAAAGAGAGACAACATCAAGACTGATTATTTCAAAATTGTTGGGTAATTGTTTTTCATTAATAAATTCTGCAAATTCAAAGGAGTCTCTGGTATAGTATCTATTGTCGTGACTGTATGCTTCTGTAAGGATATTCGTTATAAATTGACTAAGTTTACTATTCGGTGAGTTGATTGAAGATATAATAGGTCGAACTGTTAATGTCGGTTTGTGAATTTTAGGAAGGCCATAAAATTTTGGTGCTGTTTGGTTGTAAATCGTTAATTGCTTAGCCTGGTCTACATTCAACTGACCTGTGTTTTTTAGTTGTGAAACTAGTTTATTAGCCCTTTGTTGGAGAGTGGAAGTAGGATCCTGACGCATCATACTATAGTAGGTTTGATCATTGAGGATGTCATTGGATTTTTCCACGTAGAGGTCCCTTGTCAGAATTACAGTGACATTACCTTTATCTGATCTGGTCACAATTAATTCATTATGTTCTTTTAGGAATTTTTTTGTCTTATTAAAAAGAAAATTTAAATAGTTGGTTTGAACAGGTGTTTTTAGAAAATTAGTTAATATATTAGTGAGTTTGGCTCTGAAAACGTTCTTTTTATCCTCAGAAAAGCCAAACATTGTATTTTCTATATCTGACAAGAGTCTCCCAATGGAAACCTCCCTTGCTTCTGGTGGTAAGCTGAATTTGAACCCCAGTGCTAGGAAATGTTTGATATCATTTGGAATGTTAATTCCTGACAAGTCCCTGACCCAACTCTCTTTTATTGGTATAATTTTTTCTTCCTTTTGCTTAAGGCGATTGAGTTTATTAAGATTAGTTGTTTTAATTTTTTGGAAGGTTCGTTCATAATTCACACTTTGTCGTTGTCTGAACTCCGAAAAAGTGCGATCAGGAAGGATGTTGTTTAATTTTTCTGTGAGTTGTGTGAGGGAGTTCTCAAGAGTTTTCAGCATGTTGTGAGTGGCTGTTATTTCCAAATTAAGAATTTTGCTGTCTAACCTGTTACCAAAAGACCGGACAGTTTGTCCCATTCTTCCATCGTGATATTGGATCAGATCTGCAATATTTTTAGTATTGTTTGTTATATGGTTAGGTGTTATCCCATGTTTCCTACATGCTAGGAGGAAAATCCTACGATTCCTATAAGACGCCAATTTGGTGTTCGTATTTGTCCATTGTTTTAGAAGCCTCACAGTGTTTGCTCCATATTGCCTCGTGATGAGTGAGAAAAACCCCATTCCTAGAAAAAGTGGGAAGGTAGTCTTGATCGACTAGTTAGACAGAAAATCCTAATCTTGGGGGATCGATCTGGGTTTGGACGGTTTGAAGAAAAAAACTCTTTTCTACTACGCCGAGCTTTCGGAATTATTTTATTCCTTTTTCAAGGCTGCAATACAGAACAAGATCTTATTTTTTAAATTTATTTTATACAATTTAAAGACTTACGTGTAAAGTGAGATATTTTTAAAGAAAACTGGCATTTTTAATTCGTCGCAGGTGTCATCGAAGGAAACTTTGAGATCTGTTTAGTTTTATTTGTTACATATTTTTAATTTTAATCACTATGGGATAACACCATGTGGCAGCGAACATGTCTGCTTGATTTTCACCTTAGAAAATGGCGGGATACCCGCCTTCGCGTTGCATGAATCTGAGGGAGACAACTGAAGAAGAGAGAGGGATATATATATATATTTCTTTTGACGTCTTCAAATTTCGATTTTTTTCTACATCGATGCTAATGGGTGGTGGGATTTCAAGGGTTTTTTGTACTTCGAATGGACTATAAGGTACGTTATAAGGACTGGTTTTACAATCTGCGGCGACAAAAGAGCGTAGGTAAGTTGTCATAATTACCATTCATGAGTAGCCTACTTATCAGTGGTATCTATGACTACACACCTTGACTTCTTGGTGACCATAGATTATGAAGCCAAGCCTAAGAGTTAGTTGTTTTGGCAGCTTCATTAAGGCCACATTTTTTTGAAAAAATTGCAGGATATGTTTTTTTTTTACTTTTTCGTCATCGGCTTGTCAGTCGACTTTACGCTTATATTTGCGGGGCACCTACAAACGATTAAAACAAATAACAAAATAGACGTGGGGTTTATTTCGGTCAGAACAATGGATTGATTAAGTGTAAAATGCTTAGTAAATTTGAATTTTTTTCTCCAGACATTAAAGCCTTCGCAAAAATGATATTGATTTGAAAGGATCTAAAATAACGATAGAGGATTTGTATTGAACAATACCAATCTAGTCACCTTATAAAAAGCATCGACTGCACATATTGCCAATTATGTGACTTATATCACATTTGAGTCCGCGTACAAATGAACAACTCGACTTATGTCGACTGTTTGCTGTCAATTTGCGATAAAGTCGATCTAAGTTATTTTAGTCGAAATATAAATAATTTTTATTCAGGCTTATCTCTTAATATACAGGGTGTCCCACAGTGACCGTCCATTAAAATATTTCGGAAAGTAATGCGATTCGAATCCTGCAAATTTGGATTTTGGGTTCAAAGAGACCTCAGAAAAGAGACGCTCTCTTCAGGGAAAATAGCGACGACCTTGAGCGAGTTTAGGTTAGGCCGGAAGATGTCTCAAACTTGCCTATTTTAAATGGAACACCCTATACAATATACCTTTTTGTGTTCCTTTCTTTATTACCAATAACTTTTATAAAAAATACTTTTACCTTACTCTATCCGTTTCTGAGATAAAAATTATTTTTCTTAAATTTTGACCTTTGACAGGGTATCACCTAAAATTGAATATCTTTTTTGAGATAAAAGAGAGAAACTCCAATTTTAGGTTCTGGCATTATATAGTATGGTACTAGATAATGTATTGTCGGAAAATAAAATTTTATATACAGGGAAGTGGAAAAGTAACAATTTTTGATCTTTATCAAAAAATTACCAAAACTGAATTTTTTTGCATACGATGCTACATTGCTAGTTCATTGAATGGATAAGCGATAACATTTCCTTTCTATTCATATATGGTATCCCTATACCTAACTAGTAAAGTTTTGAACTTATTTACGGTGTTTCGCAGAATCCTCCAAATATCAAGCAGTTTTATTGATTTTTGGCAAGAAGGTCATGATAAACAAAAAAATAATAAGTATCTATACAGACGCGTGTCATTGTCAGTTGCAATTACCTTTATATCGACGTTTTCATACCGAGATTATTCCAGAGAAATATTGTTGAAAAATGGAAAATAATACGTATACAAATGCTGACATATTAAATTTATTTTTTATTCATGGCGAGTGCAACAGAATCATAAGTCGAACACGCAGAGTTTTCAACGAAAGGTACCCGACTTTAACACCAATGACCCGAACAAAATTTAGAAACATTATGAAAAATAATTTCAATTATGGAACGATTAATGCAGAAAGAATTTTACTCAGGCCAATAACGTCAAATGAAGATGACATTATCAGTGTGTTTTTCATGTTTATCCCGAAGCCTCTACTCGTGCGGCAGAATATGAGTTAAAAGTTTCGCGACCATCTGTTCAAAGAATTTTAGCAGAACATGGCATGCATCCCTATTAATTCAACCTTCTTCATTCTCTTCAACCCGGGTACGAACCACAACGTGAAATGATTTTAGTAAGAACACAAGAAGATCCAGCATTTTTACGTAAAATTATATGAACAGACGAATTAAAATTCACAAGAGAAGGTATTTTTAATAGACATAATTCTCATTTCTGGGGCACTAAAAATCCTCATGTCATTCGAGAAGGAAATTTTCAAAATAAATTCAGTGTAAATGTATTTGCTTTAATTATGCATGGTCAAGTGCGCGATCATACTTATGAAGGAGTGTTGAATAGCAAAAGATTGGAAATGGTCATTGTGAAAATGTGGTTAGCCAGAAATTGTATGAGATATTTGAAGACAGATAGATTAGGTTCCTAGGCCACCAGGGAGTCCAGACCTAACACCATAAGATTTGTATCTTTGGGGAATACTAAAGCAAAGAGTTTACTCTACTCCCGTCGATTTAATGAAAGAACTAGTAGCCCAAATGAGAAGAGCCATCGACCGACTTCATCCAGCCGAAATAGCAAGCGCTACTATAGAAGCTGTTATGTCTAAGAATCAAAAGTGTTTAAGGGTGAATGGGGGTCATATTGAACATTTTAATTAAATTGTTTAACTATGACTAGTACTATACTAAATAGTAATAAGCTCACTACCTGAACTACCCCCCGTCTATGTAAATTCGATATTACGCACAGTAATCAAAATCGCACGGATATCGAAGCGGCGGGCTTAAAAAAGACCGATGCGCGGCTTCGTGCGTAATTTTTTATTCATGCGTAATATGCTACTTACAACACTAATTACGTAATACACCATCTTTGAAAATTTTTAGGTGATACCCTGTTAAAGGTCAAAATTTGCTAAATGGTCATACAGCCAGTCTCACTTGGGGCTTATCTCAAGTCCAAATAAATTTGTTCCAACCTTTACGTTCTTAATGCATACCCTCATGATTATAATAATGGTGCTCAAACGTGCAATCAGCCGCACACTAACATTAAAATCGCAAATTGTATCTCCTTAGAAATTAAAGGGTGACCCCTAAAGCAGTGTGTGATCGAAGACAGCTATGCTGCGATGCAGTAGCAATCTTCAAATATCATCATAATGACTTAATCACGCGAGCATTATAAACATTTTAATATTAGAAATTTGAATATTCTCTCTAGTGAGACTCTTAACTGATTGCCCTAAGATAATGACTAATGTCATCAGTTTTGAGAAACCCACGCGCATCTAAGGATGATAATTTAATAAGGCTAGATAAAAAGCACGATTAACTGATAAGAAATGCCGTAGCTACAGAGATCGGTCAATTATTTATCCCGATAAATATGCAAAATTATGCACAAACTGATAAAGTAAAGATGCATATCTACCACAAATAAGTATCAGTCAATTTTATTTTAACGTTCACTCACTGATCAACAGGAATCACTTAAAAGGAAAATAACGTAATTTTAATCAACTTCAAGTCTTGTGCAGGACGGTTGTGTTTAAGAAGTAGAAATTAACTCGTATATACAGGATGTAAATCGAAATAGAGAGAGAAAGAGAGAGAAATTAACCTAATAATATTGTAACGTTGTTACTTTCAGGTTGTTCTGGTTATGTTTTATCTTGCGTCGTGGAACCGCGATTCCGTAGATCTACCTCCGTGCGCAAAACAGTTTTTGATTTTAAGGTTATTTTCTGTGACCTTTTGGTGGTTTCTTGGGTTTAACGGAAGACTGTCATCCGTGTCATTTAGTCAAACGAGATTCTGTGACCTGGTCGAACTTTTCGCCTTGTGGGAAAATTTGGGAAATCCTTCTCCGTCTCTATGTTTTCTATACTGAATCTAAATTGGGGCACATATAGGACCAGAGTAATAAGCACAGAAATCAAAAAGTAATAAGTTTAATTAGAATTACCCCTCTCATGCCAAAGTGAGTCACCTTCACGTTTCCTAACCCAACCAGTCAGATTTTCCGGCTAGATCCTATTTGGCTATTTGGAATTTGAAATAATAGAGGCAATTGTAAGGCAAATTGAGAACAATCAGCACTGCTGAATAGGAACCAGCCACCCCTACGAGGACCTCTGATAAGTGCCTTTAACTTTAGACTGCACATACCGTAGTGAATTTATCTTGCAACTGCTGCGCCATAATAATAAGTGTTTAGTCTAACTGAACTTATAACTTTACAATTTTCTCTGACTTGAGTGGCGCTCCAATTTTCAATCTTAAATTTTGGCTTGCATAGCAGCATCCTTGGGGGCCACATTCGTACACATTGTTGTCCAACAAGCAAGGACCCTTTTTAAAGAACCACCCCGAACTGCAACTGCCCCGAGCTTGAACTAGCCGAGGTTGGTAGTGACCTTGCACTCGATTTATGTCAGAAAAACATCCTTTATATTTTGTCACCACCTTTAGGTTACAATATAATATATACGTGGCACACATATTTATCTAGCGACTACTTTTTATATCAAAATTAGTTGCGCCTTTAACAAGTCATTTCCTTTAAAAAAATTAAAAAAAAGGAAACCCTGGATTACCCAGGGAATTAAAAAACTCCTCTACAAATCTTAGGGCTCTTTATACCATGAGAAAATTTTATTTAAGTAATATATTTTTTGTCACCTACTTTAACAACTACAAATGCATTTTTAGACTGGTCTTAAAGTATGCCAAGGAACAGTGCTATAACCAGGGCGGGTAACAGATCCAAGGAACAATGGTCTATAATTAATGGCTTAAGAGGAAGGGGTGACTCTTTCCAATCAGCCATAGCCATTGAGTTAAATACATTTAATCAGTTTTACTGCTTGGTGGCACATAAATCGACATCTGGCCTGAATTGTGAAGCAGATCCACTTGATTATCTCACCGATGTGTGGTTTCCACAGAAATTCTGTGTGCGACACCTTTAGGGAAATAAAAAACAAACACTCGGTTGGATCTGACGCGATCTCCATTAAGGTATTGGACAATCTTCCTGAAGCAGCTCTACTGGCGCTTGCAAAGTCTGTTAACACCTCCTTTTCGTGTGGGGTAAAGTTCCTTCGTGCCTGAAGACAGCTGTACTGGTGCCTCTGTTTAAGAGGGGTGACTCTGACGATCCTTCAACGATCGACCCATATATCTTCTGGCTACAAATGATGCAATATTTTCGCTTCTAGAGAACGTTTTTTTACTATTTATAAGGGCGAGGCTCTTGCGGCAGTATTCTGTGACTCTTTAAAAGCCTTCGACTATGTTAAACATAGGGTACTGCTGCGAAAGCTATAACATTATGGAATACGGGGCGTAGCGCACGTTGGTTCTCGTCAAACTTGTCTGATAGGTTGCAAAGGTTGATGGGAGTTTTTCTTGTCCTTCGGGAGTGAAGTCTGGTGTCCCGCAGGGTTCTGTGCTGGGTCCAATTTTATTCTTGCTATATGTCAACGATCTCGCAGGCCTGGATATCCAAGGCAACTTTACACTTTTCGCTGATGACACCACACTCCTATGGCACTCGAGCACCATTGAGATTTTGAAGAACATGGCCAGTAACAATCTACAGAGGGTTAAGAGGTGGTGCGACTCCAACCCTTTGTGTTTTAACGTTGGCAAGACTGATCTTTCCTTGAATACTCGGAGGGTGGAGAATAGAACAGTTGCTAGATCTCTGGGACTGTCTATCGACTCCAGGCTTAGGTTTGAACAACATGTTTTGGAAGTGAAAAAAAAGTTGTCGGCTAGCTGTTTTGCCATTAGAGTAGCATCGTTGGAGCTGGCATGTTCGATGGCCAAAATGGTGTACCACTTTGTGTTTGAGTCTCACCTGAGGTACGGTATTGCGTTCGAGAGATTTTGTAGTCGCCAAGTTTTGAATTCCGCTTTTATTATTCGAGAAAGTGCTCTTAGATATATGTGTAAAGCTAAATATCGGGTTCACTGTAAACCTCTATTTATTAAACATAAAACTTTAATTGCGTTTAGTATATAAAAATAAAAAATATTTTATTTCAGAGGGCCTATTACAGCCTGAAGGAATACTACTACGACAAATTTTCAATTTTAATGCGTACTTTTGATTTTTGTATTTCTTTTATCTATTTGCTTGTTATGTGTTTTGAACTGTATTTTGTATATTGTAACATTATTATATCGTTATTACTAATTTATACATAAGATTTTCTGATACATAATTTCTCACTTTCTCTGATAGGGTGTAAAGCCTTCTTATTTATCTCTTTTTTCATTTATTTTATTATCTGGAATAACCTTGTATCTCCCCTACGTAAATTTAGCTTAGTTATAGCATCTTGACTTGACTTGTAACTGTAGCTTTAGTTTAGTTTTAAAAAGCTTTGTCGACAAGAGCATATTCTTTGGACAGTAAAGCACATTTATTCTTATTATATATTTACATTATATTTAAAGCTGGTATGTTTATTTGCAATACCAGGCAATCATTTTACAGAGATTGATAAGGTAGGGCTGTGTACACTTTTTGAATTAAGAGGGAGAACCAGTAGATCTTGTGTATTAAGTGTATAATCTTGTAAAATTTTTAATGAATAGCACTTAGGCCATCATCAGTACTTCCTAGAAAGCGAGGAAAAACTCAATTTGTAGAAGTATTTAGTTTGAGAAATCACTCTCAACAACATAAGTTGGCATCTTTTTACTGCCACATAAATAGATTCATTCAATTCAATTTCATTCAATGGAAATGTTGTCACTGACGCTACTTTTCGTTTTGTCAATGCCAAATAATAATTTGCTCACATTTAATTGAATAAGTTAGGATTGGCTTATTAAAATTTATTCGAACTTGGCACATGGGTTTACTAAATCGGCCTCTTTAAAAAATTATAATACATTTTTTCTCTAAAATGTACAGGGGAGCCAATATTTAGCCACCTTAAAATTTACATGGGATTTCCTATGTTTAACTTAGTCATACATCACCCGTTATACAACATATTACACTGCATATTCTCCTGATCGTTTTATCATTACATTTGCTAATTTATTTTTTATTAAATAATTATCTGAAATTGATGTTATATTTGAAGATGCATTTAGATCACTATTAAAACTTGATGTAACAAGGTATTTTCCTGTTTAAGTGCTACCTTAAGTTCTAAAAACCCGAATCCTTTGTATCCCGATAAAACGGTGCGTCAGGATGAGAGAATAGGGTAAAAAGCTCCAGGGTGATGTACGGAATTTAAGTGGCCCCAAATTCCTAACCCGAAAGGGAAAGCTTGGTTCAACAAATACCGTCGTACATATAGTGTGAAAAGTTTGGAATCTAAAAAAAAATTACAGTGCGTCCTATTTATAATGGAAACAGGCTTATATTTTCGTTATTTTTAAATTGATGTTTTTTAATTTTGGTATGTTTACGTGCAAGTCTAGGGCGCTCTTTTCTATTTCTTAAAATTTTGGTTGATGCCAAATCGATTTCTGATATTAGTTTGGAAATAAAATAATCGTCAAACGTACTTACTATATAGGGCGCTGGTAGAATCATTAATCAGATATGGCATAGTTGTGTGGGGAGGGCTTTATGGTAATGCATTAAAACAACTTAATGTAACACAGAATTTTATTCTTAAAATTATACAAAAAAAAACAAAAAAGATTCCCCACACATATGTTGTATTCTGTAAATATTTTTAATGTTAGATCCTTATATATATTATCAGCATGTATATACATTCACAGCGAAAAGTATAAAAAAAAAATATATCAGCCATAAACACGAAACTAGAAACAAAACTCAAAGAACTATTCAAATTCCTAATAGTAATAAAAAATTAAACCAAAGATTCTTGACTTATCTAGGACTAAACTTTTATAACATGTTGCCATTGGATATTAGACAATTAAGAAATAAAAACTTATTAAGCGATCATTGTAGGAACTATGTTTTTAAAAATATTATAAAATGTACACAGTTTTGGTGATATAAATCACACTGTATTAAAGCCTGACTAGTTATAGGTAGTTTTAGGTCATAGTTGGTGTTTGTATAATTTTAGGCAAGTGATTATACAGTTTATTACGTTAATGCACACGTGGCACAAGGCACATACAGCTGTTAAATCAGTTAGGTGCCAAATATCGGTTCTTGACTTGGTATGACAATTAGTACTATCCACTTTGTAGTGTTATGTTATATCTTTATTGAATAAATTTGAATTGAATTGAACTTTACTCTTTAAATTATTATATTAAATCCCCTATAAAATCGTATACCAATGAGTTTTAAGCAATAGAAAAGTGCGCCCCCACGTAAACATACTAGAATTAAAAAAAAATCATAAATAACGAAAATTTAAGCCTATTTTCATTATAAGGGGGACATGTGTTTATAAAGTTGTATTATACATGTAACATAAAATAGGTTTTACTGCCTGCTGCACTATAAAGGGAAATTAATAGGTTAATTTTTTTTTCTGTCATTAAAATGAACAAAATTTAAAGAAATATTTGAATACAGTGAGAAAGTAAAGGTTGGAAAAAATTCATTTATAATGCATTCGTTTCTTTTTAGAAAAAAACGCTCGAACTCGTGAATTTTTTATTTTTGTTACGCATTTTTTGAAGCTTATTTCATGTATACAGGTTGTCCCAAAAACAAATTATGGCGGTTCACTTTATTTTTTTAAATGGATACCCCCATTTTATAATATTTTTTTGGATTATGCATAAAATTCTAAACATATTTCATGAAATATGTCATATACTTAAATTCAGCCGTTTGCGAGGAAATCGATATTCGGACTTTTTTTTATTATTTATAAATCATGATCACTGTTGTAAATAAAGCCTTTGGTTGTTAAGTTGTCACCCTGACAGTGACGGTTGTCCCCTGATTCGAGCAGTGTTGCCTCAAGTCAAAGTGCCTGGCTAAAGTTATTTTGATAATCTTGTAATTTTAAAAAATGGTACGCTTAAGTGAAAAAGAGCAAATAGAAATATTAATAATGGTTGGTTATGGAGATAGAATGCGCATTCAAATGAAAATTTGTGAACTTTTTAATAACAAGTATCCTCGCAGAGAACCGATATCTCGATCTACTATCTCAGTAAAAAAAAAAATAAAAAGACAAAAATAAATTCCATCCTTACAAAATCCAATTGGTTCATTAACTCAATGAAGATGACCCAGACAGAATAGTCCAATTCTGCGAGATAATGAATATGTGGAATAATCATCCACAGTTTTTGAAACGAATTGTATTGTTTGAATGGGAGTGTAACCAAACAAAATTGTCAATATTTTGGCTACAGAAAGTCAAGGCTGGATTATGGAATGTCACACCCAATATCCTTAAAAAGTTAATGTTTGGGTCGGCATTGTTGAAAATAGAATTTTGGGATCTTTTTTTATTGATGGAAATTTGACTTGACTGAATTTTTAGAAAAGGATTTAGTACCGTGCCTTACCACACTATACCCTAATCCAGAGCATCCTGATGCACCGAACCATTTTTTGTGGTATCAGCAAGACGGAGCCTCGGCTCATTATACCCGCCGTGTGCGTGAGTACCTTAATACAGTTTTTCCCGAACGATGGATTTGCCGACGAAGTCCAACTAAATGACCGGCCAGATCTCCAGATTTAACCCTCTCAAATTATTTTCTGTGGGGTTATTTTAAGTTTAAGGTATATGTTAACTGACCAAACAATATTGAAGATTTAAAGAACACATTAAGAGGCAAAATGAGATTGATAGAACCTTACGTCATTAATAGCGTTCTGCAAGAATTTGAAGATCAGCTCAGGTACGCGGTTCACAATACATTCTTGTTTGCATTGCTGTTTAAGTTGTAAAAATATGTACGTGCATTTTGGATAGACACTCAGAAAAGGTATGCTTTTTAAGATTAATTTTTCACTTGGACGTTTTTCTAAACATGTTTTCCTTGTAAAAAGATACTTGATTTGATGTTTCGTATAATATGTATAAATTTAAATGTTGGTCTCTTTCTGTATTACTATGTATCGTTAATATTTTATAATTTTTTATAGTCTGATGGTTGAATAAACCGAAACGTAACAAACCGGAAACAGGATTTTTTATAAATGACCGAAAACCCAAAAAACAAAAACCAGAATTTAGAGCTATACGGTGAAGAAAAATATTTGTATTCTAATTAGTATTAAGTCTTTAAAAAAAACTATCCCTAGGAAAAGATTACATAATTGCTTGTCTCGTTCAGTTCGTGCACAACCCTTGTGCTTTAATATAGGTACTATTTCTCAATAATATTGTTGATATTTTGCTTATAAAAACAACACGGTCACTCTCCGACTCTAACTTATCTCTGGCAAGCCCTACTATACCCGTTAAGATAAACTGTGTGCCATGGGATACTTAGTGTTAACAAATTACATTTATTTTGACAGTTTACATTCAAGTCGCCCTCGCAAAAATTCCAAAAAAAAAGTATTTGTTTCAGCAATTGATTTGAGTACTTTAATTGTTGAATTTATACAAATGTTTTATTAAGTTTTGAGTTTATATATTTGTTTATCTTATGTATAAACATATTGCAAGTGTTCAACTGAGGTTGCCCGCTTGATACCACCCAGAGCGGTGCATGGTAGAAATACACGACGAGCCACTGCAGCCCACCAGTACGTGGTTCAGCTTAGTGTCCCTCGAACGACACTGTTTCAAAATTCTTTCATCTGCAGAACGTCATCACTCTGGAACAACTTCCCTGAGATCGTGTTTCCCAACGAGTATAATCTCCAAAGATTCAAGACAAACGTGAATCGTTTGCTGTGCAGTGCTGTGCCTTATCATAAAAAGAAAAAAAAATTGTGTGTGCGACCGAAAAAAATGTGATTGACTTCCTGAAATTGATTCTAGGCACTAATTGCGTTAGGTAAATAATTTTTAAAAGTTTTAGAAAAGTGACAGTGTGCCTCCATGTTAACTGATACAATATGAAACCTTTAAAGCAGAATTTCATATTCGGTAACTCGGGGTGAAAATGCTCTGTCTTGTCTGAATACTAAGTATTTTATAAATCTAAGTTGAGGTGACTCAACTCAAGTATGAAGCCTAACAAATAAGAAGCAGATTGGGTTACATTTTAATACCTGTATTGTATATCGAAAGCAAATTTTACGTAGGAAACAGACCGATATTTCTTTAGTTTCTATGCACCTACCTACCTACACCACATAATATAAGTATTTGTTTTTATCTCGTAAACGATAAGGTATATCATTTCGAAATAATTAATCAACAACACCGGCTTTTCAACTACCCGCGAACAAACTTGAAAGCCCTCATTTTACAACCAATTAATCGACTATCAAACCATAAGCTTCACGCCCTCATTTCAATACCGGCGTTATCTGTTCGACACAAACAGCGTCTTAGGTATTGAGCTTACACGTCTGAGAAGCCTATAAAGCGAGATTAGGGTTTCGGGGTTGGTTACCCCGGGTAAACCTACCCCACAGACACATGCCTGTTATCTGTCCGATTCACTTTCCAGCCCTCGGGTAATTGGATAACCGATGTCTTATTCTTATAGAGGATCATATGTCACTTATTAGTTTCTTTCTTCGAAGTTATATTAGGTATAATCAAGTTATATATGACACTTCCCGTTTTTTGTTTGGTTTCTTATTATGTCCAGTCTGGAGTATTAAAACCATCCCCTTTAATTTTTATGTGGCGATACCTCCATTAATTATTCGTCAACGCAAAGTATGACATTATTGATAAAAAAATACAACATTTTTATTATTATGGCGAAAAGTACACAATCACAGCTAATAATTTTCCACAGACATAATTCAAAGTCATTCCAATTCACCGCTCACAATTGATTTGCAGAAAAATTTATTATTTGAATTTAGGCATTAAAATTTAAACAATTAATTGTCGTATTTGATATCGCTTAAATATATGGTATTATTCAGGACTTAACCTAAAGGCCCAATTCCGAACCGTTCCTTAGAGGAACGTTTACTTTACCTCTGACGATCCATCCAACTGTTCTAACGAGATATCGAATGCCATCCTTACTGGCATGAAAACCTTCATCTACTTCATAAACAAATGGCCTTTCAACGGAAAGCCTTTGTTTAACCAAAACTGCTGAAAATCGTGTCATCTTGGATAAGGCTCCAATCTAATGCATACAAACGATAAACCAAAGCAAAGAGGCACACAACCAGAGGATCAAAGACAAATTTCTTGAATGTCCTTACGAATCAAGGTCATTTTGGTCGGTAGCTAGGTACGTCAGTCAGGACTTTATCAAGTCAACCATTCCACCCCTAACACGTTCTGATGGCTTTATTATTGGGACCAAAGCACAGGAGAAAGAAAACTTACTGGCAGAACTATTCTCACTACATTCAACGGTTCATTTCCCGGGAAAAACCGAATATTTCCGCTGTAGAATCGACAATGTCTGAGATTGTTTTCCGGCAGCACCCTGAGATGTGAATCTTGAACTAACCTAACTGGTCTCTGAAATATAACCCCTTACCTCACTTAGTTGGCCACCCACTAGAGCTGCTGCTAGAATGTTCAACGCGCAGTTTTCTGACAAGAGTGTTCAGGCCAAATACGTGACGGAACTTGTCAGAAAATTTGATGAAACTGGCTCGGTGCAGAATAAAAAACACAATTGCGTCCGGACGATAACCAATGAAGGTATGCAAATAGGGGTTCTTGGACTGTTAGAAGCCGACCGCGACCGTACTCAATTTAATAACATAACATCATTGTCAGAAGGATCTCGGGTGTCTGAAATTCAGTTCACAGAATATTAAAACTTACAAAGTATTATCCTTATAAAATCAGTCTTGTTGATGAGCTCAACGAAGATGACTATGATCGCCGGACAGAATTTGGCGAACTTATGTCAAATCGCATTATTGTCTACAATATCTGTTTCTCAGATGAATATACATTTACTCTTGCCGGGGCAGTTAATAAACATAATTGCAGGTATTGGTCCAATGAAAACCCTCATCTCTACAGGGAACATCATACTCAAAGATCTGAGAAATTAAATGTATGGGCGGGTATTCTTGGCAATCATATTATTGGTCCCATTTTTGTCAATGGAAACTTGAGTGGAGAAGTTTACCATGATTTATTATAAAATACAATAAATCCTATTATTATAAGAGCAGCACAGGAAGATGAAAATATTTTAGGACAGGAAGTTATTTTCTTACAGGATGGGGCACCTCCGCATTATTATGTACGGGTAAGGGAGTACTTGGATCAGACAATTTCAGGAAGATGGATCGGCCGAAGGGGGCCCATTGAGTGGCCAGCTAGGTCTCCAGATCTGACGCCACTCGACTTTTCCTTAACATCTCAAGACAAAAGTTTATGCAACAAAGCCCAACGATTTAGAGGATCTAAGGAAACGAATGCCGACTGATAACACCAGAAATGCTACAGGCAGTTCGTGAAAAAGTTGAATCACACCTTTATCATTGCATGGAGGTCGGTGATGGTCATTTTCCACATCTGTGTAAATAATTGCGTTCATTTTGTATTACATTTAATCATTAGTATTATTAATTGGTTAAGGCTTTCGCGGCCAGTTGATGAACTGGTGTAATCCTGATTCGGATCTAAAGGCCGTCGTCGGTTGGAATTGCTTCCTAACGTTTCGCTACCACGAGTGGCGAGCTTCTTCAGATGTCCTTCCATCTCCTGTGCTGGAAGTAGTCAACTTCCAACCGACAACGGCCTTTAGACCCGAATCAGGACTACACCAGTTCATTAGTATTATTGTTATTCAAATAATAGATTAGAAAAAACCATTACACAATTAGATAATTATCTCTGAAACTATCTGACCGAATTTCACGAATGAGATGTCATTTGAAAGAGAATTGAATGCCCTTTTAAAAGAGGTATCGCTTGATTTCTTGTTCTATTTAAAATAGTAAGGGTTGATCCAACCCGCCCTAGAGGGTTCAAGTTGCAGTGTTAAAAATGACAGCAATAAACTTTCCCCTTGACAAATCTAATTACGTGTACGAGCGATTTTTTTTTTAAATTAACGCGGAATAAGATATTTAGCCTGTTTTGTTTTAAACGATGAACCCTGTATAAACTACATTACCAGCTAATAACTTTCCGAAAATAACTAAACAATGAACTATTTTATGTACAATATAATATAATGGAATTGCATCGTTAGCTGCTGGGAACATGTTTATGAACGTCATTGCGTATAGATTTGTTTTTCCCTGTAATAGCAAATCTTAAAATAGTAAGTGTTTATAAAATCTTAATTGGATCATAATAATGTAATAGTGGTACAAAAAATAAACTTAAAAATCCACTCATTCGTAAAATTAATCCAAAAACAACGTTTTTAAAAATTTACATCCAACGAGACCAAGACTAAAAGAGTCGAAATGTGGAACGACACCAAGCACAGCAGTTTACTAGGGATATATCCAGTCCAAAATTTGCAAGAGCGGACTGATTTTACATCGTCCCACTAACAGACTTTGGAGAGGAATTATCTGTGCTCATTCCGACTAGGAAAGAGTGGGAGGGCAATCAGTTAACAATTGAAACGGATCACTCGATTTTCACAGACGGTTCAAAAATGGACGACGTCGGAGTGGGAGCTGGTATCTTCTCTGAGAGCATGACAATGCAGAGGTCATATAGACTTCCGGACTACTGCAGCATTTTTCAAGCAGAAGTGATGGCAGTAGATAAAGCAGTAAAAATCCTGCAGGAACGTCAAGACCTGAGCTGCGTCAATAGCTATCTATATACATAGTCAGGCAGCGATAAAGGCAATTCATTCCAACAACATTAAATCATAACTAGTAAGGCGATGTCGCAACAGTCTTCGCATACTTGGTACCCGGCATCTAGTCACTCTGTGTTGGGTTCCTGGTCATCACAGCATAGATGGCAATGAGTCTGCTGATGCGCTCGCCAAGGAGGGCGCGGGCATGTCCACCGATTTAGTAGAGAATACCGTGGCTAGACTACTGGGATCGGTCAAAGAGGAGATAGATCGTACAGCCAAACAACTTGCAGTAAGCAAATGGACAGAGCTAACTGCCTGTAGGATCTCCAAACAATTGTGGCCCCTACTTGATAAGAGGAGGACCGCAGCGTTATTACGACACAGTCGGAAGGACCTGAGAAATATCGCTGCCCTGGTTACTGGACACTGTCTTTTCGGTAGACACGACGAACGTATGCAAATACCAGCTAACGACTTTTGCAGAAGTTGCAGATACGAAGAAGAGGAGGAAAGTATTCAACATTTCTTGTGTGAATACCCTGGCCTTGCAAGAAGAAGGTTTAATGCCTTGGGCGAACTGTTCTTCAAGCATCTGGAGGAAGTAAGCAGCTTACAACTGGGTCGACTTGCTAGGTTTATTAATAGTAGTGGCTGGTTTGAGTGAGCTGCCAAGATTCTTCTACGCCGTACTTCGCACTAGCCATCAGGGAGCTGATGCTATTAGGTTGCGCAGAACATGTGTGGTAACACAACGGTTCTTATAGGACTACGTGAGACTGTCTGGATAGACCAGAAGTCTGCCACTCTAACCTAGCCTAACCTAACCTAACGAGTGTTAAAGATGACGGAATAATTGATTGATTGATAATGCCGGTCTTTACTGATCCCCAAGAGGTATTAAGCTCTACCGCTAAGCAGTACGACTTTAGATGCAAAGCATACTTTTATGACAATAATTTTTGGTCGCACGATAAAACGTTTTGTGCACTGTCTCTACAAATACCTGGTCTAGTTTGCAGGGCATTATGATAGGGGAAATCGGTGGTGCAGAGCCACAAGATCGCGCAGTGGATTTGGAGTCGCAAGTCGCAAGTCGCAAAAGGTAAATAGCGTATGACAATGGCAGAATTACGATATTGGAAAATAATTCACGGAGATCAAAAATAATTTCTTGGGTTAAAATGTGGTTATTTAAATGAGACTGCCACGTCAGTCCGTTTAATATCGATAAAAATCAACCTCAACCGTGCTCAGACTTGCAGGGCGTCGAATTGGTGAGTTGGGATCCACACAATCTGGATTTTTTTCAGTCCGGCATGCTTACACAACACACAGTTTGTAGGGTTTCTGCAGATTAGGTGAAGGTGTAGAGGCTTTTGTTAATAATTCATGTCATACTGCCTTTTTTAATGGTTTGGGTTTGCGTCGCGTGATTTAATATATGAAAATTGAAAAAAAAATCACAAAAGGGTTTAAAAACTTTTTAAAAATGTAGTTATTCTGTTAGTTTACTTCCTTATAATTGTGAATGAGAATCTTTTGGAAATGGCCGCTGTGGCTCATGACGTGATATCACGTAGTCCGATCGGAATCATTTTCGACATGGCACAAACTGGGTTCTTCTATGGGTTCTATATCGGCTATCTTATGTCTAACTTACCAATAAAATATTTTCTACTGATGCTAGCTGTGAATCCAGTTATAAAGTTAAATTTTTTGGACTATATTTCAAATTATCCACCAGAATGGGCGCGAGGCATCCATTTTTATTCCAGTTATGGACTATTTTAAAGCCTTGTTCGGTGATGTATTGCTTCATGGAGAAATATGTTAATGTCTTCATGTTAGGAGTATCAATCATTTGTTAACAGACTCCAACTGTATCAGTTCACCTCTAAAGTCAGAACATCAGAATTATAGAGTTACTCTGTTCTAGAGTTATATGCTGACCCCTCAGTGAGTAAAGAGAGAGAGAGAGAGAGATTTGTGTTGTCGGTGCGCCAGCATCAAAGGCTCTTTAGCATCTTAGCTCTTTGATATTCATTATAGTAAACTTCCGATTATCTGAAACGTGCGGGATCGGACCCATTTCGGATAATCGAATTTTCGGATAAGCCGCAGTTAAAAATGAAAATACCCATAAATAAATGATTTAGAACTGGTTTAATATAAACAACTTTTGTATGCTAAATTATAATGTGGGTGTATGTATGCAACTGTCTTCATTTATACATTTATATATTGTATAATGCACATTATATGTATTTTAAATTTAACCAGAAATTTGTGTGGACTGTTTTGTTTTACAACGTAAACTTTTCTTAGCTATATTTTTCCATCTTGTGGCAGTAGTTTTTTGCTGCTGTTCATTATAAATAAGCGATTTTTGTAAATAATTAATTATTTGTTCACTATTCGCCTTCCGCTTCATTTTTTTCACTGATTCGCGGTTTGATATTTCTTGTTTATCGACTTGCACCCAGTTATCAAGTTATTCCTTAGCGAGGTCCTTAAATTTGGATATTTTCAATTCAAGATCATACAGATTTTCGTCTTATTCGCCATGTCCTGTTTCTTGCTATTCTGTAGATTCTTTTGATTCACTTGATTTAGTTTTGTCCCATGACTTTTATATGATGGTATTACATTGGTTCAGGCATCAGCTATCTAGCAAATAACATCTTTATGGTTAAATTTTTTAAAGAGTCACTTAAGTTACCTTCGTCATTTGCCTTTTCCAGAACTGCAACAAAGGCTTTTGGTAGTTCCTTTTTAGGTTTTCCAAAACGCTTTGGTCCATCGGTTAAAGTATGGAAGTAACGTTGGGGGGTAAAAATAAAACTTTAATGTCTCCAGATATAAGCAAGTTTTTGGATGGACGAGATGGTGCAGTGTCGATAAATAACATTATTGAGGGGGCCCTTTCTTGTCAGAAATAGTGCGGTACGATTTCCTGAATTGGCTGCCTAACAAACAGGCCGGTTAACGGTTTTAGATAATCGAGACGTCTGAGATGATGCATTTCGAATAAGCGGAGAATTACTGTCACAATTCCGTTTCTGCTAAACCGGAGTTTTGGGTAACCCGGTTTCAAATAATCGGGAGGCTACCACAATTACAAAATCCGAACACAGGGGTCAATCGCTGTCAAAATTGTGATAGAGAAATTAAGATATTTCGTTTCAATTTTCGCCCTTTTTGCGTTACGCTTGCTAGATCCACAATTTACATAGTAGCAATGTGTGCGATAAACTGAATTGCTGGTTAATGTAAATATTTGAATGTACTTTAACGCCTAAGTTTGTTTCAACAATTTCCAAGATATTTGCAAAAAGTTATTGAAAATACTAAAAAGTTAATGGTGGCTGTCAAATGAAGATTTTTACAAACCGAATCTGAACCGACAACCTTTGCTTGCTCCAAATGCGGTATACCTATGTATTCTCTCACTGGCATCCGCCAATTAAGAATAAATGTATTTCTGGTCTTGAGCTCAGGAGTTTCCGTCCCAACGATATTAAAATAGGGGTGTAATTACACCCTCTACTACAAAAAATTAAAAATAAAAAAAAACAATCTATCCAAAGGGTAACCGGTTGCCGTTCCTTGCAAAGAGTGAATCACCATATGTAACGCGCATAGAGCCCCACCTGAAAATTTAGATTATCAATATCGACTTTAATTAGTCATACAACGCATAGACGCTTTTAGGCCAGCGCAAACTTAAATGGGGGTATTAGTGGTTTTCAATCTCATGGTATTAACGCTTAAAATGCTCTATGTGGTTTGAAAGTAGGACCGTTTAGCTAAAGCAGCTTCAGTCAGGGGCGGATCAAAGGCGAATTGTGATGGGGGGCGGGGGGGGGGGGAATGCAGTGGAGTAGTGGGAAAATGCCGCAGGCAATGTGCCGAAACCGAACATTTTTTCGGGGCCACACTCAAAGTTTGTTAAGATTTCACCCACCTTCTATCTAATTTCGTAAATTAAATTAGATTCAATTCAGCTGGTTAATAGTTATTTATGGTACTAGTGTGTTATGTTGAAAATAAGTCACGCAAGAAAGATTTATACCACGAGGCCGTCAGTGACTTAGGAAACATAACACATGAGTGGCATACAATGTTTTATCCAACAAGTGGAAGAAATCGTTTTTTATGAGATGACAATTAATAAGTTTCGTGATCAAATCAAAGCAACTTGCGTCTCAGTACCCTATAAATGTTAGAATAACTTGACAGTGACTTTTTTACATTTTGGTCAAAGTTGGTTAATTGTTTGGTTGCCACGGGCATGATACATTGTTAGCAAATGTTTAAATAAATTTTGACACTTGTCAGTTTTCCCTGCAGAAAAGGGAAGCTTTTTTAAAGAAAAAAACCTATAGAAAATCGAGGAAACCGATGAAAATTACGTTCCTGAGGATATCCTTACGGAAGCGGAAGAAGCAGCGATGCAGATTTTGCAAGAAAAGTCCCAAGATGCTTACAACAAGGAGTTCAAAATGTTTGAGCCTTGGATGAATTCACGGAAGATAAAAGGTATCGATGAAAATGTTCTATTGGCTTATTTTTTACATTTGCAAAAAAAATTAGCCCCATCGTCGCTATGGACTATGCTTCGCCCGACTATTTGCCTGTATAAAAAAAAGACATTTCAAAATATGGCAAACTAACGAGCTTTTTGAAAAGCTAATCACAGAAATACAAACCAAAGAAGTCCAAGACATTAGAACGGCCTGAAATAGAGAAGTTTTTGAACGAAGCTCCCGACGACGAGTACTTGTTGATGAAAGTGGCTTTGATAATGGGGATTAGCGGTGCCTGTAGATGCGATGAATCGGTCAATTTGAAAATAAAAAATATTCGAGACAAAGAGAAATATTTTCACGTAGTTTTGCCAGACACTAAAACCAAGAAATCGAGAAGTTTCACCATACTTGAAGAAGGATTTCCAGTCAACCCGATCAATTTGTGTAAAAAATACATGTCTTTGAGACCAAAGAATACTAGGTCTAGCCGCTTTTTTGTTTTTTACAAAAATGGTAGGTGTACCAGCCAGTGTGTGGGAATAAATACGTTGTCGAAGATACCTTCAAGAATTGCAATGTTTTTGAAATTGGAGAAACCAGCGCTCTACACTGGTCATTGCCTGAGAAGGTCTACGGCGACTCTTTTGGCCAATGCAGGGGCTAACATGACTACTTTAAAGCGTTACGGAGGATCGAAGTCCTCGACGGTAGCAGAAGGATACTTAGAAGAATCGGTGCATAAAAAAATACAATGCAGAAAAAATACAAGGTTCCAATGTGTCGGCGTCTTCTAGCACTATCAGCAGCTGTGAACCAACGAATTTTACAATGACTTCAAATTCGAATAATCCGTTAGCGTTTTCCTTTAATTTCAATATCAATGTGAATTCTGCTTGTAATAGTAATAAATAAATAGAATACTACTTTAAATATGAACGTGAGTTATAATCCATAACTCACTAGTGTGTTATTTGATAGTTTACTTGTCTAAAATGACATTGATAATGACGGTTATAACTGTCATGTAATGGATAAATACCTTTTTTTCTTTTTCTTGGTATTCCACTGGGGAAATGTAAAAATGCTCTTACCTGACTTTGGACTTAACTAAAAAATCCAGTCTCCACAATCTAAATTATGGAGGAAGGCTGGATTGTTTTATTTGCATTGATAATATTGTTTGTTTTATTCGAACACCTTCTCAAGTAGACCCTTTGTTTCTTCTTTATTATTGTAATTAATAATCTTTAAGGCTTTTATTTCCAATATGTTATTAGTTCTTACTTCTATGGAAAATTGCAAGGTGGCAATGTTAGCGTACCTTGAAAGCACATTAAGGGTGTAGGACAACAAACAAAAAATTATAACAGTATGTTTTGCATACGATTTATTACAAGTTAATCAAGTTTAAAAATATAAAGTGGCTCTCCTGAAAAATACAGGAATACGGCATATCTGGATCTGCCGTCTAACTATAGACTTGGTACTGACAAAAAAGGAGCAACTTTCGCGATGTCCCCACCATGAATCGAAATAGCCAAACTGAGAAAAACTGTATTACTGACAACCACTTAAACTCAGCAATGCAAAACCTTAGGTACTAATGTAAAAAAATATTTTCAATATTATTAATATTTTTCTTATTTCAAGAAATCGACAACATAATGCAAGAACAACAACTCTGGCTCTAGACTAGCCCTGTGCTGGATATACAAATCTGTAATAATTTACGTATTAAGCGAATAGGCCGGTTTCACCATTTGAAGACGAGTTATTTAACGGGGTCTATAAGCCCTGATATCTTACGTATTTTTTACAAATACATTATTTTAATCAGAATGCCTAAATATTCCGATTAATAAATAAATAGATGTGTTAAAAAAAAACATAGAGACGATAATAACATTTTAACTGATCATTTAACTTCAACCTGAACTAACCTAAACCAAATAAATGCCAGTATTCTTAAATACATTCGTAGTTTTCCAATATTGGATATTAAGATATGCGTTGTATTTTTACCAGACCAGTATTAATTTGGGAAATTTCAATGGCATCATATTTTTGCAAAATTTTTTAGAGACATCCGATATCGAATTGCATTGTTAAGCTATGAAAAATAAATGGATAAATAAAAATTGGACAGCATAATCTGACTTATTAACTTGTTATTTAAATGTCATAGCTCATCTGTTTTATCTGAATATACTAAAGCTGATACTAAATTTAATTATTGTTAAAATGGCAGTTTTATGGAAAGCATGGACAGAATCCATTTTTCGCACTGTAAAATTGCCACCAAGCAGGTACTTTCTTAGTTTGTCAGTTTTTCGCATTATATGACTCAATATTCGTTTATTGTTAAGTGCGTCCCAGCAAAATCAAGCGCGTGAAAGCTAGAATGGCCGAGCAATCTAAAAATATCCCCGGTATGTACCTTGAAAATTCCTTTTGCGCAAGATTCACTCATGCGCAGTATATCGGATTTCTACGATTTTTTGATCTTCCCTTAAAATAGGAGACCTAGCTACCTAAAATAGTTCTATAATAGTATTTCCGCATAGCAGTTGCTGCTCTTACCCAATTGATTGTTTTAGAAATATATTCAATTATGCAGGGTGATTCAGGAGGAAATGTGAATATTCTAGGTAAATACTCGGGGACCCAAAATAAACATAAAAGTTCCTATAAACATGGGTACTATTCCCGGCCGTTATTGAAATACAAGGGTAAACAATATTCAAATTAAAATTTGTATTAAAATATTTATAACAAGTAGGCTAGGTTTTATAGTTTTCAAACATGCCACCGTTTACTTCTAAACACAAGTCAGCTCTCTGACAAAAAGCTCGGGTCGCTCTATGAATGGATGCAGGTATGTTTCTTATAGTTGCTGCTGCATTTATTATTTGATCGAGCAATGCATCTCTAGTGTTTACTTTACTTGAATATACCAATGATGTAAACTACCTCCAAAGATAATAATCCAGAGGATTAAGGTCTGGTGATCTAGCTGGTTAATTATGCGGACCATCTCGACCAATCCATCGGTTTGAAAAGTTATTGTTTAAAAAATTTAAGTATACTTGTCCTGTGAGATTACCATCGATTATGAATGAACCGACTAATTGACTATTTAACATACCACATCACACATTAATGCTGAATTTTTGTTGAATATTATGTTGTACAGTAGCGCG
Source organism: Polydrusus tereticollis (assembly GCA_963920685.1). Taxonomy (NCBI): domain Eukaryota; kingdom Metazoa; phylum Arthropoda; class Insecta; order Coleoptera; family Curculionidae; genus Polydrusus; species Polydrusus tereticollis. Next base: position 182,300,041 of record OY987327.1, on the reverse strand, counting down.
AGGATTTTCATATATAGGACCATCGTTGTTCATTGTGAATTATTAATACCATCGCAAGTGAACTGTGCTTCATTAGTGAACAGAACATGCTTATACAGTCTTCGATTTGCAATAATCCAATTGCAGAATTGCATCCTTAACTCAAAATTACCATCTTGCAAATATTGAACTCGTTGTAAGTGATATGGGTATAAACAATTAATCTGAAGATCCCTCCAAGCAGACGATTGTATAATGATAAGTATCGGCAATTCGCCTTGTACTTGTTGAACTTGTTGAAAAACCCTTCTATCTGGTGCTCTCCGATTCGGAAATCGGCGCTGGTACTCGGCGACTGCAAGATTTGAGATCCCGTTGCAGAAGCCGAATATCATATCAGCATATTCACGATGAGAGAATATCGCAGGCATAATGAAATTAATCTAATGTTTAAATTGTCAGAAAATACAAATGCTGAACACGATTTGATGTGACAAATCTCATTAATGCCTAATGGGGTTACTATTGCTAAGCAACAGTGCAAAGGCAGCAGAATATACTTTATGAAAATTATATAACAAATATAAAACCTAGCCTACTTGTTATAAATAATTTAATACAAATTTTAATTTGAATATTGTTTACCCCTGTATTTCGGTAATGGCCGGGAATAGGACCCATGTTCATAGGAACTTTTATGTTTATTTTGGGCCCTGAATACGTACCTAAAATATTGACATTTCCTCCTGAATCACCTTGTATACAGTGTGTTTGCTTAAGTTCTGTACATATGGGAAACTTTTTTAATATTAATTTTACGAAAAAAAGTTACTCTTTATAAAAAGTTCTGCTTATTGAAAAAATAATATTAGACTATTCAAACTTGAGATAGTATGCACAGGATGATCAAAAAGTAAAGAAATCAAAATTGACCTATGAGAAAAGTACCCTTAATTTTAATTTTAGAGCAAATGGAATAAGAAATTGTTGATTGGCATTAAAAGTTATATCTGTTTCTACTCCTAGTAGACTATTATTGAAAATAAACTTAAAAATTTAAATCTTAATTCCTAATGGCATGTCCATTATCTTGCCACCATTTCCCACCTGAATTTGAATTTTAACTGTCAGCTATGTTATTTATCTGAAACATCAGTTTGGATATTTGCCTAATTAGATAAATATGCCGTTGAAATTGAGTATGCAAGATAAAATTGAAATAATTTTAATTGTTGGTGAAAATTACAAAACGTATCGGGAAACTGTTGAAATTTTTAACTACAGATATCCTGATAAAATTATTTCTTTTACAACAGTAGGGAACAGAGTGACTAAATTCAAGACCTTTGGAAGTGTGGAAAATAACTACAATAAGAAACGTAGACCAAGGGTTGCAAATAATTAAACTGCGAACCAAATAATGTTGTCTGTAGTAGAAGATTCTAAAAAATCATTGCGAAAAGGGTCAACAACATTACCAAATGATGTAGGGAAAACTACGATTTCAAAAATATGAAATGAAAACAAATTTCGGCCTTACAAACCAAAATTTATACATAGGGTAACCCAGTAATGGACACTCTTAAGCAAATTTTATATTTGATCATCTTTACCTGATGCATTGCTCAACATATATTTATTTATAAATAATGAATTTAAAAGCTTATTTTATGTAGATTCCGAATATAATAAGGGTATTTAGAAACAAAACAACGAATTTTGTTAAAACGTATATATAAAAAAAAGTGACAAATGAGCTAGTAATGGACACAGAAACGTAGGTAATGGACACCAAGTTCAAAAATTAAAATAATTTTCCAAGTTCCAAAATTAATTAAATTTTTCCATCTCAGGCACATTAAAATGACCCCTATTGTTTTTTTCTCGAGGTTCTTGAATAGAACAAACAATATCTTCATTAAAATAATAGAGCACATCTTCTTTAAGTGGCCATTTCCAGGAATTTATACCAGCACTAACCATAGTTCGGATATCTGCTCCAATTTCGTCATGTTTCAGAACTATTCCTACAAGAGATGAAAAATGGTAATTTTAATTTATTTATCGACATTTTTTAAAGTATAGTATTTTTAAATTAAATATTTAATAGGTATTTGAAGTTTCATTGAACAAACATTTTGACGTTTTTTTAAATTTAAAATTGCCAATTGGTAATGAAACTTTAAACCGTTAAATCTTTATTTTTAAAATACTATATTAATTATTATTTCTTGCCTGGATAATATTTGTCTTCGTATTTTACAATGACATGTTGCTGAATTTGTAGACAGATATTGTCATTTTCACTAAGGTCAAGATCTTCATCGTGATAAGCAACCTCCATGTCTGAATCAGAGCTTTCGTCGTTGGCATCATTACTTTTTGGTTGAAGTTTATTAGTTTTTGGAACGCTCTTTTTAGCTTCTTTTTTATAATATTCCCGATATTTCTCACTTGAGACTACGGCAGGAAATATCTTTCTTCTCTGTTTTGGAGTTTTTAAATCTTTGTCGGGTATTTGAGGAAATACTAAACATTTTTTAAAGGGAGTTGGCACTTTAAAGCCTTCCGACTCCTTTTCTTCATAACGGCAGATGTCTTTTTGAGGGGGTGTTGTCCATTTAGATCCTGATGGTCCGGCGATTGGTGATGTATTATTTATATCTTGAATTATTTGATTTTGCTGGAAATTTTTATCTATATCTTCAAATTTTTTATCAGTTGTTTCTTCAGTTGATGGAAGGTTTTCATGCTCAGTTTTAATTGCTGCCCAGACATCGTAAAGCTTTGAGCAAGTTATGTCACCAGACCAAGTTTCTTTTTTTGAATATGTTTGTAAAAAATCTGAAAGGTGTTTGTTTTCAATTTTATTTTCTAATACTTGTAAGATATTTTTTGGTGTTTCTTTCTCAGAAGTCTGCGCAGGCATTATTCTATTTGGTATGCATTTTGTGTAGTCAACATTGTTTTTCTCAAAGGGATACAATCCACTTTTTCTAAAGCCATTTTAATAGTTTCCTTGGAAGCATATTTATTAAAAACAGATTGAAGAATGGTACCAAAAGTAGAACGTGTCACATCCTTTGGAAAATTTTGAAACTTCCAATTTCTCACTTCTGTCCTCCAACCAGCTTTGAGTGGTCTAAAGACAGATACATCAGCTGGTTGCATTATATGGGTAGTGTTAGGAAAAAGTGATATCAAAATAATTCCATTATCATCACATAATTGGCTCACTTGTTTTGTTAAATGGGATCGGTGCCCATCGACGAATAAAATCACAGGCCTTTGAATATTGTTTGATTTCGAGTATGGAAGGAAATGGTTTGAAATATATTCATAAAATACTTGGGATGTCATCCATCCTGAATCAGATCTACCCAAACCCCAATTCTCTGGAACCGATTCAGCAATAGCTTGGGGAACTCTCTTGTAGGGAAAAATTAACATAGGAGGGACATATTTGCCATCTGCTGAGAAAGTGGCCATAACTGTTATTCGCTCTTTTTCAGATGACACCCTAATATAGAAATCTTCTTTATTTCCAGCAGGCCCCAGAACTTTTCCACTTTTGGGACATAAGCAAAATCCAGCCTCATCTCCGTTAAATATCCTACTTGGATCTAATAATATTTGGAAATAATCACCTTCTTGTAAATAAGATTGAATTTCATCAAACCATGTTTCAAATATAAGTTGGGTCAATTTCTTAAAAATTAAACAAAATAAAAAAAAACTGGCTACGCCACTGAACTTTACGGAAAAAACTACATATTTTATCAATTTACAGTTTTTTCGTATCTACAGTGCCTCCATAAAGTCTTGCACAAATTCATTTAAAATTCAGGTATTTACTTTTTAAAAACGCTCGGACACGTCAATTAGTACTTTTGTTTGCGCATTTTTTAACGTAAAATGTTTTTATACAGGGTGTCGCACGTATGAGGTATGAGGTCGATATAAATGTGTTTAAAATAAATTTTCAAACGTCAATATTTCGGAAACCGTGATTTCCAGAGGTGTTAAGTGTTCATCATAGAATTCAAAATTGATATAATATACAGGGTGTTCCATTAAAAAAAATCCTTGATGACCTCATACCTCATACGTGCGACACCCTGTATAATAACATTTTACGTTAAAAAATGCGCAAACAAAAGTACTAATTGACGTGTCCGAGCGTTTTTAAAAAAAGTAAGCCCCTGAATTTTAAATCAATTTGTGCAAGACTTTATGGACGCAGTGTATAATTACAAAGAAGTTACATGGAATTTTAATAACCGTCAAAATTTGAAAATCACCCTGTAGCTGTCCAGGGGAACAAGGTAGCCATGATCTGTTTTCGCAGCAATTGTTTCCTTAAAAAAAGAACTCATAACATCTATATCAGATTTATGAAATTCCTTATGATTTTCGAGATACCCTATAAAACTAGAACAGAACTTAAGCGGACACACTGTATATGTATTTCCTAATTATTGTAAATCAAAAATATTTTATACCTCTACTATTGACGACCCAATACAATGTGCAAATTGTATCTAAAATGGTAATAATATATATTCTATTCTGTCCTCTGCTTTTAAGGGATGGAGCTTGTTTAATTAAAAAAACACCTTGAACTCCTGAAGACTGAATTTGACCATCACGTGCTCTAAGCTGATGCGTATTTTCTCCGGTATATTATACCCAAGGCGCTAAAATATTCTGCAACCAACCCTTTTGGCGAAACTTTTATTTAAATTGTTAGTTCCAATTTGCAGAAAGCAATCCCGTTTACACATAATTATAAATTTCCTTTGGCCGGTGCAAAATTAACTTAAAAACTTTACTTTTAGTTGGAAAACTTTGCCCGTTAAACTTTAGGAAAATGATTTGCTTTGAAAATCCGAGGATAAACGATGCTAACTATGTGTACTTATTTGTATTAGCGATGGCTAAAACGCTGAAGGAAGTTAAAAGGTTAAGAAAGTAAAAATAAATAATTTTAAAATTAGAAGACCGACGGAATTTTAAAGTATGATTTATTAAATTATGTTAAATTCAATAAATTACATTTTTTTGATCTCTTGAAAACAAAATCAATTAAGGGTAAAACTTTAGTTCTTAAGAATATTAATATTTTATTGAACTATTTAATAATTAATGATAAAACAGCCAGCGTATTATGGAATAGCTCAGACATAGTTTGATGTATGAGCTATTTATTTTTTACGAGCGCCTACAAGGAACGTTATCCTAAGATTGTTGTTTGGAAAACACGTTTTCTATACAGCAAATTCATAAATACAAATCAAAGTGCAATTCGGCAATGCTGTAACAAAGGAGAAACACCGCCAGCCATTCTAATTTCCACTGAGTTAAAGCATGGCGACAGATAAATGATTTTTAATTGGTCCAACGAATCGGCGACCGCGGGATGATTGGTTTAAAGCTGACAGCTCAAGAAATTTCGCAAAAATTAAGTTTTGGGGAAATATGTAAGTATAGTAAAAAATAAGAATATAAGTTACTTACGGTAAAATTATATTAAACCTCATAAAAAGATATTTAACAATAAAAACTATTTTGGCTCCACAGGATATAAGCTCACACCTTTAAATTGCAAACCAGAAATCATAAATGTGGGATAATAGTGTGCCATGAAACTACACGATACAACATGATGGTAGAATTGAAGAAGGGAGTAGGAAACATTACCTACCACTAGCAACCCGGAATTGATGATTTTTATCGGTATCCTAGAGAAAACCAAAAAATATCAAATCAAGTTTTAAATAGTGTGGATCAAACACGATATTTTTCTAAATAAAATACCATATTTTACTCTTAAACTTTCTTCCCCAGACACGTTCGTCAAAATCCAAACTAAAAAATCTATCAAGTAAGTATATGAAGCAATATCGCAAACCTAAAAGATAACTTGTAAGCCGCATATCGCGTTTAAGCTGGAGTAAACTGACATGTCCCTAAAATATCGTTATCACGTTGACGGATATATATAGCAGAGCTTCAAAATCCATAAAAAATTTCAAAAGAACATAATCTCAGCCTGACATTTGTCGCATTATACTTGAGTGGATTCAGGTCGGATATAATTTGCAACATTTTTTTATGATCACTATTGTCGCTTGAGTGATTGAATTTAAAGTTACTCATTGAATGTTTGAAATATAAAGTTGTTTCAGCGCTATTTATCTGTTAAAATATGAAAAATCAAAAAATAAAACAATGCGAATTATGCATTTACTATCATTAAATTAAATCGAAGATTGCTTTTAAGTACTCTTAAAAATAATGATTTTAAAATTAGGTACTTGTCAAATATACCATACTTTAAATATAAATCTCCAAATTTTTTGCTGGACTTTCCGCGTTCCTATATATAAATTTTGAGGTTAAACAATATAAATTTGTCCACCTCTTACCCTTCAAAAATTTAACTTGAAAATCCGTTTTAAAAATAATAATGATTCACTATTTTTCAATTCAACAGGATTTTCATCGCCAAAAAGGGGCAAAAACTCTTCTACAAAAACTACTCGAATCATATCAATTTTCCTGTCCTAAATTCGGCAACATCAGCTTTAACATACACCCAAAAGTGGAATATATGGTAGATTGTTAATTAAAACATTAATTTTGTTGAAACGAAGTGAAATGTTTGATTTTTATTTGCTGTAGCGCTTTTACGCGAGTCGGACATTTTAATTAAATTTAAAGTCACACAAAAAAGAGCTTATGTTTGGAGAATTGTAGTTTATTCTACAGTGCGTAATAAAATTAAACTTAATTATGCTCAATGAGAATCAAAATATTTTAACGCTAATACATAAACTCACAGAATTACATAGAAAACATGCATTGGTTAGCAGCTTTCTTATCACAATGGTCATTAAAAGAAAGACGTGGCGTGGTGGAAACTCACCATGAGTTACCTAAGTTTTTATGAATGATTCCGCACTTAATGGCGGGTCGTTCCCTCAGGCTTTTCTGTCCGGAATCACTTTGATTTAACCCTTATCAAAGTTATATTTTGTGGTCATGGCACCGCTTGGCATTACCGTTAGTGTGTTCTCCTTTAGATCTCTTTCCAGTCTGTGGTAGTTCGTTCCATGCGACCGACTTGCATAGTCTGTATAATACGGACCTTACTTCTCCCTGGACAAAAATGTGTAGTGGCGGTAGGTCTAGTAAGACTTCCGTCGCTGCAATTGGTGTGGTGCGCATGGTCCCTGTGACACTAAGACAAGCTTGAGTTTGTATGAGCCAGAGGGTCATTTGGCATTCTTACTTTGGCATTTTTACCGCACGTCCTTCTGCATCTGCCTAGAATAATCGATGCCCTTTTCTCGGTGTTCTCGATGTGTGTCTTCCATGTGAGTTTCTGGTTCAAGGTTATACTTAAATACTTTACTTCCTTGGCAAATGGAATCTCTATTCCCCCAGCACTGGTGGTTTTAGGCCTTGCACTGACTTCCTTCCTATAAAAGAGACAATTTTTGTCTTCTGTGCGTTGATTGACGGTTTTTCTTTTCTGCGTCAGCTGTCTACTGTATTGTGCTGTAATTACGTCCTTTTTGAAATTTCTCCCGTTCAACGCCCTTTGATGACTATTGCTAAATCGTCGGCGCATCCTATAGGCAGGTAAGACCTTCTCCGTATAGTTGTTTAAATAGATCGTCTATTAAACTTTGCAAAGACAGAATGTCACCTTGTAAACAGCCTCATCCCAGTGGTGCATAAGCGCTGCAGTGCTGCAGAGCTCCCAAAAATGAAGAAAAATAATAAATACATAATCTATAAAAAAATATTTCATTTCAATTATTGTATTAATTTTTGCTCGGATTGTTTGGCCAGCTCTAGACTCGTGTGTGTGGCGGACCGTACATACTGCGGCGATCGCCTAAGTAAAGCCGACCAATGGAATATCGTACCCCGACACTACTACCGACTCTCTGTCGCTGAATTATTTTTGATCTGGGCAGCACGATCGGGGTCGGTGAGCTCCTTCGAACACCCGCGCGCACTCCGCTTCCCCCGTGACGGCCTAAAATAAAGCCGTGATTTAACTGAAGAGTTCGCTGTATTTAGTCCAGCGCAGTGAGGTTCGCGGGATACGGTATTGAATAGTATCGAACGAATTTTTACGCGACTGTTTAGTATACGGCGGTTGGACTTAAAAACAATAATAATTGAGTGCGGGGGTGGTTTTTTTGTATTGCTGTGACAATTATTAACTTTGTAGTGTACTATGGAAGTGGTCTTCAATTTAATTAATGTGAAGAGATTTTTTTAAATATTCATATTAAGGAAAGATAGAATTAAAAGCAAAAGGTAGATCATTACCAGATATTATTATTGAAAAATGTAGTATAAGTAAAGGAAAAAGCTATACACGTAAATTTAATAGAGACATTTATTTAAAAAATGAATGGATTTGTGGATGTAACGACAAAAATGCTTTATACTGTTTTCCCTGCTTACTTTTTGGTTCAATTCAATGACCGAAGATCGTTTAACAGCAATTTGTGACTTTGAGACTGAAATCGGTATCTACCCTATACACGTTGTAAAAAAAGGTCTAGATGTTTATTTTCCCTACTTAATACCTGAATAGCACAGGAAACAAGCGAAAACGACCTTGTAGGTTTTTTTTAACATATCTAACTCTTTTTAGGTATAATTAGATTAGGACTTTGTAGTTTCGTATAAATTACAGGTTTAAGTCATTTTCTATGAGAGGAAATCAATATTTTCAATTATATCCTTTCTGTGGACTAGGTGAGCCATCTATCGGCGAACAGCCTAACAATATTAAGGGGGTGGTCAATGAGGGTTAAAAGTTAAAAGTGCAATTAAACTGGTGATTGGTCAAAGTACCATCAGTCATGGGACGCGGGAACGACCATTACTTGTTTAGAGTTTTTTGATTGGGTTAAAGTTGAAAGGTGGAGTTTTGGGAGTCAAGGGGTGTGGTACTATGGTCACAAGTTGTCCTTCGAGAATACAGTAAAATCAGTTCCGAAATTGTTACCGAACTATCTGGTCGACTTACTAATTCTCGTGTTAAGTGATCCTTTTCTTAATTTTATAAAGTCCAATTTAATCTCTTCTCGTTTATTAATCAGTGTTTTGGGATAAGACGTGTACCATCTGGAAGTTCATTCTGTTCTATTTTTTTTTTATTTCTTTTATTGGAGATTTTACGTTCATAATTAATTTTCATTAATTATTCTCTTTTTATTGGGGATTTTCATTAGACGCATGTCGATTATTCAGTTTGAATACTGAATAATTATCTAGTTCGGCTTTAGTTTCGAACCCTCTTTTTCTCGCTAGATGTAAATATTCCTTTGTAAATATATTTAAGGCTCTTTTTGTAAAATATCACTTTCTTTTTCTTTGTAATAGATTTTAAGTGTTTTGAGAAAGGAGTTGTTTTATTTGGCTAAGAATAATTCTTGACCAAACTACTTATAAGGAAGGTTCACTTAACGAGAATTCTGCGGTTCGCGGGTAATACTATACGTGAGCCTGCTGACCAGAGGAGTAAGGGATCCTTCCCCAATCTATAAATGACTGTTAGATTCAGACGAGGTCCAGGTGGGTAAGTGTATCTGAATAGGTACTAACAATATTAATCAATGGCTACATCCGACGATATCAGAACTTCGAGATACGTCTAGATATCATCTGATCTTCCAGATTCGTCAAGAGTGCTTTTGCCCCGATTCAGATTATAGGATAGATAGGGAAACGTCTCCATTAAATTGTGCGGAATGATACTCACTTGGTCTCCACGCTACCACTTTCTCTAAACCAAGTCTATTACCACCACGTCATTCTGCCACAAATGTAATTGATTGTTTTCGATAACAAAAACATAATATCGATTATATGAACAATTTAACCTTATGGACATACCTGGTTTGTATCAGTTCACCTATCCGAGATAATAATGTATTGTTAAATGGGCAACAATAATTAATCAACATTTATTTGGTCAACTACCAGCATCGCACACAATGACGGCTTTTAATTTACCAAAATAAAAAACTAATTTTTATTTAATTACCCAAATGAATCCAACAAAAGTACATTAGATTAAATATTTCAAAACCCTCTGGACAAACAAGCTGAACAAATGAAGCATGCGATAATTGTAGTAAATTATTTTAAAAACCGTTATAATTAAACTTGTTTAAATATTGTTCCGACACCATCATGGTTCGTTTAACTAACACATAATGTGGCTCGTAAAGTGAAGATATTGTTTTTATTAATTATTATTATGAAGCGGGCCGACTACAATCATTTGTGTTTTTATCGTTGTTTGTTTTTATGGTAAATATTTTGTCTTTGATCTCACCAAATGTTTGAACGTTTGTTGATAAAATTAATAAACCAAACAAGTATCTTTATTGCTATTGTTTGTGTATGTATAATATGTCTATGCCAACCACTGTCTTCATGACGCTTAGTTAGTATATAGAGGGTTTGCCATAAAACAGCGCAATACTCATAGATGAAACAGAGTAATTACATCTATAATAGTATAAAGCTCGAAAACATATTACAGGGTTCCTATTCTCCAAGTCCGGAGAATGATCACTTCGAGAGAAGGGAGTATTCAATTCTTTTGAAATCATATTTTACTTATTCATAAGATGTCATAGATGATCTTGTTTTAATGAAAGCCGAAGTTGACCTGCTGGTAAAGCACGCCAATGCAATCGTATAATTTTTTGCTTTATCTGGGAAAGAGTTTCTAAAAAAATTAGATTAACCAAGAATGATTTACTCCAGCTACTGGAATATTTGTTCTTAGTGTTCTCAGTGTCGAGACAAAAATAAGTTGTTAAGCATCATGATAAATATCAAACGTCGGCATTCAAGAATACGGAATTTAATCGCTATGTAATCGTTCTCTTCTCTCAATAGAAAGTTCCCTTCTCCTAAACTGGAAAATAGGGACCCAGGCCACTAACAATTGATCTAAACTCAAAACTGCAAGTATTGAATATGAGTACTAGACATTTACGGCATTAATAATGCTGCATTAATTTTTAATCAGCAAATTGATTTGTTGTTGTTTTATTGTACAGGGTTGTGATTCAATAACGGATAAATTCAATACAAATTAAATGGGGACGTGTTCGGAAAAACGCTCAAACCCGTCGATTTTGCTTTTGGATTGCGCATATTTTGACATAAAATGTAGGTATACAGGATGCCCCACAAAAGTGTGTCAGAAAAAATATATTTTCGTTAAATGGAACTCCCTGTATAATATCACATTTTCGGATTCTCTGGAAAATACTAGACATGTTTCATGTATAATGTCCTAAACCTATCTTCAACTGTCCATGAAATAAATTACTCCTCTGTTTGTGAATATTTGATAAAAAGTTATTTTGACAAAGTGTCACTGTATTGTTAATCGAAAATATTTACAATGCGTTTAACCAATACTCAGAGAATCGAAATATTAACTATGCTTGGCTGTGGTGAGAAAACTAGAACACACAACGAAATTTGAATAATGTTCAACAATAAATATCTGAACAGAGAACCTGTAAGTCAATCTACAATCAGTAGAATTGAGGCTAATTGGAAAGAGACTAGCACTGTTAAGGATCTTGGCAAACCTGGCGTTCCTAACGACAAAAAACTGAACATCGTTGTTTCATTATACGAAATTCCGAACCTCTCAAGTACTCAGCTGGCTTTAGAGATAACACGATCCATAGGTCGACTGTAACAAAATTTTTAAAGAAGGAAAAGTTGCATCCATATAAAATTCGATTAATTCAAGAGATATTTGAAGATGATCCAGACCGCAGAAACGAGTTATGCCAGACCATGACCGAGCGAACTGATAATGACCCTAGACTAGTAAAACGGATATGCTTTTCAGACGAAGCAACGTTTTACTTGAATGGAGAAGTAAATAGGCCTAATTATAGATACTGAGCGCCAGAAAATCCACACTGGTTTAGGAAAAGTCATTCTCAGAATTATGAAAAGGTAAATGTATGGGCAGGGATTATTAATAACAGAGTAATAGGACCATATTTCTTTGAAGGAACTTTGACGGGAGAACGTTATCATGACTTTTTAGAAAACGACTTGATTCCAGCACTAGCGGACACTATATCCTGATGAAAATAATCCTGCTACATGCTAAACCAAGCGATATGGTATGAACAGGATGAAGCTCCGCCTCACTATGCTGCGATTGTTAGAAGATTCCTAGATAATGTTTTCCCAAACCGGTGGATAGGCAGACGTGGATCAATAGAGTGACTACCTAGGTCATCCGACCTTACTGCACTGGACTACTTTCTTTGGGGTTATGTTAAAAATAAAGTGTATAAAGATAAGCGACGCACGCTTGATATTCTCAAACAGAGCATTCGTAACGTAATTAGGAATATTTCTCCAGAAACCGTGGAAAAAGTACAGCAGGAATTTATTGATCGTCTGGGGTACTGCAGAGCTGTTAATGGCTGACACTTCCAGCATTTGCTAAAATAATTTTTGAGATTTTAAAAAATGTAGTGTAGCTGCAGCAATAAAGTGTTATTTTATTATTTGAACGTAAATATTTTGTGAACAGTTTAGGATAGGCTTAGGATAATGTTGGGGAAACGATCAACCAAATGTATTAAAAATAATATAATTAAATGCAACAAATGTTTTTAGAATCAATACTACTGTTAAACATCTGATTTCAATATTATTTTAGTGAAGGAGCAAAATGTATCAATGTTTGCGGAACGAATAGTGTTATCACCGGGATAAGCATAAAACTTGCAAGTATCATCTTTTAAAACACATATAATATTTACTAAATACGAAGTGGCGAGTCGACAGTTATTCCAGGAAAAAGCCATATTCTACAGTTAGACGTTAAAAGTATATCTGTCCGAAAAGCCTTTGACGGCATTTCGGCGCCCGAGTAAGGTGACACAGCGTGGTATATTTGTTTATACCGTCCAATTGGTTAAAAGAAAACATGGCCGTCTGTGTAACCTATCAGAACGCATTTGTTAGTTGGTTGTCATGACAGCGGGGGCGTAACCTTGCTGTCAGATGATATAGTTTTCCATGTATAGTGACTGCACTTCTAGCTGTAAAAGAGTAAAGTTGCATGTCAACAAACACACGTGGTTTCATTCCGTCGGATTGAAACAAATTAGCATTGCCTAAAAAAAGCACCCAGTAAATGTACTAAACAAATGTAGTTACTAGTTATTTAATTATAAATCAGTAGTGTTATTGTGAAATTATGTACTAAAGAAGTTTTGTGTGATTTGGAGAAATAAACGCCAAGTTACAATAGTGAAAAGCTAGTTTAATTCCTTCACTCAGTACATTAAAGAATCAGTGAAATTAACCTACAATCGAGGAACATAAAAGCCTCATGAACTGTTGACGCAAGTTAAATAATAACACTTGGCTCGCTCAACAGATATTATACATAAAACATGTCTAGAATATTCCGGAGAATCCGAAAATGCAATAATATATAACGATTTCTATTTAAGGAAAAAATATTTTTTCTGCACACTTTTGTGGGATATACTGTATACCTACGTTTTATGTCAAAATATGCGCAGTCCAAAACAAAATCGAAGGGTTCGAGCGTTTTCCGAACACGGCTGCATTTAATTGGTATTAAATTTATCTGTTATTAAATCACAACCCTGTATAGGGGAAAATACAGAATTTTCGGTAGAAGCAATTGCAGAGATAAATAAATCATGCAATTACAAAATAGGGTGGTGGCCTAGATATAAAAACTGTAATATATTATTTAATAATTTCTTGATTACTATCTTGTGTATATTAAATATTTCATTCATCAATCAAATTCATCTTGTATTATTGTACAGTTTGCACCAAAATAAGTGAGCGAGCAAAAATTATTTTCATCAAAGAGGGCCTGGACTGAAAAACGTAGAGCTTAGTTTAGATCACCATTATAAGGTCTCTAACCAAATCTAGCTTAAAATTGTGTCAAATTCATATTATGACATATAGTGACTGATGAATATTAAAATAAGTAAGCAAATACAAATTTATTTTTGTTGATTACACAATTAACAAAGCAAGAATATATAAAAGAGAAAATAAAAATATCAATTGCTGAAATGGCCACCGCCATGCTCCAAGCATAAATTCACACGGTTCTTCATATTTTCGAAAGCGTTGACCAGCATCCCTGGAGAAATGCTATCACATTCTTGGATAATCCTTTCTTTTTCTATATTTTCAACTGATGTTTAAAAAATATTGTTCTTCAAATAGGGAAAAATTTAGTAATCCATAACCGTCGAACAAGGTGATTTGGGTGAGAATTCAATATCTGTTCGAAAACTGATCAACCCGCCATCGAAAAAATTGTGTAAGTAGTGTTAAAGATAATTATAATTTTAAGATTATTTTAGTAGGCTTTGGTTTGGAAACATCATAATTGGTGTACCTGATATATTATAAGTAGTTTTTGTTTCTACTAGCTGTCATTAAAAAATTAATGTTATTTTTCTCGGTTGATGTTGTTAATATATCAGTTATAAAGTTCATTTTGTTTTAACTAAAATAATATAAAAACAACAAGTAGCTAATAATACGGACGGTTGAACCGTCCTGTTGAAAAAACCAAAAAGTAGTTCATCGTCAAGTAATTGCTACAAAAATAAAAATATTATTCTATGCCGCTGTGCTGTAACTGTGACCTGGAAAAAATAGGACCAACAATTCTACTTTGGAAAACAGCCAACCAGACACCATTTTTTTGAGGGTGCAATGTGGACTCCATCAAAAAATGGGAATTTCCTCCAGTAAGTACCCTTACAGCAGTAAAGAATATAGAAACAAACCCCAACTGTGTCATTGACGAAATCTACCAGCGAGTTAGTGGCCCTAGTTGCCGAGTCCGGAAAAATGTTCTTACGTCCATGATCTGGAAGCAACTGTACATGCCAAATACTTGGTTATATGTATTACCAACAACCCTACTCGAATAGCCCTGACGTGTAATGGCATTGGGAAAGACATCCTATTATACAACATCGGCAATCCACAAGTATCGCAGGACTGCATAGTCAAGACAGACAAATCATCCTTACTCAAAATAGAGTGACTTTGAAGTAACACTTACTTCAAAGCAACACCAGCCAATTCTGTAACAAACCACTCAAAATTAACGATGAACAAGTATTTAAAGTAACCGACGATGAAAGCCTTATTGCACCCAACTTCAGTAAAGAAAGAATCTGCCAACAGCTGCAAGGTGTCATTTATTAGAAGAAAATTTAGCAGTTCTTATGCGACCAGTGTAATCACAACAGCAGGACTGGTAGTCCCAATATTGTTCACATTTATACAAGATTATCCCGTCAGCCATCCCAAGGCAGCCGACTCCACATGCGTGTATTCTGAGAATTCACATAACCGGTGACCCCAGGCTTCATCAGAAAAAAATGTTAGGTCTATTAAACCATTATTTACAATAAATTTTGGATAAACCACTGACACTAATTCCTGCGTTTTTTAAAACCTGCAGCTCGTATTTCTTGGAATACTTCCACTTAATAAGGAAACAAATTTAACTGTTTTTAAGAATGGTCTTGAGTGTTCTACAAGATCTTCCCACTTCTTGAGACTTAAGGCGTCTTACCGTTTTGTTGGCATATTTTGCATTATTTCACGAACGTTTGCAACAAGGACTCTTATTCTTACAGATGGTCTTCCAGCTTCTTTTTTATGTTGTATCCAGCGTGGGCAAAAATAATGGAACACCCCCAATATTTCCATAACCATGTATATTTTCGAAAAACGTTCGGACCCGTGGATTTAATTTATCATTTTTACAAATTTTGAGAATTTTTAATATTATACAGGATTGCTCAAGAAGTTGGGGCACTCGTCAACTTTAATTTTTTAAATAAAATACCCCAAGTTATATTCGATTTTTGAATTCTACTTAAAATTTCGAATATTTTTCATGTAACATAATCTATTTCGATATTCATCTGTTTTCGATATATCACAATCTAAACAATAATGATGGCAATTTTCATGGAATTAATGAATAGGGAAGAAAATACGGAAACTTATTACTGTAACCCTGGTAACCAAGTACATTATTGTGCTTTTTCGCCACTCTCATTTTATTTTAAGTGACAGTATTGCCAAAAAAAGTTACGTTGTATTGTTAGAAGGACACGTTTTAAGTAAAATGCACTTAAGTGCAAGAGAGCGCATAGAAATCCTCATGATGGTTGGCTATGGCGATAAAAAGAGATCTACATTTGAAGTATGTGAACTTTTTAATAATGTTCATTAAGAGCGAACGCTGGAATCGATATCAAACTCTACAGTTAGTAAGATAGTTTTAAAATTTAGAAAAACTGGATCTGTGCGCAATAAACTAAAAAGTGGCCGTCCCAAAATTTGTGATGAACCTAGATTAAATATTTTACTGTCGTATCAAGACGATCCCCATTCCAGCACTCGTCAAGTGGGTCGGATTCAAAATATTGGTTATAAATCTGTACAAAATATTCTTCATAAGGAAATATATCATCCTTACAAAATTTATCTTGTCCACGAACTATATGGGGATGATTTCGATCGACGCCTTCAGTTTTGCAAGAATATGCAAAACATCTGCAATAATGATGGAAATTTCGCGCAGAATATTTTATTTACTAATGAGGCTACATTTTGAATTAATGGAACAGTAAACCGACATGACTGAAGGTATTGGTCGACAGAGAAGCCTCACTGGATGCAAGAGGCCCATGCACAGCACCCACAGAAGCTAAACGTATGGGCCGGAATTTTACGTAACAGAATATTAGGACCATTCTTTTTCGAAGACGTTAAACGGAGAGAGGTATTTGAGTTTTTACAGTTTGAATTAGTTCCTGCTTTAGCTGACCTATATTCAGATCACGATGAACAAGATAGTCCTGAAAGAATCATTTAGCTACAACAAGACGGTTCATCGCCCCATTACGCCGCACGGGTATGAGAATACCTAAACGAGGTTTTCCAACATAGGTGGATAGGTAGAAGGGGAGAAATAGAATGGCCAGCTCGCTTACCCGATTTAACACCCCCAGATTTCTTTTTGTGGCGATATTTGAAAGAAAGAGTGTACAAGAACAAGCCATCGGATTTAGAGACATTAAAACTGATAATACAACATGAAATTTGACAAATTCCTGAACAGGTTATTGGGAACGTTTAAAACGAATTTCTTTTACGTTTAGGACACTGCCAAATTGTCAATGGCCATCAATTTGAACATTTAATCAAGTACTCTACTTTTTATAATCAGATTTAAAAGCTGTTGTTTTTACCTAATAAACCTACCACTTAAATTTTGTTAATTATTATTGTTTAGATTGTGATATATCGAAAACAGCTGAGTATCGAAATAGGGTATGTTACATAAAAAATTTTCAGAATTTTAAGTAGAATTTAAAAATGGAATGAAATTTGGGGTATTTCATTTAAATTAATTAAAATTAAATTAAAGTTGAAGTGTGCCCTGACTTCTTGAGCAATCCTGTATAATACTAAAAATTCACAAAATTTGTAGAAATGATAAATAAAATCGAGGGGTCCGAGCGTTTTTCGAAAATATACATGGTTATGAAAATATTGGGGGTGTTTTGTTGTTTTTTTTGCCCACGCTGTATAAACAGGTTCTCAGGCAATGATAAAAAT
The DNA here is from genome assembly GCA_963920685.1 of Polydrusus tereticollis. Classification (NCBI taxonomy): domain Eukaryota; kingdom Metazoa; phylum Arthropoda; class Insecta; order Coleoptera; family Curculionidae; genus Polydrusus; species Polydrusus tereticollis. The sequence goes on along the minus strand of OY987327.1, from coordinate 182,282,314 downwards.
CCCCAGCAGTAAAAACGTTAGGAAATATTTCGCGAAAATCGTACATGCACAATCGCTGATTGCATTGGCACTCACCATTTACTCTAAACCCGTTTCGAAAATACGCTTCAAACATAAATTTTTTGTGCTGTTCCGTAAATTCAATTGCCTGAATTATTCAAGAAATCCAGCTAAATCATAAATTAGTTGCGGGTAATTTGAAATGGGAAGCCAGTGAGCTTTCCAGAATTGACATTATGTGGCTCACGAAATTATTAACACATCATTAATATTCAGGTGTATCATGGCAAGCGCAACTGTAATTAACCAATTTATTGGTATATAATAAAGGTAGGGAATAGGAATGGCGTATTAACATGTCACGAATTTACAAAGATGAATTTTATAGACTCCTGAAAATAGATTTTGATTAAATAACTAACTTGCCCAAGGCCCTAAATAAGTAGTTTAAATTGAAAATGATAATCCTCTTAACTTCTGACAATATTTACAGGAAATGTCTTCCTAACGACTCGTACTTAGCAAATTTACTTAAGAATATTAAAATCACAACGCCAGGTAGTGATTAAAGCCGCTATTCCAGCTCCAGTTTAAGCATTTCACTCAAAGACTTAATGCAAAGCTGTCTAATTAACATTCAAAAGATAATCTAATTCAGTTTTGGTGTAAACGCACTAAGTCGCTGTCAAAGATGCGAAAGCGAGGTGTAGGGTGTCAAACGATTGTGCTTCCAGGGGTGCATCAGTTTTAATACACCTAAAGTGCCGGGCGAAATTTACCATTTGTTCTCACGTTAGTCACTGACTAAACAGAAACTCTATCTTAAATACGTTTGCAAATATACAGGCCTCCCGCCGTTTTCCAGACTCTATCAGGTTGGTTTTGGGTGGAGATTTAAAGGTATTACTGTTTGCGTTGAAATATAAGACTATTCCGAGGGGAATTTAGTATTTCGGTAAAGTTTTAATAGTTGAGTGGGCACAGTGCGCTACAATAGGTTTAAATGTATCGTGGTAGTATTAAAGGAAATAATAAAAATAAGAAAACATAACATATTCCAAAAGATTTTTTTAATATTTCATCTCGAATTGCTTTATCACAAACAATATTTAATCAAGTTGCTATTTTTAGCAAGTTGATTATTGAACATCAATTTTAATCAATACAGTAAATATGACAGTTGTGACAATTCAATTTTGTCACTATTAAGTCAGTAGAATCTGCCTATCTTTAGTAAGTTATATTACATATCTGATTTGAATTTTAGCTCTAAAACTGGTGAAAAGTTCAATGTTTTGTTTTCTGTATAAAACTACATACCAATTTTATTTTGGTTTCCTACTCGAGGTTGGGCCAAGCGGGATTACATTTTGCCCATATCTTTAATCACCTTTTTTCCGGACATCAACTATCCTATCATTTCATATACAACAGTATTTTATAGTGATGTTAGATTGATTAATTACACAGTCCAACAAAGAAGGTGTCAAAGAAAAAGCAACTGATTTTAGTTATTTTCAATGCGGTGATTCCAAAAACACTTAGCTTCTCTTCGTATCAGCTCTAGTTTTTGAGATAGAGCCTACTCATAATAAATTGTAATATTAATATATTTGACAATTATAATGGTCATACATTCTATCAAAAACTTCAATAATTCCAAGACTAATGCCTTTCTAATTATACCTATTTATTCATAAATCACTGGAAATACCTAATCTTATATTGGCAAAAGGCCATATAATTATTACAGGTAAGAAATAATTTTTCCTGCAATTTTTTTGCACCTGCAGATTTCTTATTTTCGTATTTGCAATTAGCACGAAATATACAATAGAAAGCAATAAAGGTGAATGAAATTGTATACCGTAAGCCTCATAAATTAATTCGTTAACTTGGCTTGTGTCCTAGGGTATTAGTACCTATATAATCCCCATAATGTGATTATATTATGCGGAATATTGCTTGCATGCATTTAGTTGAAACTTGAGCTTCATTGCAAAAGTGAGTTGTTTTGAAAAATCGTATTTAAACATGGCTTCTACAAGTAGGCGTATTTGCGTAAACCATCCGGACGTTTTTTGCTGCATATGTGGCGAGTACATTTTAAAAGAAAGTAGAAGAGTGATTTGTGACTTAGTGAAAAAGCTTATTTGGCCTATTTTGGTGTTCACTTAGGAGACCAAAATAAACCCTGGACTCCGCATGTTGTATGCAAAACCTGTGACGAACACCTGCGACAATGGACAAAAGTACAAAGAAAGTGTTTAAAGTTTGGTGTTCCGATGGTATGGAGGGAACAAAAAAGCCACTTTGACGATTGTTATTTTTGTCGTGTGAAGATAAAGGGCATTAATCGTAACAATCGGCATAAGTGAAACTTTCCTCACCTGGAGTCAGCAAGAAGACCTGTTCTAAAGAAATACCAATTCCAACATATAGCAGCCTGCTTACGTTACTAGAGGATACAGTCGAAACGTCATCTGACGAGCTGCAGAGTGACCGATTTAAAAAAGAGGACAGCGATTTTGAAGGAGATTTAACAAGTCCCCACCGAACGCTTTACTCAGGAGGAGCTAAGTAACTTTGTCAGCGATTTAAACCTCCCAAAAGAGTCTGCCGAGTTACTTGCCTCCAGAATAAATGAAAATAATCTTCTTTACGCAGGTACCAAAATTACGTACTATCGTAACAGAGAAAATGATCTTCTGTCATTTTTCTCTCAGGAGGATAACATGGTTTTTTGTAATGATATTAAAGGTCTGTTAGAGAAAATGGGTGTAACAGAGTACACAACAGATCATTGGCGTCTCTTTATCGACAGTTCCAAACGAAGTTTAAAGTGTGTCCTTCTACATAACGGTAACATATATGGAAGTATTCCAATTAGGCATTCTACAAAATTAAAAGAATAATATTAAACAATATCGTTAGTGCTTAAAAAATTAAATATTACGGAGGTCAGTGGGTTTTCTGTGTTGACTTAAAAATGGTGAACTTTCTTTTGAGACCGCAGGGTGGTTATACAAAATATCCTTGTTTCCTGTGTCTTTGGGACAGCAGGGCTTAGGATCAACACTGAATTAGAAGAGAGTGGCCTTGTAGAGATGCTTTCGTACAAGAAGAAGCTAACGTAAATAATAAAGCGTTGGTTGAACGGGAAAAAAATCATATTTCCTCCCTTGCATGTTAAACTAGGACTAAAGAAACAATTTGTAAAGGCCTTAGACCAGAATGGTGCGTGTTTTAAATACTTGTCCAGTAAGTTTCCTGCATTCAGCAAGGAGAAGTTGAAAGCCGGAATATTTGATGGACATCAGATCAGAGAGCTGATGAGAGATTCACATTTTACAGAATCGATGACCGAAACTGAATTTAATACATGGTTTTGTTAAAGTTGTGCAAAATTTTCTCGGAAACAAGAAATCGAAAAGTTAATATATAGCGGAAGATATGCTCAACAACTTTAACCAACACGGGTGTAATATGAGCATTAAGATTCATTATTTCCACAGCCACTTGGAACGATTCCCAGAAAATCTTGGCGACCTTAGTGAAGAACAGAGGGAACGATTCCACTAAGATATAAAAACTATGGAAAAGGGATATCAGGGTAGATGGGACATTAACATGATGGCCGATTACCGCTGGAGTCTTTAACGAGACTGTCCTTTTCAATCTCATGCGAGAAAATCTTATAAAAGGAAGTTTTTGGGTGATGAAGGTTAGCTCATTTTTATTTATTAGTTTAGGTTCATTTAAATTAATAACTTAAGTTAATATTGCTAATGTTATTGACACATGATTTTCGTATTTTTTGTGGTGTACGATAAACATTTTTCTTCCATTCCTAAGTTTTGTTTTTTTGGTGGTAGCTGTAATACATATATAATTATGCGATATAAACTACCCTTAATCTCGAAAATATAGCTTATATCCCCAGTTTTTGAAAACGATCTGATGAAGCAAACCTGAGGTTATTTTTAGGTTTAGCAGACCCAAACTACTTAGAAACAGTAAAACCATTGCCGGCACCAAATTATGTGTAAACCAGTGTCATTATTGGTTATTTGCTTGTTTTAAAAATATTTTTAAGTTTTTCTTTGGCTTATGCAACCAATAAATGTACAGGGTTATCCAGCCAAGACTGGACAAGGCGATTTTTTGACTTTTCCTGTACTTTTATAAAAAAACTGAAATAGCCATCTTAAGTCATTTTCTCCCGCGAATTCGAATATCTTCAGCAAAAAAACAATTGAACATCAAACAAAAGTACTAGGGGTCACTTTGATATTTTTTTAAATGGGATGCCGTATTTTTAATGAGCTTATCCGATTTCTCATATAAATTTTGATCTAAAATGTTGGATTTTTAATTCAAAAACGCCTTTTTTCTTCAGTTTTAAATTCGGAAAATGTTCGTCTACCGTAAGATTAATACCTGATAGATGGATACCCGTTTCACCTGTTCACCCTTTAACCTGCTTTAAAGCGTCCGTCAGTTAGACAAAATAATCAAGTTTCAAATTTCTATATATTTTTCACGAATTAATTACAAATTTAGTAGTTTTTGCAAATCTATTATTGCTTACGTATAAAAAAAGTATGACATATTAGAAAAAACTATAAACTAAAGTGAATAACTTTAATCTCAATAATATAATTGTTCTATGTGTCCTCCATTATTTTCAAAACATGACCGATGCCCCCTTTTCAATCTCTCCAAAGAATCTCTTACAATATTTTGGTCCTGGTTAAGTCTATTAATTTCATTTATAATTCTTTGCTGAATGTCCTCCAGACTTCTGTTGGGTCGTTGATAAACTACATTTTTTAAATGACCCCATAAAAATGTATCCATTGGCGTGATATCGGGGCTATTTGGTGGCCAATGAATTGTTCCGTTACGGCCAATCCACTGATTGTAACGCTCGTTTAGGTATGTTACCACTTCTCGAACTGCATGAGGCGGAGCACCATCCTGCTGCCAAATGATATTGTTGTAGGCTTGCAATGGCAACCTTTCCAAGAAATCCTCGATATCGTTATGAAGAAAATGGAGGTATCTTTGGCCTGTTAAAGAGCCACGATAAAATAGTGGTCCAATAATTCGATTTTCTAACATCCCACACCAAACATTAAGTGAGCTCCAACCTTGAAACTTTATCATTTCATATCTATGAGGGTTAACTGCTGCCCAGTATCTTGTATTTTTCCGATTGTATACCCCCGATGTTGTAAATGACGCTTCGTCACTCCATAGAATTTTATTATATAAATTATAATCTTCGTCTTGCTCTCTCATCAGCATTGAAGCAACAAATCGAAATCGCAGTTCTTTTTGAAGCTGTGTTAAGTATTGAACGGGAAGGATGCAATATGGTTTTAGACCACATTTTTTTAAAGTTCTGTGAACTGTTCCATAGCTTACTCTCCGAAGCCCTGGACCATACCTTACTTCTCGTACCGCTTGCGGAATAGAACTCTTCGGATTTATAGTAAAATATTGAACAATAGCTCGATCCCTTATATTCCGTCTTTTCATCTTTCTTGGCTTATCTTTCAATGTCTTACTTTCTTCAAATAGGGTCTTAATTCTGAGAATTGTATCCACTGAAATGTGTCTCTGGAAACTCTCAAAAAATGTTCTTTGTGTTTGTCGAGCATTCTCTCCACTTTTGTAATATAATTTTATTACATTTAGCCGTTCTTCTAAAGAATATTTCATTATTTGTAATTAATTCGTGAAAAATATATAGAAATTTGAAACTTGATTATTTTGTCTAACTGACGGACGCTTTAAAGCAGGTTAAAGGGTGAACAGGTGAAACGGGTATCCATCTATCAGGTATTAATCTTACGGTAGACGAACATTTTCCGAATTTAAAACTGAAGAAAAAAAGGCGTTTTTGAATTAAAAATCCAACATTTTAGATCAAAATTTATATGAGAAATCGGATAACCTCATTAAAAATACGGCATCCCATTTAAAAAAATATCAAAGGGACCCCTAGTACTTTTGTTTGATGTTCAATTGTTTTTTGCTGAAGATATTCGAATTCGCGGGAGAAAATGACTTAAGATGGCTATTTCAGTTTTTTTATAAAAGTACAGGAAAAGTCAAAAAATCGCCTTGTCTAGTCTTGGTTGGATAACCCTGTACATACCTACAGTTATATTTTTTAATATATTTTTTTTTTAAATTGGGTCATAAGGTACAAGTGATATCAGTTTTTACTTCTTTAAGTACCGTCCGGATTTTTAAGTAGCCTTATAATCGGGATTTTTGTATTTTAGAGATGGCAACCTTAGTAGAAACCTCTTTCTGGCACTGTAAAATTAAAAAAAAAAAACGAGAGTTTAAAAATGCACTAATTAAGACCAAATAATGTACAAGAATACAATAATATAATAACAATGTTGTGCCAGTAAAACCGTTTTATTAGTTTCTGTTTTGTGACACTCCAGCTTGACAAGGGTCTAATAGCATCTAATTAGGTCAAAATAATAGTGTTGGAATTTGGTTTGTGTCTTGTTAAATCTGCTCAATGAGAGGGAAACTATGTCTTAATGACTTAAATGTTGGCTTATCTTGAAAGGGAAAATTTTAGAATTATTATTAATTAGTTTAAAATTATTTACTTAGTACAATATACGGAAAGTTCCCACAATGTTTTTGTAAACTGTGTCTTTAGAGTCTTGAATAGATATCTTGGAAAATATTTATATAATTTAGACAGTATTGGTACTCCTTCGTACAAAAAACTACTTATTCATTACGTCTGCTGTCAATAAGGATTATATAGGTACAGCTTTAATAAAAAAAAAATTATTAACGAGTCGCTACTGATAATTCAGCCCCACGTGTTCTAAACAAAAAGGGAGCACCCAGTGAACAATAGAAATCATCTCGGCATAACGGACCCTCGATAACAACTTGTTCAGGGATTTGTTTTCCTTAAGATGACATTTTGATATGACTCAAGTTTTTCTTATCCACTACCATGGAAAACTTTTCCTATTGATTTCGCTTTTAATGTCGATGGGGGAGCCAAATGACGCGAATGTATTTAAATAGTTCCAGTGTTTGGCTTTTCAGGCACTTTATTCAATTTCCATCGGTATTGGATTTATTCGAAGCCGAACCGAAAGCCTTTAAATAAATAGCGATGCTTTCGCCAGATTTCTTGCCGACGCGACGCCACGAGGTGGTTTAAAATGATTGTGTTGAAGCAGATGGTTGAAATAATGTATAATGTAATAAACGCAATAATTTTAAAACCGTATGTGGCGGAATATCAATAGAATAAGAAAAACTGACGCGGGATGTAAAAATTGATATTTTTTATTTCCAAAGTCAAATTTAAAAATACGTTGGTAATATATATATTATTATTCAAATTCAGATTATATCATATTTCCATGATTGATAGATTACAGTATGGGAAAATACATCAGTATGCGGTAACAAAAGAAATCACTACAATATCTACAACAAGGATTTAGTAGGTAATCATTTAAAACCATTTCGAAACTATAAAACAATTACGATTGTAACATTGTGCACCTTGAAAGGTACACGGAAAAAATGTGTGCGAATGCTAAAGAGTGAGTTTAGCAAGCAGCAGTCATGTGGTGTAACAATTTTTGCTTTTTCAAAAAGTTAAAATACAAAAATAAAAATCACAAATCATTAACTAACTTCACCCAAATTTTATCACATATTTAAATTTTAAATTTATAACAATAGTTCTATAATGTTAAGGACCTCAGATTTAAACTTATTTCTCCTTAATGCCACCCACTGTATATTAGCAAGGCTGAAGATGAGAGCCACTGCTCTGGAAACATATCCCTATTAACAATATCAAAGCTAAGGTGACATTCATTAAATTAGTGGAGCAGACGTTGTTTAATTTATTATTTAAAAAAATATTGATGTAATCGAATCGAAAACGAAGTTAAATCATCAACCACATAATCCAGTTAAATCCACCTTATAAATCGCGTTGAAGGTGGAGGGTAAATTTTAAGCAAATAAATTGAAATTGACTTTTCTTAAAATTACATTTTTTCCATATTATACGTATTGGGACAGGGGTCTTTTTAATGTGTATTTAACAATAAACCATGAATACGTCCATTTCGTAAACTCTGTTAACCACCAAATTGCCTAAACCTAAGTTTAACCATAATTCGTAGATCAAGTACCTACTGGTTGAACCATAAGCTATGGTTTAAGCTAGACATTATAATATTTGTCAACCACCACATTTTTTTAATTTTGCCAATTAGAAATAAATCTGTGACAATGAGAATACCAATGTTAATAATACATTAATGCATGTAACAGGATATTGCAAACGCACATTTTTGAAAACGTTGATAAATCTTTAATTTAGACTAACAAATAATAATTTACAAATTAATTATATATTGAAAAGGTCACCCCTAATGACATTGTAATAATTCAATTACTATTAGTTATAGTCTAAAGAAATCTGGAATTCTTAGCAAGCAATTTCAAAAAACCTTTTATAGACATTTGTTTCCACTAGTGTCATTATTAAAAAATGTATTTAATTTATTGAAAGAATTGTATCACTACGCACAAGTACACAATGTATTTATTTAATAATTAACTCATTAGTGACTTCCTTGGGACTGTCTTGCAGAGCAAAGTTGTTCGAAAGAAGGTTTAATATTAGAAATTGATACACTTAGCTCTTTTTCCATATTTAGCTGAGATCAATATTTTGTCTTTAAAGGTAGGATGTAGCAAATGGTAATAGTATGCGAAATGCTCTTGTTTTCAGTGCAGAAAACTCATCAGCTAACCCTGCCCTAAATTCAAAGAGTGATTTATTACTAAATTGTGTTTTGACTTCGCCACTTGCCGTGAAGTCTATAAAGATTTCTTTCTCGGCAGTTTAGATACCTTCGGGAGTATTTTTAAATGGATCTATAACCCACTCGTAACTTGCTATCAAGTTGAAGTCAGTAAGAAAATACTTTTTAAAATTCTTTGCCAGCATGGTTAAATGATTTTTAATGGTTACAAAAACAACTTTCACATGTTGTTCTCCAGCGGCCATGTACGTTTTAACAAATTCATCCACATTTGCAAATATTTCTAGGTTTTCCTTGCTTTACATTTCTGCTCCATAATTTCAGTTTTCTATAAAAGTATTAGCTATATCACTTGTATCCAACATTTGTGTGTTTGCTCGTTGAAGTTGAAGATTCAAGGTATTAAATTTCTCGAATATATCGACCAAGTTCATCACAAATAAATTATCTCGAAACTTCTCAGCTTTCGGCAGGTTTTCTTATTCTAGAAAAATGGCGATTTCGTCTCTTAATTCGTAAATACGTTGCAGAAATGTCCCACGTGTTAACCATCTTGCCTCGTAATAAAATAGTAACGCTGAAGGTACTGCACCCATGTCTTTACAAAGTGCATAAAAAATTCTTAATTTTAGTCGTTCACATAATATTCAGGCCAGGACTCATTTCCTTAAAAGCCAGAGCTTCTCTGTGGATCATGCGATATGTACGGGTACACTGAGGAGATGTTTGTCTCACATGTGCTTGTACACTTTGGAATATTCCAGATATTGTACTAGCACCATCGTTGCATATTTCGACGCAATTTTTCCACTCTATCTTTGCATCGTTTAGAAAATCCTTTAAGATAGCAAATAATACAAGTGCTGTTGCTTTGAGTTCTATTAGTTTGCAGAATAGTAGTTCTTCTATTGCTGACATACTATCACAAAATCGAGCATAGGCAATTAAATGAGCATCTTTATTGCTATCTACTGCTTCATCGAGCTGAATTGAAAAAAAAAAGTTACACGACTTCCCGAAAAGCTGATGTTGTACATCTTCAGCTATATCACCAATTCGGCGGGCAACATTATCATTTGATATAATTATGGACTGCAATTGGTTGGCAAAATTATCTCCAAACATAATTTGTACAATCTCAATTGCAGCTGGCAGAATAAGCTCTTCATCAATGGTGTAAGGCTTTTTACTTCTTGCTATCTGGTATGAAACTTTGTAAGAGGCAAGTAAAGCCTATTCATTCACAGACATAGTTTTTTTTTTAATAATTTTTGCTTTTCAGATGATTTTAATTTTAATTCAAAGAATTCTCGGGGTTTGCCAACGTACTCACCATGAAGCGTTTCTAAATGTCCTTTTAGTTTATTAGGTTTCATGCAATCTGCTGTCAAAATTTTTGAGCAAATGACACACAGGAGCTTTTCTTCTTCATTTACTTCAGTACTGGTAAACACAAAGTTTAAATAATCTTGAAAATATTTTCTTCATTGTATCTCCGGAACAACTCTCGTCCGTGCACTTGTTGATGCTTCACTATCGTCTAATGCTCGCTTACACACACGTAAATATTTATCCAAGATTTTGTATTAGTGATGGGAGTACTCGAGTACAGGTATCGAGTAATACTCGATTCTTAAAGGAATCGGTAGTATTCGAATACTGACCACAAGCGCCGGGATCGATTCCGATTCTTAATATTAGGTTGAGACGGAATCGGGCCGGGTTCGAGCGAGGTTCGAAGTTCGAGACCGAGACGCTGGAATCGCTGGAAATATTAGATCGGTGTTCGGTGTCGGTGCTCGTCGTCTTACTCGGGTGATGCGATTGAAGGAATACGTGTTTTGTTAGGTTAGGCTTTGTTTGTTTGTTTCTAAACGTTTCGACGCGGCAAATTCTATGCTTATTTTAAAAGTTATTTCCCTATTAGTTAGGAATTTAAAGTAAGTGTTATGTTGCGTGCTATTATTCTTTATTATTGATGTATGTTTTCTGAAGCATTAAATAAAAATAAGGTGGGTTTAAGACATTTACCCGGAGTTCTCTTCAGAACGAGTATTTTCTAAAGAAGGACCATTAATAAATATACGTCCAAATCGCTTATTGCCAAAGAACCTTAACCAAATAATTTTTTAAAATAGTTTTTATAGTTTATAATAACAATTTGTTTAAAATGTTTTAGTTTATAAGATTTTTATTTTATTTTTCCGAAATAATAATATGTTAAGAGAGAAAAACTTTTATTTGTTTTTGTTATTTATTTATTCTAGAATGTTTTATTCTATTAAAAAAAATATAGTTAAACCTGAGGTTTCACCGTTTAAAAACACGTAATTTAAACATGTAATTCTTATAAAAAAATTCAAAAAATAATCTTTAGCTGTCTTTTTTTATTTACAGCGATTTTTTGCGGGAAAAATAAATGTAATTCTAAAATATCCTCGTAAAAATCTCACTCGCTTAAACCATGAAAACAAATCGCTAAGTACTCAGTACTCGGTACTCAATAAAATATCCGATTCCGCGATGTACTCGATCCCTCAGTACTCGATTCTTGAAAATACCCGATTCTTCCCATCACTATTCTGTATAACACTACGAGCTACTCGAATATGGTTATCCCCAGATAACACTCAAATTACAACATAGACATTCACTGCACACTACAAGGATCGACTCGACTGAGACTGGCTGAAACGAACGAGATGCAGCATTTATACATGCCGCGCAGACGTTCTAGAATGTTCGAGACAAATCGGAACTTCTCGCGAAGTCGCGAGAATGTCCGATAGTGTGGACGTAAGACGGAGAGCAATATATTCTGTTTCATCAACGCAGCGGATCGGTGTTGCCGCATATAAATAAATTTACCTATTTGCGGTAATTTTTAATGTTTGTTATAAAGGTCGTAGTGTAGCTTTAGCGTCGGAACACAATAAAATTAAATAGAAACTTATATTACAATTATAGCACGATTTAAGTGAAAATTATTGTATGAGAGGGGGCGATTAGGATTGTGATTGACAGTTGGGTCGCGAATACTAAAAGGTTGAGAAACGCCGTAATTAGGGCGCAAGTAAAAATCTGGCTTACACTTTCAACAGCGTCAGACTATTGCTGGCATGCCTCTAATTGTAAATGTAGGTACTGTTTAATAAGCTTTACTTTATTAAATAGGGTCTTTTTGTTTAATTGGCGATGACATGCTAAGTCACGATAATAAAAATCCCTTATAGTTGGCCATAAAAGTTAGTAATACCATGACTTCCTGAGAAAAAGTTTACATAGAGGTAGGTCAAAAATTCAACATCTGTTGAGGTCGCATTTCAAATTTTATATGTATATTCTATAAATTTTTTTTATTAATTCGCTTTATTTAAAACTTCATGACAACCTGATTTAAATGACGATGGCAGGTCGACACTGCACATGTAATTACCTGTTAAAGATACAAAAGGGTGAATTAAAGTTATTGATATTTTCACCGCTTAAAATTAACGGAATTGAAGCTGAAGTCCTTGTTATAATTAAAAGAGAAGTCTAACAACGACTGCTCCCATAAGGTTGTTTTTACATGCAGTAATATTTGTGCCACTATGATCTACTAAATTATAAAAACTTGAATTGGAGCCAGAAGTACAAACAGGAATCAATTCTTTTATTTTTTTTTGGCAAACTTGGATTGCTGCCATATTACACTCTTTATCTTTTACTCTTTTAGCATTTTAGCCGCGATTGAATAACATTTATACGTCTGGTATGGTATTGTTTTCTCCACAAAAACTCTTAAATTTCCCGTTAAGCTGCTGCCGACAGTTACAAATAGAACTTGAAGATATTTATACGCGTTGTGAAAAATAGAATTGTTCGGAAAGCTCGGCGCGATAGTTTTATAATTGTCAACGCTTCGTGAAGCGGAAAAATGAGCCGCCAAGCGTGCATTTCCCGAAAAAGGCGGCAGAGAATAACCGAGGCGATTAGCGAAGAAGCGGCACTTGGGCGCAGACATTTCGGGAGACATAAATATATCAAACTTCAGTTCCAATGACAAATCGTGTAAGGGCGAAATGGGTGAAAGCGGGGTCTTTTTTAACTTCGCTATATGTGTGTCGCTATAGTGACAGGACAGGCAGGAGTAAATTTTCTCTTATTTATCAATACCATTTGAATTTACAATTACTTTTAATATAACTACCCGCTAAATGTCTGCACCTTACGTGATTTGACAAAGATCGCATGACTGTGTGACGATTGAGCATCAACTGTATTCTGTACCCTGTATTCTGACATACCAGACTGGGTCACGACCGTGTTTCTGACGAAGTATACAGAGTGGCAAGAAAGTCGCGCATAATGTCTGTAAGTTTTGAATTACCACGTATACGAAAAACTGACCTTTATGAGTGCATGAATTTTTCTGTCATTTCTTATTTGGTTGCCATAGAGACCAACTTACTTTTTTAAATAGAACATCCTGCAAATGATTGCATATTTGGATTCTACTGGGAAAACTCTGAATTTTTTGCATTTCAAATTTTCACTTATCTGCAAGCGTTTCCGAGATAATGACAGCTCAAAAATGAAAAACTTCTTAATTACAGAGGTGTCAATTTTGAGTTTCTAATAAATATTCTGTTGTCTGATTCCTAATTTGTTTACACTATGGTTCATCTGAATGAGAAACAACGAGCTGAACTTTTAATAATGAGCGGTTACGGAAATATGAAGAGATCGCAAGATCAGGTTTGTCAACTTTTCCATGAATTATATTATTCAAATAGGCCTCCAATAAATCCATCAACGGTATGTCCAGTGGTAAAGAAATTTCCAGAAACAGGCAGTGTTGAGGAAGCCACTAGATCAGGTCGACCTAAAGCAGTAACCGGGGGAGACAAAGCTTTGGATATCATGCTTTCAATACATGTAAATCCAGCACAATCATCCAGGCCAATGGCAGTGAAAAATTTGTTTAAGCAGGAGAAATTGCATCCCTACAAGATAAAGTTGGTGCACGAGTTAAACGAGGACGATTTTGATAGAACAGCTGAATTTTGTGAGCTGATGATGGAAAAATGCAATAACGATAATAACTTCGCAATAAATATCATTTTCTCGGATGAAGCTACTTTCCATTTAAATGGCATTGTTAATGGACACAATTATCGTTATTGTCCTGCTGAGAATACTCACTGGTTCCAGGAAGGTCGTAATCAGAGGCCCGAAAAAGTTAATGTTTGGGCGGGCATAGTTGGTAGACATATTGTGGGACCCTTTTTCATAGATGGTAATTTGAATAGCGAAAAATATTTGGACCTTCTCAGGAATCACATAATTCCTTCTTGCAGAATGATTTTACCAGGTGTAGACAATGGCATAAACGAACAGGTATGGTTCCAGCAAGATGGAGCACCTGCGCATTATGCACCAAATGTTAGACAATACATAAGCGAACAATTTCCAAGACGTTGGATAGGCAGAAGAGGTGCTATTGACTGGCCAGCGCGATCCTCGCACTTAACCCTGCTCGACTTCTTTTTGTGGGGAAACTTAAAGAACAAAGTCTACGTTAACCGTTCAAGTGACTTAGAATCTTTAAAATTAGTGCTGAAATTCGAGCTATTCCAGAGGAATTCTTTTTAAACGTTATAGACGGGTTCGGGGATCGACTGGTGCTCTGCTTAGCAGCAAATATTGGTCATTTTGAACACCTGATCCACTGAAAAGGTTTCACTTGTTTATTATTCCGATGTTAAGTTGTTCAATTCAATTATCTAGGCTATTTATGTTGTTTTGAGTTTAGTTGAGTTTTCCCAGTAGAATCCAAATATGCAATCATATGCAGGATGTTCCATTTAAAAAAAGTAAGTTGGTCTCTATGGCAACCAAACCAGAAATGACAAAAAATTCATGCAGGTAGAAATGTGGGAAATAATTTACTGAACAACTTTCATAGAGGTTACTTTTTCATATACGAGGTAATTCAAAAGTAACAGGCATTTTGCGCGACTTTTTCGCCACTCTGTATACACCAGTAGTAGTTGGCTGAAAATAAACTAACCTAAACTAACTATGTTCAGTTCCACCAATTGAAAGACCCGAAGTAGTACCATAAAGAAAAGGAAGCCACACTGATAAAACTGTGCTCCCTTAATCAAATAATCTGATTTATTTGGTGAATAATTATTGGTAATAAATAAATGTGATTTTAATTAACTAAATTTAATTTAACTGAAATAAATGAGAGTATTTCGTTTTATTTGCAAAGTTATTTGACTGTTGGTTGATTTGTGTCAAATCATAGAACCCTTCAAACAAATATCTTACCAAAAAACCACTAAAATAACAAAATCTAAATAACTAATTATTTAATCGAACTAAATTTTATTTAGGAACTAAATCCCGTTAATCGCTAGTTAAATCACCCAATAGAGAACTATTTAAATGTCTAGGTCATTTAAACTAAATAATTATGTATTTACATTAAATCGTTAATATAAAACAACCAAATATTTACAAATAACTAATTATTTAATCGAAGTACATTTCAAGTTAAGAACTAAATACCTTTAACTTTAATTTAAATCATTCATTGCCGAAATTTTCAAATAATTTGGTCATCCAAACTAATAATTAAGTATTTAAATGAACTCCTGTCGCCTACTTTGGGCTTTGAGTAATTTGATTAGTTATACAAAAGTGGCCTGATCATCGCGTTTTGGTCATTGGTGTTCGATTTTGTCTTGTAGAAATTTATGAGTGAGAGTGAAATCTTCTTTGTTAGTGGCACAGAAGTTAGTGGTTCCATCAAAAATTAAAACGAAGATATGGGGAATAAACGTAATATGAATAATTATTTAGAAGATTGGGGTATATCGAGGGGTATATCCCATATGTTAGATACTTTTCAAGGTAGGAAACTATATTTGAATATTTTAGTTACGCATGAAACGAGTTAAAAAAGTAAGATAAGAGGCAAAGAAAAGATACTTGTAATACCTAATTTGAAATTTCGAACACAAAATCTTTTTAGAAAAATGTAAAATTTCTCAATTTTCACCATAATTCAATACCTATCAAACCTCCTAACGTAAAAAATATAATATAATTAATATAATATTAATAATTATTGTACCTAATATTTGCAAATTTGACTTTATTTAATTTTTTATTAAAGTTATTAACTTCTCTATAATGTTTTATTGACGTATATTTTAAGGGGAACAACAACTAATGGTCGGTTTATACAGCAAGATAACATAACATAAAAATAAAATAAGAGTTGATTCTACAGATCTGCCATAAGACGTTTATAGAAACACATAACATAACATAAAAATAAGAAATAAAATAAGAGATGGTTATCTTTTAAATTTTATGTTATTTTTATATAAAAATAGTTGTGCGCGTGCGCGTAATTTGTCATAATCTTTATTTTCGGCAAAAATGTGTTTTTTTCTGTTGGTTTGCCTTATTATTTGAACACTATAAACAATTTGATAAGGTTTGTGATTATTATGGTGTAGGTACTGATTGAACCATATTCAATAGCAACATTTCAATATTTCTTATTTTTATGTGACGTCTGTATAAACACGTACTTGGATAAAATAAGAGCTGATTTGAATGAACATTCTGATCTATTGAAAATTAAAAAAAGGTATTTAAACCAAATAAATTTATATTTGATCTAAATAAATATAAAAGACAAGTTAAACAATTATGTACTTGAATAAAAAAAACAATCACTTTGATGGAAATCACCGGTTTATTTAAATCAAATCACTTAAATTGTTTAATTAAATAACGTTGTTTTTACGGCAAATACATGTAAAACAAAAGTAAAATAAATATGTACTTGATAAAATATATATAAATATCAATCAAATAAACATTTTGTTAACTTAACTTTTAACCTATTTACCTTAAGTCATTGAAACGGCTTATTTAAGTTAGGTTAGTGTTAAGGAAATAAATATTTGCTTGAATTTTGTATTTAGTGATTAGTTCCAAATAAAAAGTAATTTGTATCAAATCAGATGATACTAATTGAGGCAAATAATCCCTTGGTATTTTTCAAATACATATTTGTTTGGCTAATAGGAAACAAATATTTATTTGAGTCAACGGTAAATTTTTTTAACTCAAATAATTAATTTTATCAGTGCAGTCGGTAAAAATATATTTGGAAAACTATCCCAAAAAGTAGCAGCATTCCTAAATTTATCCAATTCATCATTATACACTGGACATTGCTTTCATCGAACGCCTGTCTCTTTATTATCTGACTCTGGTGCATCTGTGGATGTTTTTAAAAGGCGTGGAGGATAAAAACCAGCATAATTAAGAGAAAAATTATAGCCCACAAAACTTTTGGACATAGTGACGTGGAAGCATTTCACCTTCAGGAAACACTTCCCGACAAGCTCTTGAGCGATATTTTGAAGCTTTCTCATGTAGTTATACATCAAGCTGCAACCAACTCGACTATTTAATATTGTAAATTGTACAAACGTAAACATTTATCTAAAAACAAATAAGTGAATAAAATTTGAACCTTCTTTAAATTATATGTTACTAGAATGCACTTTAGTCCCTTGGGATTAAATTACCCACTTTAGTCTTCGTTTGGCGGGACTAAAGTACCTACTTTTGTCCCGAAGGTACAAAATATCTGCAACGTATCACTGATAAATTGGCATTTTTTTCACTATTTCATAAAATTATAAATGCCGAAAAACGTTTAAATTCCACCTTATTCTGGTATACAAAGATAAAAAATGAAATTACTTACTAAGAAATAAAATAAAATGAAGCTTTTAACAGAAAATGTATCTTTTAAGAATTCCTTTCAGCCTACTGTCATAATTGGTATGACAAGGTATAAAGCTGGATTTATAAACTCGAAGTTGGTGAGGTTAAAGTTATGATCAAGTTTGTGAGGTTAGATATTCCGAGCTCCGAGCATAAGAATTGGTTATCTCAAACTACCCGGGAAGTTTTTGAACCTTACATGAGCTTTACATGAACAACATGAACGAGTGTATAAATGGAACTGAGTGTTCCCTTTAGTTTAAATTGAACTCCTATTTCCAACACCAACTGAACCTCAACCTCGCCAACTTTTCGAGTTTATAAATCCTAACCTTAAATTTGATTTGTTTTTAGTTTTAGCACTTTTAGCTCTTGTGTGCCTAAAATGGAGTTGAAAATTTACTACGTTAAACCCCGCATGGCTCATCCTAAAAGAAATTCTCTATACACATATTTTAACACACATGAAAAAAGTCTGCACCATTATCAGACTTGACAAAAGTTATCAAGTCATTTTCCAGCTGCCACGTTGAATTTATTTATATATACGGCAAAAACCGGAAAATAATATAAAAATTTTAATCGCCTGTCAGAAAGGAAATATTTTCCCTCTTATATCAAAGTAGCTTTATAGATATAAACAACGCGTAAAAGCAACCACATATTGGAACTTATAACGAATTTTCTATCAAAAACTCTGATTAGCAAACATCGGGTAAATTTCAATTATTTTCAAAATCAACCCTCGCTGTTTTCTTTATACGTCACAACGATATCAAGCTGTGACAAAGGCTTACAAACACCCTATTCTAGAATATCAGTGCTTTCATACAGGCGCTTTGACGATAAGTTTATCGGGTTAAATACAAAAATGGTTATCAACAACTGTTTCTATAAGAAATGAAATTTATTAACATTACAGTATTAAATTTATAGAGTGAAACACTTGTTTCTAGATTTCCACTAACTATTATTTAAAATTGTTTGACAATTGTTTCGCCAACACTGTGGCTTCTTCAGATGTTTATAACCGAATGAATATTACACAAAAGTATACTACACAACCCTAAGTACCTAATTAGAAATTATATACAATAGAATTAATAAATAAGATTTAATAACGGGGGTTTTGTCGTTTAACATGTAATAAAACTATATTAATGAAAAAGATTTAATAACGGGGAATTTCCTAGATCAAACTGTTCATTTAGTAGTAAATTTGCATTTTTATATTTATTTATTTCCATCGATTCCAATAAATCTAATATCTGCCTTTTGTTGTCTAAGTGTGAAATTTTAAAATTGTCGTTAAAATTATGGTTTTCGCTCAATAAATGTTTGGCATGATTTGCAAAACTAACGTTATGTTCCTTTTTTCTATTCTAGAATGACCTACCCGTTTGACCAAAATACAACTGCAATTTGATTGATAAACTCATGATTTATTTTGTTTTTTAGTTTTTAATTTATTATTTTTAATGTATTTACCAAGTGTATTGTTAGGTTAGGAAGCTCTTTTCTTTTAAAAGGTAACAACTTTGGTTGTGACTTTACCTGTGAATGTTAAAGTCCCTAATTTTTTCTGATAAACCCTAATTCCACCTTACCATAATTATTTTTTTTAATTTCGCAAAATTGAGAGAAAACGATAACTGCATAATTACCTTTAAATTTTCAGAAAAAGTTATAAAAAAATTATAGAAATTGACATAGGTCCAAGATTTTTGAACAGAATGTAGTAATTACTTTTTGCTCAATTTTATGCAGAGAGAGCAGTATATTTCATCTTTCCCTTATCTAGGCTAAGGATCAAAGAAAAATAATTTTTCAACGCGTAATTTCAGCTTCTTCTATATTCAAAAAAATTTAAAGACTTACTTCTATAGGGTCATAATAAAGATGGATGATATAGGAACTTACCTGAAACAAAATAAATTAATTAGATATTACAAAAATTAATAACTATTTTATGAGTATGTTTAGAAGGAATTAAACTAATCTCGGAAAATAAATAAAATACGATTAAAAGTGTCTACGTAGAATTAATACAGTACAGACAGTACCGACCCCGTATCAAACAGACAACAGACAGTATTATATTATTTATCTATATCAATAATGATTCGCAAACTGCCGGAGAATAATAATAATAATAATCAGAGGTCAAGTGGGCTATTCGCAAACTTCGTCGCCATCAAATACATTGTCTTTCATTTCAAATGGCTTTGTAACCCAAGGACGGCTGGTCGTCGCTGCCGTAAGAATTACAAGCTTTAAGATAGGCAACCCAACATACATTATTCAGTATTTTTTATCCAAGTTAAAACTACAGGGTCGGCAAGTTCGTGTTTGCCGCTAAATTTAAAGTGAGGTTAAGGTTAAGTCTTACACTTATTATCGGCCGAAAAGATTTTGTATCGACCTGTTGTATTTCATGATCATTCTTAAAACAAAATTACTAAATTTTGTGTTATCTGTTGAAAAACAAAACTTTCTGTTTGGTTCTTTATGATCAGGACCTCGGGTAAAATGTGATCATATTCAATATATTTTAAGTTTAAAATGTGGATCTTCGTTATTCGACGAACAAATTAAAACAAAAAACGATGTTCGTCCGACCTCCGAAATGTTGAATTGGTAGCTAATTTTTAGTAAGCAAGTAGTTTAAATAAAAAATATAATTAACAGAAAAATTTTAGTCTAAAAAAAATTCTGTGATGAATCACCTAACTCTGCAAACCCGCAAGCCGCCATTGAACCCTGTTAAATTATACTGCTTTAAATAATTAAAAGCTCTCTTGTTAGTCTGCTCGGTATCATTAATAAATCTATTTCATATTAAGGGTGGCTATAAAGGACCTATCCAAAATGTTAGCACAAATTCATAAGTCTAAAATATATTATGATCTAGCTAGCCGAACTTGCCCTAGTCCTACAGAATTGAAGTTTGTAAGACATCATACTTATTACTGAATGATTTAATAAATCCTATTTGCCCTTTCGTTCTGGTAGAAACCAGAAATTGAAATGAAGCAATTACATATTTTTAGGAATTTTACTAGTAGTTTTTGGTGAATCCTAGGTTTAACGAGTCAATCATAGGATTTGTAAGTTTTCGAGCCTTTATGTTTAGGTTATTCCTATCCTACTCTTTGTTTCCCTCCTATATAATAATTAGTACCTAACGAAATTGGATTAAAGAAAACGGACTTGATGTAACAGATTTAATTCAATAAAAGCTTCGACTTAGGAAATTCCAATCGGGACACGAGAGGGTAATGCGATTTTAGTATTATTTCTGTAGTTGCGATTTTGCCCAAGCTAACCTGATTATATTTATTTAAAAAAAAAGTAGCTGCACAATCAGAAACCCATAAATCTACTTAAATAAAAATATGAAATAAAACGTTATGCCAGCAAGATAAAGGATCTGTATGTTCTCTGCAAGCAGACTGGAAATCAGGAAATTTATAATAATTATAAACTGGAAAAGAAAAAATATAGGAAATTTCTGTCAGATTATAGGGTGGCTCTGAATGAAAACAAAATACTTAACTCCAGCAATAAGAGTAAAACAATGTGGTCTATCTTTAATAGGGAATGCAATAAAAATGTGAGACAGGATGGCATCACTCTCCATACGTCAGATAGTATAATAATCGCGGACCCAGTTGAACTGGCCAACGTTTTCTCTAGTCAGTTTAATCTATCAGGTATATCATCTCATCATTCAGATAGCGATAGCACTTACAAAAATACCTCAAAAAATCCCCATTCTTTGTTCTTAGAACCAGTCGATGAAAATGAAATCTTTAAAATAATTATGGCTTTACCAAACAAGCATTCATCAGGGTTAGATGAAATACCGATTTTTCTGCTTAAACACATTGCCTATCATATAAGCAGGCCTTTGGCTTTTATTATTAACAATTGTATGGAACTTGGTATTTTTCCTGATGCGCTAAAAGTTGCAAAGTTGGTTCCTGTTTTTAAAAAGGGGGACAGACATGATGCTAATAATTATAGACCAGTGTCTGTGCTCAAATCAGCGTCGAAGGTCTTTGAGAGGGCAATCTACAATAGGCTGTTGTCATTTATCATTGATTTTGGAGTTATGAGGAGTGGCCAGTTTGGATTTCTTCCAGGGAAATCTACAAGCATGGCTATTTATCAAACATTAACGGATATCATTGAGAATCTTGATCAGGGGAAATTGGTCGCCGGCTTGTATTTTGATCTCTCAAAGGCCTTCGACACCATAAACCACAATGAACTTCTCTGTAAGCTGGATTGGTATGGTGTCAGGGGTCTCAGTCTTCAACTATTAAAATCATACTTACAGGATAGACATCAAGTAGTGAATATCAGAGATAAAGGAAAAAACTTTTTTTCTGACCCAACAGTCATTCACAAGGGAGTGCCACAGGGCTCTATATTGGGACCGTTTCTCTTTCTGCTGTATGTGAATGAGCTGCCGGACGCTCTGGGAGGGGCTAACGTTTGTCAATTTGCTGATGACACGTCCGTCACAGTGGCATGCTCGTCTCTCGCGGAGCTGTCGCTGGCTTCCTCGCGTATAGTTGAGCAGATGGCTTTGTGGTGCGATCAAAATTTTCTCAAATTAAATGGCAATAAGACAGGTCTGGTTTTTTATAATAAGGGAAGAATACACAATGAATCTTTATATGTACACTATCAAAATAAGTCAATCCCAAATGTCGAGTCAACAAAATTTTTGGGAGTTCATATTGACTCAAGACTAGACTGGGAAAATCATATTTACTACCTACAGTCAAAACTAAATAGCGCCTGTGCATTGATTAGGAGACTGCGTAACATTGTATCTCTGAATAGTATCAAAACTTTTTATTACGCCTGTGTTCAATCTCAGTTAAATTATGCCATTTCCTCCTGGGGTGGCTCGCAGCACTCATTGAATCTTTTCAGGACGCAAAAAAGAATATTAAGATGCATGCTTAAACTGCATCCTAGAACCTCTTGTAAACCTCATTTTGTTGAGATGGGTATACTAACTTTACCATCATTATACTTCCTGGCGCTGGTAATCTTTGTCAAACGGAATCCACACTATTTCTTAACAAACAGAGAAGGGTATGCAGGGGAAATGTCAATAATAACAAGGGGCAGAAATGAGCTTAGGGTTCCCCATCATGTATCTGCATTTTATGAAAGAGGACCTCACTATAGGTGTATAAAGGCCTTTCAGATTTTGCCTCAGGAGATAAGAGGTATTGCAGGGTTTGAGGAGTTCAGAAGGGCAGTCATACAATTTTCAAAGGAAAAATGCTTCTACTCTTTCGCTTTCTAATGTATATATTTTAGTATTTGTATTGTGTATAATTACTTGCTTATTTAATGTTAAAATAAAACAAATTTTATATTATATTGTCTTATATAAAGTTTTATATTTGTTATATTTATATGTATCAGATGGCGTAAATTTCTGTTTTTGGTGACGTTGCTTTTTTACATTTGTAATCTTGTTGGCAATAAAGGAATAAATAAATAAATAAATAAATAAATAAATAAAAGGCTACATACCTAAATAAAATTAAGCTCTCTAACAGCCGGGAATTTAATTTAATATTTGTTAAGGTCCGAGAACCGCATTAATAACAGGATAAATACTAACTTTTTGTCGTCGAATTTAACGGTTTATGAATTTCGTAATGGTGGGTCGCATTCAATTTCTCCTTTAAGCTGATTATTAATTACAGGCCCAACAGTGAGGAACCGATTAAATACGCCAGTTGGTCGAGATATGTATTAGTGTAAATTGAATTGGCTCGTATTTTTTTAAAATTTATTAAAATTTTGTACTTTAGGTTTTATGTGGTAAATTATGGATAAGCTATAAGCAATGAATGCGATATTTTAACAAAATAGTTAGTCAAGGATTATACTTTTGTGAATTGCTTTCGCATTGTAAAACCCGTTCCTTAGTGATTATATCTGTTAAACCTCTTTAGTATTATTTAGTATAGTGATGATGTTGATGCTAATTTCTTAGCTAGCAGAACCAATGGTATAAAAATATAATGACATGACACATGGCTTGAATAATTATTCTGGAAAAGTAACCTTGGCAAAAGGTAAAGGTGAATGAAAAATAGAGCTGTCCAGTTCAAAAGGATTTATTTTTAAGAAAATTAAATATCGGTAAAGCCAAAAGCTTTTATGATCCAAACTTACTTCAGAATGGAACGCCATTCAAAATTTCCACAAATAATATATGATTTTCGACCAGTCTTGCCAAGTTTCTGGTTTTGATTAGAGAAAACGGGAGTGTAAACTGAAGGAAGGCCGTCGTACACCCAAAATACGCACTGCACAAAAAGTAGAAAAATTAAGGTAATTTTTAATGAGCACCTGTAAATCTGTAAATGGAACAATTCAGTCTTCCTCCACAGTTTTATGTTTAAAGTAAATTATAAGTTCCCGGCATGTTTCAAGTGCTTAAGCACTCATCATCAGGGGATACTGACATCGAGTTTTGCAGAAATGTTATAATATTGTATTGAAATTAATTTATAAGTAAAGTTTTTGATTAAATTGTGAAATTTGGATTAATAAAAACAATAAAGTGATTTATAACATATGAAGGAAAAAGGTTTTTTTATATTTTATTAATTTTAATTTAGCAGTTTAATAGTTATTTATGATATAAGTGTTAAAAGTACATTCTTAAGTCATTAATCTCATTAATCAAAACCACTTTATTGCATGTACAAAAAAATACTAATGTATTTCATAGTTAATTAAAACATTTAAATTAAAAATAAAATAATTTTTTTAAATAATGACACAAAAAAAATGCAACAGTTAATCAAAGCAAATGTTGAAAATGGCCACCTTCTGATAAAACACACGATTCCAATCGATTTTTTTTTTAACTTTAAGACCCTGTATATCAAAAACAGGGCAATTCCGGACACATGTTCATGTGAACTTCTCTTACAATATCATACGGAATTTAAGTTACGTACCTTAGGTACTTCTAAAACACTTAGGGTATACTAAATTAACTCTAATTTAAAATCAGTCAAGAATAAAATTCTGCTATCTTTTGCACAATTCGGTAAAAATAAAAAATAAATAATCTTAAGAGCTCTGCGGGAAAGTAAACAGAAGAAAATTGAAAATAAGTGCTAATTGATAAAAGAAGGGTCTCCTCGAGATACCATTAGTATGGTTGTTAAAGGCAAAATTTGAGGCGGGAAACACAGTATTAAGTCAATTTTACGGATGAAAAAGTGCCAGCGACTTATTATTCGGAATTAAGCTGACAACGTAAGGAAGAGTATTAGAAAATCAATGAGATTGGATTGTAAGGCAAATTTAATTTTAAAATTATACTGGCGTTTGCGCAGTTTACGCAAATTAGTTTGCACAAGTAAGGTGAGTATTTACGTATTACTAGCAATTGCAATTTTTAACCACAATTATCTGCTTATGTGAATATTATACTTTTAACTAGAATTAAATCATGCTTTATGAACAATGTCAAGTCAATAATTTTACTTGAGTTATTTTTAGGCGACAATTCCTATACCTCGTGACCCACTGACGTAATAAGTAATCTGCACCCAGTTGTCAAAAATATAAGAAACATAAAATAAATATTTAAGTCAGGACATACAATAAGGTAGGTACCCACTCAAAAAGAACAGAGTAAGTTATAAAATATTCACAAATACTTAAAAAAACAAAAGAAACTTTTACGACATCGCGATTCCTCAATAAAAGAACTTGTCAAGCTTGACAGACAATGCTTTTACATTTTAATGAGAAAAATTTTTGATCTGCCAGTGTACAACAACCTGTTTTTCGATGAAATAATAAATCAGAACAATACTGGGTGTCCGACGGTATTTTGAAATATAATAAATGCTTAGTTACTAGCGAATAAGGATTTTGAGTGGCAGTTATTATACAGTGAGAGCAAAAAGGTTGGAACAAATTCATTTAAAATTCAACCTTTAATTTTTCGAAAAATCGCTCGTACCTGTCGATTTTTATTTTTGAAGGGCATTTTTTAAAATAAGTTTCATTTGTACAGAGTGACTAAAAAAAAGATTTCATGATATCCTTCAATTTTTTTTAATTGAAACCCCGATTTTTTGTTTTATTTTTGGATTCTACGTAAAATTTTTATCACATTTCATATATTATAACCTCCAAATTAAGTTGTTTATAAAAAAGTCAATTTTATTGAGAAAAAAATATATTTATTTAATTTTCAATAATAAATGTTTCAATGACAAAATTATCAAATATTGCTTTAATAAAAGTTGGAATTGACCACCAGCAATATCCGAGGCGATGTTCGAATTCTTGCAAAACATTGTGCACTATTTGAAGTTCTATCAATCTTATTTCCTCTCTTATTCGTGCTTTAAGGTCATCAATATTGTTCGGTCTGTTGATATAAACTTTAGATTTTAGGTATCCCCACAGATAATAATCTAATGGGGTCAAATCAGGGGATCCGGCCGGCCATTCTGTTGGACCCCGTCGACCAATCCACCTCCCAGGAAAAACAGTATCTAAATACTCACGCACTGGGCGAGTATAATGGGCTGGTGCTCTATCCTGTTGATACCATGCACAGCAAGAGCAGGTATCAAATCGAATTTTAG
This sequence comes from Polydrusus tereticollis, assembly GCA_963920685.1. NCBI lineage: Eukaryota > Metazoa > Arthropoda > Insecta > Coleoptera > Curculionidae > Polydrusus > Polydrusus tereticollis. The sequence continues at coordinate 182,255,997 of OY987327.1, read as the reverse complement.
AAATTCTAGATATCTTCCTCCGGTCAAGGTGCCGTCAAAGAAGAAGAGACCCAAAGATCTATTTCCAATAATTCCAGCCCAGGCATTTACTTTTTGGGAATATTGCGTGTGACCCAATGTCAGAAATTTTACTTATTCATACTTCCGTTTAGGCAAAATGTTGCTTCATTAGAGAATAAAATTCTTCGTGAAAATTGAAGATCAAATATACATCTCTCCATCATTATTTCACAAAATTGAATTCTTCTATCCGGGTCGTCCTCATTAAGTTCATGAACTAACTGGACTTTATAAGGATGCCATTTACATTTATGTAAATAATTCAATACAGATCCTTAACTAATTTTGTTCTAGTTAGCAATAGTGCGACTAACTTTATGATGGTTCTCTTGGACGGATAATAGCATATTCAACTGCACTTCTTCTAAGATAGTGAAACGGCCCTTTGCATAATTATCTCTTACATAACCCAAATCTCTATATTTTTTTTCAATTTTACTTACAGTTGATCGAGATATCGGCGCTCTATTTGGGTATTGGCGTTAAACAATTCGCAAACTTCCATTTGAGTACGCATCCTGTCTCCATAGCGAATCATCATTAGAATTTCTATGCGCTCTTTTTCTTTTACTCGTGCCATTTTAAAACTTAAGGGGAATTACCGAGTGCCGAACTGAAATGTACGTTAACATCTAATCCGCCTGGCTATTGGAGCTTCGTGGTCGCTTATTGCAGATATTTTCTAGTCTTGTGTAAAGAAAAAGTTGCCCACGGAAGTTTAAAGGAGCGCCCGCTTATGGAAATGGGCTTTATGTGTAAAAGTATAAAACTAAAATCGGTTCCAAGAAATTTGGCCGTTTAAGTTAATCATAAAACAAATAAATCTCGTAGTACATATATTGCAAATAATAATTTTAACCTTCATCCCACCATCTAATCATTTATAGTAGATATCCGAATAATTCAAACATTATGATTGCACTGATAAAATTAATTATTTGAGTTAAACAAATTTGCCGTTCACTCAAATAAAAATTTGTTTCCTATTAGCCAAACAAATATGTATTTGAAAAATACCAAGGGATTATTTGCCTCAATTAGTATCATCTGATTTGATACAAATTGCTTTTTATTTGGAATTAATCACTAAATACAAAATTCAAGTAAATATTTATTTCCTTAACACTAACCTAACTTAAATTTCAAGTTTCAATGACTTAAGGTAAATAGGTTAAAAGTTAAGTTAACAAAATGTTTATTTGATTGATATTTATATATATTTTATCAAGTACATATTTATTTTACTTTTGTTTTACATGTATTTGCCTTAACAACAACGTTATTTAATTAAACAATTTAAGTGATTTGATTTAAATAAACCGGTGATTTCCATCAAAGTGATTGTTTTTTTATTCAAGTACATAATTGTTTAACTTGTCTTTTATATTTATTTAGATCAAATATAAATTTATTTGGTTTAAATACCTTTTTTTAATTTCCAATAGATCAGAATGTTCATTCAAATCAGTTCTTATTTTATCCAAGTACGTGTTTATACAGACGTCACATGAGAAAAAGAAATATTGAAATGTTGCTATTGAATATGGTTTAATCAGTACCTATACCATCATAATCACAAACCTTATCAAATTGTTTATAGTGTTCAAATAATAAGGCAAACCAACAGAAAAAAACACACTTTTGCCGAAAATAAAGGTTATGACAAATTATGCGCACGCGCACAACGATTTTTGCATAAAAATAACATAAAATTTAAAAGAAAACCATCTCTTATTTTATTTCTCATTTTTATGTTATGTTATGTGTTTCTATAAACGTCTTATGGCAGATCTGTAGATTCAACTCCTATTTTATTTTTATGTTATGTTATCATGCTGTATAAACCCATCATTAGTTGTTGTTCCCCTTAAAATATACGTCAATGAAACCTTATAGAGAAGTTAATAACTTTGATAAAAAATTAAATAAAGGCAAATTAGCAAATTATAGGTACAATAATTATTAATATTATATTAATTATATTATATTTTTTACGTTAGGAGGTTTGATAGGTATTGAATTATGGTGAAAATTGAGAAAAACTATCTTATTCGTAACCTAGGTAGCCATGATTAATAAATACCTGGCTACATTTTTCTAAAAAGATTTTGTGTTCGAAATTTCAAATTAGGTATTACAAGTATCTTTTCTTTGCCTCTTATCTTACTTTTTTAACTTGTTTCATGCATAACTAAAATATTCAAATATAGTTTCCTACCTTGAAAAGTATCTAACAGATGGGATATACCCCTCGATATACCCCAATCTTCTAAATCATTATTCATTTTACGTTTATTCCCCATATCTTCGTTTTAATTTTTGATGGAACCACTAACTTCTGTGCCACTAACAAAGAAGATTTCACTCTCACTCATAAATTTCTACAAGACAAAATCGAACACCTATAACCAAAAACGCTATGATGTTTTATCAGGCCACTTTTGTATAACCAATCAAATTACTCAAAGCCCAAAGTAGGCGACAGGAGTTCATTTAAATACTTAATTATTTGTTTGGATGACCAAATTGTTTGAAAAGCTCGGCAATGAATGATTTAAATTAAAGTTAAAGGTATTTAGTTCTTAACTTGAAATGTTAATTCGATTAAATAATTAGTTATTTGTAAATATTCGGTTGTTTTATATTAAGGATTTAATGTAAATACATAATTATTTAGTTTAAATGACCTAGACATTTAAATAGTTCTCTATTGGGTGATTTAACTAGCGATTAACGGGATTTAGTTCCTAAATAAAAATTAGTTCAATTAAATAATTAGTTATTTAGATTTTGTTATTTTAGTGGTTTTTTGGTAAGATATTTGTTTGAAGGATTTTATGATTTGATACAAATCCACCAACAGTCAAATAATTTTGCAAATAAAACGAAATACTCTCATTTATTTCAGTTAACTAAAACTTAGTTAACTAAAATCACATTTATTTATTACCAATAATTATTCACCAAATAAATCAGATTATTTGATTTAGGGAGCACAGTTTTATCAGCGTGCTTCTGGACTAATCTTTTAACTCTAGAAATACTATAGATTAGATCTAGAAAGTTCAATTTCAACTTTGGATAAAATGACTTACGATAATACCAACTTATCCCGTTCTTTAGCTGGATGAAGCAATCAACAAATACTTTTCTAGATATTAGTTGCGCCAAATGAAATTCTAAGATTAGCCATTCTCTGGTAAATTAACTTGATTTCCCCATTTGCCGAAAGTCATTTCAGTAAAAGGAATATATTTCGAAGTCTTTCCAGAAATCAATCGGCTTATATAGCACAGAATAAAAAGGCGAAGCGTACGGATTGATCAAAAGGCTTCATTCACTGAACGGTTCAGAAACTCTTTAGAGTAAAATCCATCTTTTAGATTTTAATTTTGAAAAATGCCTCTAATACGCGCAGTAGGGTTGCCAATATATCATTTCGCATTGTCCGGTTTACAATGAACCGCTTTTGCTGCTCTTAAGGGAGAATAAAAGTAAAATATTACTTTCGTAAATTAATAACGCTTGTATGCAAAACAACGTCGAGAACATTACAGGATTTTTAAATTACAGACTCGATTTTTTTACGGCTTTTACGAAAATTTATATGAATATTTTAAAAGAAGTCAAAGGGATATTTTAGGCGAACAACGTCGTTGAGGCGGTAGTTTATAGCAGTTCCCATATTATATTCCACACTTTTATGTCTCTTTCATGGGACCATCATTGTATACAAAAATATGATTTCGTTTTTATTAACAGGGTTTAAAATGTCAAATTTTGTTACCTAAAAATGTTGCTTTGTATGTATCATGTTGCGTGTATAAATTCATACAAAAAGGAGCGATCAAAGGCAATATAACCCTAATAATAATCAGTTTTTTTGTGCTGTGACGATAGTTTACCAGTTGTATCATGCATTACTGGTTTGCTCTTCATTTATTATTATTAATAAAGTAATACTTTATTGGGGAAAGGGATAAAGCACCAAAAATTGCAGCAGCTTATCATCGCAGTAGATGTCAATTAATAGAGCCGACTATCGTGTGTCGTGTACCGATAATCGAGATGCACATTTAGACTGGACGCTATTTGCATGCATCACTATTGTGTAGTTTTTGTTTCCCAGCCATTGTAGACGTATTAAACTGGAATGATAGCTTTTCCAAAATTTGTCCGCTTTATTCCAAAAACAGGTTGGGCTAATATAGATAAACTATACATTTTTGCAATCAGGGCGGTTTTTTAAAAAAAATCTAATTTTTCTTTTTTCATGCCATTTTTCGTTTGCTATTTTTTTAAATTTTTTTGCGGTTCAGATAAAACCCCACAACCCTATATATTTAAAGTATTTTTGAAAATATGAAACCCCTGTAGATGTGGCACAAAATATTTCTGAAAACCATGTCATTGTACAGGGACATGTTTTTAAGCGTCTCACCCGATTGACGATTTTCCTGCTGACGATAATAAAAAAAAATTACATAATTGTCAATGATTCTCGACAAGGAAGCCAAATTTAATGTCAGAAAATATAATATAGATTCACAAATTTGACAGATACGACGCCATTTAGATTTTTTTTTAAATAACCACAGGAGTGAATTGCATTTGGCGATCCGATTTAAAAATCGTATAGTTGTTGATATTTATTTTCAGCCGTTTCGAAAATACGTTCCTTATTTGCCTTCATCGAATTTGGTTTTCTAAGTACCGGTACTTTTGACACTGATTAACTCATTTGACGGACGATTAAAATAATCAGGGTTTTGAATGTGTCAATGTCAATATAAATATGTTGGTTTTGGCACATTGGAAACCATGATTATTTTAATCGTCTATCAAATGAGTTAATCAGTATCAAAAGTACCGGCACTAAGTGTCTCACTGTGAAATAAATTTCAGCTTCAGAGATCTATTTATTAAAGGGATGAGACGCTTAAAAGACAAAATCGATGAATATATTTATATATACAGGGTCGTCGGTATGTATGGAAACGGTCGATTATTTCTTAAAGTAAAACAGTCAGCAAAAAATATTTTAGATAAAAGTTTTATGGTTTTTTAAGGTGTATTAGAATTAAAAAAAGATAAGTATACAGGTTGAGGCAGAAAGCCATAAAGAAACAAAGTTACTTTACTTAAATGGAACACCCTATATCTTCGCATATTTTTGAATTTTACATAAAATAACAATTATTTTTCAATACATGCATTATAAGCCTAAACTTAATAGTTTCCTAGATATCGGCTTTTGAAATATGACATTTTTGAACTTTGACAGCTTCTAGCTTTCTAACGGTACCTTTTAGAATAAAACGGCTAACATGTCCCTATCTTACTTTTTTATTATCTTTCCAGAAACATCAACTTCCGGTTAAACCGGATGTAACTCAAAAGCCGGAAATACAGTACTTCCGGTTAAACCGGAAGTTGATGTTTTTGGAAAGATCATAAAAAAGTAAGATAGGGACATGTAAGCCGTTTTACTCTAAAGCGTACCGTTAGAAAGCTAGAAGCTGTCAAAGTTGAAAAATGTAATTTTTCAAAAGTCGATATCTCGGAAACTATTAGGTTTAGACTTATAAAGCACTTATTTTAAAATAATTGCTATTTCATGTTAAATCCAAAAATATTCGAAGATATAGGGTGTTTCATTTAAAAAAAAGGTAACTTTGCTTCCCTACGGCTTTCTGACTCATCCTGTATACTTATTTTTTTTAAGTTCTAATACACCTTAAAAAACCCTAAAACTTTTATCTAAAATATTTTTTGCTAACTGTTATATTTTAAGAAATAATCGACCGTTTCCATACATACCAACGACCCTGTATATAAATATTTTAAAATATTCATAATAAAAATCAATTAAGTTACACTTTCGTTGTTCTGTCGTTCTGTGTTTACTTCTTGTACTATAGGTCTTATATACCCAAGTTTAGAAAATTATTACTAAGGATATTATGTATTCTTGCAACAATTATTCTTAGGTTCTAGTAACACGCTATAAGATTAACATGTAGAGCTACCGCACTTTACTTTGCTTTGCACTGATACTATTTCACTGATTTAAAGAGATTTTGTATCTTGAGCCTTTTTTTAAACCGTTGTTATAGATGAGTAGAATAACCTCGACATTAACTTAGTAGAAAAGTCGTTTTTCGTTAGTATTATATCAAACACTATGTACTTTAGTACTTTATTCTGAAACCGCTGAATTATTCCAAATGTTGCCCTTATGGCACACCCTCATAGCTAATCATATCGTACGTAAATATTTTTCTCCAGTCCTCTAACAAATCATTTAAACATACAATGCAGAAAATTAAACTAATACATTATGCTGGTTAACACCAATTCTATTTCCAACAATATATGAGCGATTACTAGGTAATTTTGTGGTGCTGATTACGAACATGAAGTCTATTTTGCTGGATTGGCTCTATTTTTGGAGGTAATTAGCTAATTATTATAAAACAAAGAAAAAATTCAAAATTAATAGAGAGTGGTGCCCATAAACAAGTTTTACTCAAATGACAATGTTTTCGAAAGTTATAAACGCAAAATCAATAAAACCCATAATGATGTTTTATTCGGTATAATAACAAACAAATAGAGTAGTCTAATTTGGAAAATTACAACTATTATTACTTTACATTACAACAAATTCGTAGAAGAAAAAGCGCTTATATGATTTTCTTTTATGTGAGTTTCCAGGAACATCACGTTGAAGGCTTCAGAAATATGCCTGTCCCATCTGCCTTGATATATTTCTTTCGTCACCTTAACATCCTGGTGGAATATTTCCCCTTGTTCCTCACTTAAGTTCCCAAGATTGTCGGGAAGTATATTCAAGTGGCTATGAAGAAAGTGTACTTTAATGCTCATATTAGAACCCAAGTTCATTAACATATGTTGCCCAGTTCCTCATAAATGTCCGCTTCGTGGTTACCCAAGAAGTTCTTAAATACCGAGACAAAGCTACACTAAGCAGCAGCTTTAAGAGTCGTCATGTTATTTGTAAAATTAGGGTCTTTAATAAGTTTGCGAATTTGAGGACCATCAAAAACACCCGCTTTTAGCTTTTCCATACTTAACCTAGGAAACGATCTACGAATGTATTTGAAGCAATCGCCATCCTCGTTCAAGGCATTAACAAATTGTTTCATTAGTCTTAACTTAATGTGGAGCGGTGGGAGAATGATTTCTTCCCAGTTTACTAATGGTTCGTTTATGGCATTCGCTGTCATGTTTTTTCTTATTGGCTAATTAATCCTATTCCAATGACCTTGCATCGCCCTACTATCTCACACGTACATAAAACAAGGATGTTTGGTATACCCACTTTACTGTCCAAGCAAGTAGTTCACCAGTTTAAGATCCACACAAATAGAAAAGTGATGCTCATCACAGCAGGTTTTCTGCAATATTAACTTAATGTTTCCATATTCTTCTTTAAGTTTGGTTGAGTGGGCGATAGGAATCGAAGCACATCGGTTGCCATTGTGCAGCAAAACACCCTTTAAATTTATACTGAAAGTGTCTATAAAGAGTCGCCAATTACCTGGCACAAATTGCATTTCACGAAAAAGTCCGAGAATGTTGTTACAACAAGTTCTTCACCTTGGTTGAAGTAAGGAGCACCTATCGTGTTCTATAAATTGTTATTTTCATATCTGACTTTAGACAGTCCTTTTCTGTTAACCTAGATGCTAGAAGTTCAAATGCTTGCTTTGACAGACCGAGGTCTCGTATCAGGTCATTGAGCTCTTCTTGAGAATTGCTGGGGCGTTGAAGGTATTCCCTGATATTCACTACCGCTGTTACTATTTAAGTCCTTGTCCTCAATTTCTTTTACTTCTGACAGCCGAGGGTCAGGCAATGTGGTATATACGAGAATCTCTTCGCTTTGTGGCACAGGTCTCCTTACTGATTCCAAATCAAAATATTCCCATTTGCGTTTCTTGTATCTATTAAAACCTTTTATATTAGCTAAACAAAAATATCAATGGTCGTGGTAGCTTTTTGGCTCCCTCCACAACATTGGGCATAGGTTTTGCACACTATATAGGGAGCCCAGGACTTGTCTTAATGGTATCCACTATCTAAAAAACTAGAGCCAATTTGGAAAAACCACTTTTTCTTAAATGATTTCAATTACTTTAAATTTATTTAAAATAATTGGCAACGAAATTTTACTAAAATATTTTTAGGCGGAGTTGTATACTAGGCGCCCGGCATGGAAGAATATGGGCACGTGACCACTACATCATAAAGCTTTTATTCGGGCAACCACATTTTTAATATGGGAATTAATTAATTAATAATTTTGGCAACTGTAAATAAAACAACTGCAAGGAGAATTAAAGTTAATTTTTTTTTGGGTAATATCTTCCCTGCAATATACTTCACTTGATAAAACATAGGCTGTAATGCCACAAATAACAGAAAATCAATAAAGCGTTTTAAATCGAACAAGAAAATATTTTTCCTCAGTGTGCCCGAATCGCCAAGGCCCCAAAAACTTGGTATAGGGAATTTATCAAGAGATTCACATGGTAGGAGTAAGTTGTGATGTGACTATACATACCTACTGAAATAAAATACTACTAAACCAAGGGAAATTAAAAAGTCTAAAGAAACTGCGCAGTTCCTTAACCTTAAATTCAAGCCAACTTCACTACATACGCGGTCACTGCCATTGTATTTTACGTGATTACTTCCGTCTATTTTTAAATATAAGTATTCTTGCTTTAGAATCCCTACGCTCTAATTTTAAAAATGGATAAAACGTTTTACTATTTGCTAAACGATTATATTACGCTGGACCGATCGGATGGGTGAAAACTCGGCTCAAGGCCAAGCGTACGTGTCCAAGTTGATCCTCTGGTATTTATCCGACAATTTTCCGAAGCTCTTAACGACCCAGTAATCCTGCTCCTTATCTGCCTCGTTGCGAGGGATTTTTCTTTGACAGGAGATCGATCAGTTAACTGATTTTAACCAGACCGGCAAGGAGAGAACTTTAAGTGAATTTTCCTCGTTTCTTTTTTAAATGCCAATTTATATTTCGGAAAGTTTTTTGATATCGAGGCAGGATTAAAGTTTTATATTTGTGGTTAATTATGAATTGTTTTTAAAAATGTGCGCTTTTGAGGTTAGTTCGGATTAAGCTGAATGTTTATTAGGTCAGGATAGGAATCGGATTTAATGTCGACTAGGTATCTATCAATCAAGGATCGGAGAAACTTCCAGATATAACCGAAGAGAAAATTGAATCAGCCATAAAATACATAAAGAACAACAAAACCCATGGAGAAGATGGCATTGTAAGTGAAATGATAAAACTGGGAGGTAAATGAGTAGTAAAAGCCTTAAAAACTCTTTGGAGGAAGTACACCAGAACAATGAAATAATGCCGTTGTGATAATTTTGCATAAAAAGGGAGACATAACAGAAGTCGGAAATTACTGTCCTATCAGCCTGTTATCTCATTTATATAAGCTCTTTATGAGAATAATTACCAATAGACTGGGACCTAAGCTAGATTTTCACCAATCACTAGAGCAACCCGGATTTAGAAGTGGCTTTGGAACGAATGACCACCTACAAGTAATAAAGTCCTTGATAGAGAAAGTTATAGAATACAACAAACCATTGATAGTAATATTTGTAAACTTCGAGAAAGCATTTGACTCAGTCCAGCATAGCTCCATGTTAAGAGCGCTTACAGAATGCAGTATTGATCATAGATACCTAACCCTTCTCCAGAATATATATACGAATGCAACAGCTGCAGTCAGAATGTATTATGGCGACACCAACAAATTCCCCTTAGAGTAAGGTATTAGACAGGAAGACACCATCTCTCCTAAACTATTCACCGCCTTGTAGCAAAGTGCCATGAAGAACAACAATTGGGGGAATATTGGAGTTAACATCAATGGAGAGTATCTGAACAACCTGAGGTTCGCAGATGACATAGTCCTTATTGCAGACCGGGTGGATCATGCATGTCAACTTCTTCAGGACCTCCAAAGTTCTAGTGCACAAGTTAGCCTTAAAATTAACTTCTCTAAAACAAAATACATGACCAACCTTGTACTGGCCAAAAACATTTTAACGCATGGCACGCAAATAGAACAAGTGTATACCTATAAATACTTAGGCCATGAGATTAAATTGGGAAGAGACAACCAGACTTCAGAATTAAACAGGATAATAGGATTGACTTGGGAGCTTATGGAAATTTGAGGGATGTCTTTAAAGCAGATATTCCCATGTGCTTAAAGAGGAAGGTCATTGATCAATGTCTGCTTTCGGTTCTAGTATATGGAGCAGAAACACTGAAAGCAGAAAGGTTATAAACAAAAGCAAAGTGGCATAGAGAACAATGAAGAGGTCAATGTTGAATATATTACTCAGAGACAGAGTTCCAAATCATATAATCAGGGAAAGAACCGGTGTTACGGACGCAGTTGAAAGAATTACAACGCTGAAATGGAACTGGGCAGGCCATGTTGTCAGAGTCAGAGATGAAAGATGGACCAGGAGGATTCTAGAATGGAGACCTAGACACGATGCGTATCGTAACCGAGGACGTCCCCCAACGACATTAAGCACATTCAGCACAACTGGATGCAAAGTGCTTAAGATCGGAAGCAATGAAATGATTTACGGGAGGCCTACGTCCAGCAGTGGATCCGAAACGGCTATTAATGATGATGATGATGATGAGGTATCTACATCAGAATAAACAAATAATAATTCATAACAAAACGGACATTTAGAATAAACCTAACTAAATAAATTCGATGCCCTGGAAAAGCTAAAGAAATTAATCTGAACACAAAATAATCGAAGGGATTTTTAAAGGCCAGATCAGATACTAAAACAACAAAAAACGCGACCAAAAAACATAGAAATATAAATTAACATAATAAAATACAGGGTAGTACATGAAGAAAATCTAGGACATGATTCCTGACATCATTTTAAGACGAAAAGTTCACTCTCTAAGATACAGGGTGTTAAAATAATTTTAAAAAAGTCCTTGAAGATACGGTATTGAAAATTGGTGTCAACTGATTTTGTATTAAACTGCACTTTTTCGTTAAATAGGTTTCACTGACTTCCACCAGTGGCGTGCGTGAAGATAGCAATATTTCTCTTGTAAAAATATTTGATACGCCACTAATTTTTTTTAACTCTGATGCATTTTTATGCATTATTTATACAAGCTGAACAAAAGTTGTCTCTACTATGATTTTGAAATTTTAACAAAAAATGGAAAATATTATAAAATTGTAAAAAAAAGACTATGTTAAGACATCGCTGATTCGATTTTTTTTTTCAAAGTAGGCTTACGTCACAGATTGTGCAAATAATTGTGGAATATCACAAAATTGAATAACAGAAAAACCATTTAAAGCTTTGGAGCGTCGTCTTTGTGAATTATTTATCGATGCAAAAGTTTTAGAGTTAAGGTTTATTTGCATAACAGTGCTCATTCGGAAGATATGCATTTTGTTTATGATCTTGCTAATAAAGATTTATACGAAGCAAGACGCATTTACCAGGCAAGATATCCGAATCGAGTAACACCGTGTGCTCAGACTTTGTAAGTATCCAATGCCGTTAATCAGAAACAGGAAGTTTTGCAAGAGCTTCTGATATTCCCGGCAGGCCAAGAACGGTAAGAATACCACAATTAGAAAAAGCAGTATTAAATAGAATTGAGGAAGATCCAGAAACCAGTAGTTGAAAAATTGCGAATGAGGTAAATGTGTTAGTCAGCAAATCGCTTAGAGCATTCTTCACGATCATCAAATGTATCCTTACCCATATACAGTGAGTTCAGGCCCTGATCACGTAATTTTCGTCAACGCGCTAATTTTTGTCGATGGTTTTCGGAAAGGTTGGCCAGAAATCCACAATTTTTAAATAATTTCTTTTTACCGATAAAGCTAATTTTTCTAAGAATGCCATAACAAACTTTCATAACATTCATGTTTGGAGTCAAGAAGATCCACACGCTATTAGCGAAAGACATTGTCAGTACCAATTTTCGTTTAATGTATTGGCAGGAATAGTTGGTAACAGACTAATAAGTCCTCTCTTTCTTCCCCAGCGGCTAGATGGCCAAACCTATAGCAATTTTCTAGAAAATGAGCTGGCAATATTATTGGAAGACTTTTAGCTTAGCGCAACCAGTTGTTTTTTATGCATGACGGAGCTCCTGCCCATTTTATTGCCACAGCCAGAGAATATCTAAATACTGTATACTGAAATCGATGGATCTGCTGAACAAAACACGCCCATTATTTTTAATGAAATTTAATGGTAACTCAAATTTCAATACATCACTTTTTGACGACTAAATTATTATAATTCTTAATTGCAATTAAATATAATTTAAATCCGTCTTTTAATTGAAACTTAATCCGTCTGGCAATTTTTATTTTGTTCGTTAAATTGAGAGAAGTAAGACTTAAAACACACTTCCTTTAGGAATAAAACGGCTTAAATATTCTGAAACGTCCATTGTAATTTGGTCTCTAATAAGCGTCATAATGGGTTCCAAAGTCCCTTTGTCAACAAGTACTTTTGCTTTTATTCTGATATTTATGGTTTAAAGGGGTCCGTAGAGATTTAATACAAAAAGTTATTTAAGTTTTCACTTTCTAATGCTATAGTTTGCATGGCATTTAGTCTGACTTTTTTCCTTTAATTAGGGGATGTTTAATATATTTTATGTTATCGGTGAGAAGGTAGTTAAGTAGGTTCTTGGTTTTTATGTAGACATTATAATGTAAGAACGACCAGAAATATAAGGAGCAAATCATTTTATAGGGGTGAAGACTTAAAAATGGCCTGGATCACCTTAGTTTCGGGATATTTAACAAGTAGAAGGAGAAAAGTAAATCTAAATATGCATAACAAAAGAAGTAGCGGCAAGAAGTTTTTCTTAAAGAAGAGTTGCATTAACTTACGAGAACTCCGTAGCGCCGGATTCATGTGTGCCGTTCAAAAACAAAACTTATCAGATTATATAATACCACACATTACTTCCGATTTTACCACATTAACAAACAGTAGAATGTTTTCAAAACTATCGGCTAATCTCGCACGGAAATCTTGACCGTATATGAAGAAGGCTCCTGGAGCGTGTCATTCCAGTCTTTCGCTTCGGAACACCTCGGGCTTGGTGTGTAGCTGGCTCTTGTGTACAGGTTAGAAACTTACACCTACCATCCTATTTAAAAACTAAGTCTAAGGATTATTTTTAAGATTTGTAAATGGTCGCTGTTGTCGCATGGTAATAGGAATTCATAAGATAAGTACTGGTCCTAAGAAAGCTGCAGTTTCCTAAAATTACCCAGATGCCACAGAATATACCGGTCACTGTTTAAGGAGAACTTCAGCTACACTGCTTGTAGATGCAGGTGCAGATATAACGTGTTTAAAGCGCCACGGGGGATGGAAATCCAGTAGTGTAGCTGAAGGGTACATTGAGGAATCGATGACCAACAAGAAAGATATTGCAAAAAAATTCTACAACTTCATTTTACTGAACCAATCCCTATTAACTTTCACAGTTTGGCATAAATTCAACAGCAAGTGGTTCCAAGGAGGGTTTAACGCTAGAAAATACAAAAACAAGTCAGGATCGCAACATCGCAATACCTTGTGTTAATTTTTCTGGGGCCACAATAAATAACTGTATTTTTAATCTGATGTTTAATAAATAGTTCAAAAAATAAATAAAGTATACAAATATCCAATATTTCTTGTATTTTTCAGCATTATTTAATTATGACACACACACACTCTTTCTTCCGCTCTCAGCGGAAGAAAAAGTACTTTTACTTCCGCTGCCTATAGCAACCGTCTACTGCAAAAAAAGCAAAACTTTAAGTCAAAAAATTAGTAGAAAAATGTCAAGTTTATTGACGTTTGAAGAAAAAAAATATTTTAGAAGAATTTAATTTTTTTTCGTATACTTATCTATTTCAGAAATAACGTCTCTAAGTTATAATATTATGTTGTATTGTTTCAAGTGGCGCTTGCAGAAGTGATGAATTGGTGAAAATGGGAATAAAATATATCAACTTATCAGGAGAAAAAGTGTCAATTGAATTTCAAGATACGAAGACATACGTTAGTAGATCTTTTTTGATAACAGATTCAAGTTTGGTCAAAATTGTCCAACAATTTCTACATCTCCGGGAAAATATTATAAATGATAGATTTTTTATTCAATGTTGGTTTGCAAAGCCAGCCTTGTTATAAATTCAACTATGGTTCAGCCTTTACACTTATTTTATTTTTACTATGTATCCATAGGTTGGAATAGCTGGCTCGTGTGTAGATCTGTTGATTTAATAAAACACTGTATTTAATTCCAACAGCGTTTTATTCGTAAGATAGCACTAACATTTTATTTACAATATTCACTTTACGACTTCCCATTATCTGAGAGTACACTACATCAAATTACTATTTACACTTTAAGTTGTACAGGGTCATTCCGTATATTTAGACAGCGTCTGCTGCGTTTGTTATAAGAGATAGAAAAAAACTTCAATTACAAAAGTTGTAGAGTTTATCCTAAAGCGCCAGAAAATGTTACGCAAAATAACAAATGAATATCACAAAGTTAGGAAAAAACACAAACTTGGTAAATCTTTAATGGATCACCCTGTATATTGAAACAAAAATTAATAGATCTTTTTTTCCTGAATTCAAAAATATATGATATGTTGACATTTGGTTCAGCCGTTTTCGAATTATATGCATTTTGAAAAAGTGATTACTTATATTGTTTAATTAAATCATACTTGCCATGAATTAACAAATGACTCGAACGCCATTATTTATCATTATTTATATGGCTGTCAGATTTCCTTTATTCCATACGTAAGATGGGTTACACAGAGGAAGAAAATTTAGAAATAGTAGTAAGCGCAAGCAGAGTATCGGCGTATTCATCGCGAATTGACAGTTCCTGCTAGGTCCACTTTTTATTATACCAAAAGGAGCATAAGGGAGCGCAAAACCCTTCATAGGAAAAAACGCACAGTTATCGCAAACGAGGATAATGAACTACAGATTTTATTATATTTTGAAGGTAGGAAAAGAGTCTTTAATTATTTTATCTGTTTTATCAATCTGTTATTACTTATTTTTAGAAAATCCAAAGTTATCTATAGCCGATGCTAGTAAATACTTTGGAAAATCTGCAAAAAAGATTCAAACTGTTTTACACAAATATGGATATCACCCATATAAAATGTTGCCGGTACAAAAATTGACAGATGATCATAAAATTAGAAGACTAGCATATTGTAATGATATGTGAGTTAGAAAAACTGAAGACAACGATTATTTTTTTAATAAGATTTTGTGGAGCGATGAAGCTACGTTTACCACAGCAGGGGTGTATAATCGACGAAACACACACATGTGGGCATCAGAGAACCCCCACTCTTATGTTGAAATTAAAATTCAGGGTCGAATGTCGTTAAATATTTGGTGTGGTGTTCTTAAGAACCGAATAATTGGCCCGGTTATATTTGAGGGCTCGTTAACAGGAGATAGATACATCCAGTTTTTAAATGACATTGAAGGTTTTTTAGACTTCCTATTTGAGAATATAACATCATAATATGGCACCAGGACGGCGCGCCGCCTCATAACACAATGCTTGTAAGAAATTTTTTAAATAACCGGTTTAACGAGTGGATTGGAACGCATTGGACCATTAACTGGCCACCTAATAGTCCTGCCCTGACCCCTTTGGACAATTTTTTATGGGGCTATCTAAAAAATGAAGTATACAAAGAGAGAAGTCCAAGTTTAGAGGACTTAAGACAAAGAATTCAAAGCAGTATAAATTCATCAAATGAAGAACTTCCGAAATATATTGACAATGCTTTATCTAAATTAGAGGAAGATTACAGAAAATGTATTGAAAATAACGGCGGTCACATTCAACACTTGTGAATTTTCATACATTATTTTATTAAAAAATATATTTTTAATTTTTCGGCTTTATTTTGTTTATTGAAAATATTTAAAACAATTTAAACGATATAATCATGCACGTTGTTAAAATGCAAATATTTCGAAAACGGCTAAACCAAATGTCAACATATCATATATTTTTGAATTCAGGAAAAAAAGATCTATTCATTTTTGTTTCAATATACAGGGTGATCCATTAAAGATTTACCAAGTTTGTGTTTTTTCCTACCTTTGTGATATTCATTTCTTATTTTGCGTAACATTTTCTGGCGATTTACGATAAACCCTACAACTTTTGTATTTAAAATTGTTTTCTATCTCTTATAACAAACGCAGCAGACGCTGTCTAAATATACGGAATGACCCTGTACTTACACGTACGTTTCCATATTACTCAATACTTCTACATTGTATTAACTTACTAAAACTCGTTTTGGTTAACTTTGCCTACATAGCGCAAGAAATGTGGACACTTTCCACCCAGGTGACGTGCTCTACATTTTAGAACAGTCGT
The DNA here is from genome assembly GCA_963920685.1 of Polydrusus tereticollis. Lineage (NCBI taxonomy): Eukaryota > Metazoa > Arthropoda > Insecta > Coleoptera > Curculionidae > Polydrusus > Polydrusus tereticollis. Next base: position 182,239,397 of record OY987327.1, on the reverse strand, counting down.
GACATATTATACCACCGAACTCTCGGTGAACAGTGAAAAAGTTAAACCTATGTTTAATGCGTCTAGCCAAAACTCACCTTAGCGACCGTCTGGAGGCTGCGTTGCCTTATCCCTTCTCGCGTTTTTCTCCCTTTCTCACGCAGCTTGGTAGATGTTTATTTTGGGTGAAGCGCTGAAGCGCCTAATTACATATGACAACAATGCTGCGCTGTTACCATGCAGGTTTTATGATAAATCTTGGATATTTAATTACACGTGAGAAAGGGAGACGAACTAATAAAGACGCAGACAGCCCAGGGTTTGTCCTTGCCTCGTGCGGTAGCCACATAAGCCTTATGTATGTACACTATATGCATCAATTAGACTTCCAGGAATGCCATCAGTGGCGTACTTTGTTTAAACATTCGGCGTGTTCTCAACAAACCTTTTGGGCATAATTGAATCTCACAATTTCCAAACAAAATTGCGACGTTCTTGGAATTCCCATAACAAGAAAGGTTTATAAGACACTCACTTCGACGAATGGCTCCTACATTACTTGCGTGGAAGTCAAGCACTGTCGCCAAAGGATATGTCGATTCATTTTTGGACCACCGACGTCTTTTACCAGTCTGAGTCCCAAATTTACTTCAGTAAACAACAATGACCCCAAGAAAGGAATAAATCAAGAAATCACCGCTTCAACTACTGAGACATGTCAGCACGTTGGTTTATTTATATCTCTTACGGCATACAATGAGTCAAATTTAACTATTAATTTTAATAAATAATGATTTATTATTTTATTTCGTAATTTTAAATTTTTTAATGTAATTTAATGTTGGTAGACTATATAGTTTTTTTTTACTTATTTTAAAAAGTTTTATATTAAGAAAGTCGTAAATAAAACAGCATTTTGTTAGAATAAAATCTAAAGGTGCGTTTAGACTTGAGCACGCACGTAGTGAGCATAGGCGCACGGCATTCGTTCGTGCTCGCGGCACCGTTTAAATGAAATTTCTTTTCCTGACGAATGGGTTGATCCACTTGTTCGCGAACACAAAAGTGAACAATGGTCGACCAAAAAATAGCCGCGGCTGCATTCATTGTAATGTACAGTTAAATTAAAAAGAAGAACAGTATACGAACACTCGAAAACGTCGTCGTTGGTGGAAAACGCAACTGTTTACAAATCGATATAATTTATTAAAAAATTTAGTGTTGGAGAATGGCTATGATCAGTTCAAAAACTTGACAAGGATGATCAAAATCGATTTAAAATTTTTGCTAAATTTAGTAACGACAAAAATTATGAAAAAATATAAATACACATTTTAGAAAAGCAATATCGCCAAGAGAGCGTTTAGCCTTGACTTTGCTGATGATAATTTTATTAACCAGTTCTGGTCATGCAGCATTTTTTCTTGTCTCTGAATAATACTGGGGATGTTTTACATCCCATAAAATTGGCAGCTTCTCGTATACTTGTATCAATAATAATGATAAATCGTTGGTCCACTCCATCATACTAGTATGCGATGACAAATATAAATTAATAAAAGAAAATTTTCCACACACGCACAAACAAACCAATTTCCCGTTTAAACTGGACATTCGCCTACAATAAAACCCCTTTGAGCACGACCGAATACCGACACCAGGCGGCTCGCGTTCGCGACTATTCGCAGTATTCGCACACATGTATTGTGATTCAGAGCGAGCGTGTGCGCATAGCCGTTTACACTTGAGTATTCTCGGTGGATCAGTGCATTCGTGCTCAAGTCTAAACGCACCTTAACATAGATTTTATCATGCTATACAAATACATTGCCAAAGTGTAGACTTTTTGTTACTAAATTTTTAATCACTTTCCGTCCACGGCAAGAAAGTAAAGTAAAAGTTAAAAAGGTGGCATACTCCAACTTTAAAAAGTAAGAAATGTAAACATTACAAAAATGGTTGTAAATAAAAGTATAAAATCTACATCAAATTTCTGGTATTTCTTTATGATTACGTAGTCTTAGCTCTCTCAAAATGCATAATTTTAATATTCCATTTTCTGAACGTAATCCTTCGCCCTTTTCCTTCAACCTAATTTCAAATAATGGGTCCTGAAATACGTTTCCGGTCCTTTACGCATAAAATTGTCTAAATATCCCGAGAGTTTTGCTTCTAATTTTGCCTTTAAAGCCGTAATAATGGTCACTTGAAAGGTCCTTTGTCTTTAATCAAATAGGGCTTTTCACTTTATACGCTTCTTATGTCTATCTCTATATTTCATTTTTTTCTACCGTCTTGCTGCTAAAATATTCTCTTTAAGCATGAAACAAAAATAATTATAACATATATATCTACTATGCAGTTCCTAAATATTGAGGCATTAACAAAAATTTAACACGTACTTAATCATAAATTTACAATTTTTTAATATTTAAATTAACTGCTTTCTCTTTAATAAATGCACAAAAAAGTATACAGCTACATAACTACATGTTAGGCACATTTGCCTACCCGTAAAATTGTGGTTGTTTTCGCATGTATGAATTATGAATACTGAATAAATAATAATAAAAATGTCTGACATAAGTATGTTATAGAATTGGTGCATAGATTTGAAAAAAACTGGATCCGTATTCAATAAGAAAAATGTACAAGCAAGGGTTGTTATCCTTTTTAAAATAGGCCTCCAGTGTAATATTTTCATAAATATCCGCGGTGCTAAATTATCAGTTATAATATCACAAGAGCTTAAATTATTTCCAGGAATAATTTAGGCTTGCGTGGGATTTGGTAAGAAAATTTCACACCACTTTACACCATAATTTGGAAAAAAATTATTAATCCAACCTGACATTTTAAATTAATTTCACTGCTTGTCAAGTTGGCCAGGTTATTGCTGTTTTTGACATATGTTGATTTGTCATTTTTGTTTAACCGGTTCTGTCACAAAGCTTAATAATTATTACTAGTTTAAAACGTACAGACGACGTTGAGTTTAATAAGTGTAGAGCGAAATGTCGCGATTTGGTAAAGAAAATCAACAAGTAATTAGACAAGAAATTCACAATATAACACCAGATAACACCCGAAAATTTATATCATATGTTTACCTTTTCAACTGTCAAAAAATTTTCAACAGTAATACACCGATAGAGGAGGCGTCTTATCGGTAATACCGATGTTTTTAACAAGCAATCGATTTTCTGACAAATTTTTACGAAATGTAATTTTTACTTATAATCTGATATGATCCCGAGAGCTTTAGCTCGAGGGTCTTATCTTTGATTATAAGTAAAAATTACATTGAGTGAAAATTTTCTTGGAAAATCGAGTTTCGAGTGAAAAACGAAGGTATGAAGATAAGAAACCGCCTCTAGAGGTGTATTTTATTGGATAATTTACTGAACATAAAAATGAAGGCCGTCTGATAAAGGTAAATATACAAGTTAGAGGTGTTACTAATTTTTTATTTAAGTAAAAAAGCTACAAGCGTCTTTTCGAAAGCGTCTTTTCGAGCTAGCGGTAGTCTTATCGGGTAAGACGACCGTTACCAAGGTGGTTGCTATGAAAATGAGCGTTTTGATTGGTTCAATAAAAGTGAGGTGAATTATCAACAGTAATATACCGATAGAGGAGGCGTCTTATCGGTAATACCGATGTTTTTAACAAGAAATCGATTTTCTGACAAATTTTTACGAAATGTAATTTTTACTTATAATCTGATATGATCCCGAGAGCTTTAGCTCGAGGGTCTTATCTTTGATTATAAGTAAAAATTACATTGAGTGAAAATTTTCTTGGAAAATCGAGTTTCGAGTGAAAAACGAAGGTATGAAGATAAGAAACCGCCTCTAGAGGTGTATTTTATTGGATAATTTACTGAACATAAAAATGAAGGCCGTCTGATAAAGGTAAATATACAAGTTGGAGGTGTTACTAATTTTTTATTTAAGTAAAAAAGCTACAAGCGTCTTTTCGAAAGCGTCTTTTCGAGCTAGCGGTAGTCTTATCGGGTAAGACGACCGTTACCAAGGTGGTTGCTATGAAAATGAGCGTTTTGATTGGTTCAATAAAAGTGAGGTGAATTATCACTTAAATATCGTGGCGCCTCGAAAAAATTTCCGGAATTTTTTTTAGTTGCCATGGTAACTAGTCGAAATTAAGGTATGTTATTAGTTAAAAAGTAGAGGTGTGAAATTTTCGGGTATAATACCACTAGTGCATTAAAATTACCGATAATTCTGATTGAAAGCGTGTTGTATTGTAACTGAATGAGTTTATTTTCATTTTTGATTAAATCCGAAAGAGCCCGACTTCGAAGAAGGAGGGCTTTTTCGAGATTTAATCAAAAATGAAAATAACCGAATGCAGTTACAATACTACAACACGCTTGAAAGCAGAATTATCTGGTTATTTTTGATGCACGAGTGGTATTCGGTGGAATATTTCCCGAAAAATTGTATTGTGCTGTTGGTAATGCTTGTATAAATTTCTTTTATAGAGTGACTACCAAAACGTTCCATATCTTTAAAGAAATCTTGATTTGTAATCAATTCACTTTTTAAATGTCGCAGATTGAAATAAGTAAGTTCAATAATAAAAGTTTTTGCGGTAACCGTGGTTACACTTAAATACCCATATACCAGGATATGCAAAAGACGCCTCCAATGTTGGTAAAGAAAATATAATATTATTATTATTATTTTTTAAATATATTTATAAATATAATGTAAAGTATTAAGTTAGTATTAAAATTAAAAAAAGTACATAATAAATAATATTTTTATAAACAGTCAAAAATTATGGATTTGTATGATTGTTAGTACACAGTAGTAGTAAAAACTTGATTATGATTGATAGCTACCTACTGGGGGATTATCGCTTCTACTGTGGAATTATCGCTTCTACTGTGGAATTATCGCTGTAATTCTTGCGAAAGACCACATTTCTTATGAGATTTTTTATATATGAGGGAAATATTCACCATAATTCTTGGGTGCCAGTATTCACCTTAGGATAACCTAAAATATATTGCGACAAGACAACCTATCCACCCTTACTCTGACAATCCTACGCCCTGGAGGATGTACTTCAGACAACAGTCCCTAAAAACGACGTATGTTGTGTTGCCTGAAAACTCAACCCTGAGTAGCTCAACTCAGGGTAGGTTCGCTATTTTGTTTCTAGATTGAGAGGTTGAGCACTCTTATATAGGTAATTTAAAGCCAAATCCTAAAGGCGCCACCTTAGTTATATTTATATGCAGAAAGCACTTTGAGGAAAGGTTTTTAGTCAGGGTACTCAGGGCAACCAGAAGACTTGATGGTAGATAACACTAGAACAGTCTAGTGTAGATACCCTTTTTTATAATATTTTGGTGTAATGTATAAATTGTTATTAGGCAATAAACATAGATAGAGTAAAGAAAGAATATTGGTTAGCTATAAAATATCGTATAATGTTGAAGATTGAGCATATCGTATTAGGTTAGGATCGGATAAAAATTTAGTAACAAAACAATACCTACCTTTGTTGTATATTTTGTTAGTTTTTCATACAATACAAGTTTTTCTTGGTCAAAATATCGGTTGAAAGATTACTACAAGTTTAAAGCAGGTTCCTCTTGATGCCTCTTTATTTTTCTAGTCAAAAATCCAAGGTAAACAAAGCCTATATGGTTTCTCGAGGAAGATAAAGTGATAGTATGTACCTACCAACTGACTGATACAAAATTTTATTTAAAATAGCTACCTATGAAGTTATTTCTAATGTTTGTTAATCAGGGATTATCTTCGTAATCTCGAGGGAGTATCGAAGATCGAAGGCAATACTTAGTGATGATAACATAGGCTATTTGATAGCCCTGAATCACTCTGTATACTAATCATCGAAATACCTTTTTAATATACAATTCTATACCTCATTTGATATAATTTAAGACATCTTTAACTTATAAATATCAATTTTATTACCTACATGCCATGTAGCTTCTAGAATGAATTCCATCTTCTAATGTGACGTCACGATCTTAACATGAGGGCTTTTTCATGGAGACGGCAGTGGTCTGACGGAAGGATAAGGGACAACTCTGTACACAAGCTTATTCTAAGTTTGTTGTTTTTAATTTCCTCATGTTTTCTCACGGATTTACAAATATCAGCTGATTAATGACGTGACGTGCAACGGAAATTATTTTGCATTAACTATAAATCATATACTTCGACAATATTTGTATTCTGCCACTTCATAGATTTGGTGACTGGTACTAAATAAGTCACTGATACAAATTCTGGACTTCTTTTTGCATTTGAATTTGGTATTCGCTTTGACGTTACTTTGCTAGTAAAATAGGTAATAAAACTAAAAAGCTATTTAAAAATTCGATGTTATAAAATCAAAGGCAAGTCTGGCAAAACAATGCCGTAAACCGAGTCCACCCAATTTTATTGAGTATTATAAATCCATTAATTTGGATTTATCAATACCAGCTAGTTATAATAAATCTTCTAATAATTCCGAAAAACTGCGCTTGTTGTGGTTTTCCAATATCTTTTTAACAGTATTAATTTCAATAAAACATAAACCGATAGTGCCGCAAAGTTGCGAACGGCACAACCACTAACGGTTTTTCATAAATTTAGATTTATGACTGTTGGCGCGCCCTGCCGAGCTTTGCATAGTTTTCTTTTGTTTTTCATCGAATTTAATGGCCGCATCGTATATTTTCTGGCTTTTTGTTCGACCACGATCGCCGCGATCGGGGACAAATTCTCTGGCGAGCCAAAGTTTCGGTCTTGCCCAATATATAATATTCTTTATGCACATTCTATACGTATGGAAGGAATTAGCTGGACATAAATCTGATTCCCCATTTTCTGTTTTGGAAATATTACAATGGCGCGTTGCCCTCGCTGGCAGTTAAACAGAACTTTTTATGTCTTTTTTGCATAGGTGAGTTATTATACGGGCTCTTTGCTGGTTTGTTTGGATAATAAATTGCACTTTTTCACGGATACGCCCCGCTTTTTTCACTTTCGTTTTGGCTTTGTGGAAGCACCGGCTCGGAAATATTTTACATAATACCTGCGTTTCAGCTCTAACTGATTTTTTTTTACGACTTTAAAAGAAAAAAAGGAGTTAGTAAAAAAAATATTTTTTGAGTTTTAAAGAATACACGAGATAAAATACGGTTGAGATAAGAAACTTTAATATTAAAATAGTTTTGGGGAAGAAGTTGCCCACCAAAGTTTTACCGCAAGTTATAATTTAAATGTGCATGGGAAAAGAAAAAAACCTTTATAGGATTATTTAAGGCACGATAAACGTCCGCAAGTCACAACCTGAACTAACCTGACCCATATTGCAACTGGTGAGTGTATTTTCGGAGAGATATACGAGATACTTTGTATATGAATTCTATGACTAGTTTTAAGCAAAAATAAATCTATTCACTTTTTCCGAATTACTAACGGTTCTTGGTGGTGGTCCTATTGCTGGGCCACCGCGACCTCTGGATCTAAACTCACTAGACTTTTTCATGCGGAGGGACATGTGAAGACACTTACCTATTTCAAGCAAAAGAACCAACACAAAGTCCCGGTCTCAATTAGTTTAATATTTAAAAAATAATCGGTAACATGTTTCGCCTTTAAGGCATCATCAGACCTAAAAAGATGTCAATTATCACGCATATAAGTGAGCAAATCTCACTAGTAAACCTACCTGATACACCAAAAAAACAATTAAAAAAAAAAGAATAAAAATACCAAAATATAAAAAGAAACAGGTAAACGTTACGATCACATCATTACATAACAGTCAGAACTTAAAGGTTTGTTACATAAGTACTAGGAACAATGAGCGGGAGGAGATGCAGTCACCTAGAGAATAAACTTAGCTATAAGAGCCATCAATACGAGCGGACCAGAGTACCAGCATCAAAGACGTCAATGTTGTCACTCGATAAAGTTGGCGGGCCGGAGAAAACTTATAGGGTTAAATGTTGGTCACTAGCAGTGAGTTGTTAGTAATTTAAGTTCTTAAAAATAAAATAAGGCTCGAAATTAAAGATCTCATTGACGCAGGTAAGGATAGGGCTCCTTTTAGCTTTCGTTATTTCTAGTTTTTCTAGTAGATCTAGTTTTTTACTTTTGTGATATTCATGCAAAACATTAACATTTTCAGATGGCGAGAATTGGTGTTTTGGTTCAAGTAGATGGTTCGCAACAGCAGATTTAGTGTTGGTTATATCAGTATTCTGATATTTACTAAATAAGCTAAGATATTTATTAACTCTGCTGGCGATTCTTCAGCCCGATTGTCCGACATGCACCACCAGACAATCTCCGCAATAATATTATCAGTAAATGAAGATTTTCTATAGACTTCAAAGTTAATTCTATTGATATTTCTTATCAAGAGTAAATCTAAGATAGGTAATCGCCCATTATTTTCGATCTCAAGTGTAAATTCAATATTCTGATGTAAATCATTAACGAAACTGAGAAAATCTCTCAGATCTGAATCACTGCCATTCCAAACTATACATACATCGTCAACATATCTTTTATATGCAAGCAGAAACCTAGCGAATCTACTATTCATGATTTTGTTCTCTAAATCGTTCATAAACACCTCGCTCAAAAATGGAGTGAGACAAGAACCCATTGCCAATCCTGACTTCTGCTTAAAGATTCACTGATTAAATTGGAAGAAGTTTTGTTCCAGAACTGTAGATAATAACAAGATTAGGTCTGAAATTAATAAGTTGTGTAAACCGTTCCTTCTTAGCAATCTATCAACTAAATTGATGCAATCAGCTGGAGGAATGCTGGGAAATAAATTCTTCACATCAAGTGATATCAATCTGGCATCTGGTGCAAGTTCTATATTTTTTAAGTAATTCGAAAACTTAAGGGAGTTTTTACTTGAATAGACGCTTTCAAAAATTGTGGTTTTTCTGAGAATGTCATTAAGCCAAGAAGAAACTTTGAAGCATGAAGAGTCAACAAAGGATACCACTGGTCTTATAGGCATATTAGCTTTATGTACTTTGGGTAATCCATATAGGAGAGGGGTTTTAGAATTCATTGGGTACAGTTTGTATTTATTTGTGTCGAAGTATTCCAAGGTTGTCGGAGTTTTATCTAGAATATTTCTAACTTTGGTAAAATAAGCACTAGTAGGATTCCTATTAATGGCACAAAAGCCCCCAGTCCTTCCTTACCTATTTAATGGGAAAACCTAATAACAGCAGTATTTTTCTAAAAAGTGCAGTCATCCTCCAACTCTCTGCTGTTTTTTTATTACTTAGAGAACATATTGCAACAAAACTGGCACTTGCAATAATACTACGCCTCCTTAACATCACAACCACTGGAACTGAATGAAACTAGTCAGTTTAATTTAAAAAGTCAGAACTAAAACTGGAACGAACAACTAAAAATTGGTTCTCCAATGATCGTTCGTATCTGTCAATGCTCGTGCTATATTGGTTTGTGATTGTTCCTGTTCGTTTCATATTCGTTGTTTGTCATGTCTGGACGCACCTTAGAGCATTTTTAAAACGAATATGTGGTCGCTTGTATTATTGCCACATTTATTTCTTATTCTCCCATGAATAATTGGGAGAAAGACTTTTAAGGTATGGCTTATAAGGCTTATTCATCTGTAATCACTACATTTACTTGCTAGTTGTTATTTTGGTAGAACTATAAAAAATTGACTTCAACCATTTCTTTGGTATATGTAGCTCCATAACCTATGGAAGCATTTGCGAACCTAAATGTTAACTTTTTTTCATATTTTTTTATTGTAGAATATCTTAAAATTTTTCATCGTCATTTCCGGACACCCTGTATATTAAATTTACCTACTTATTTTGTTGATTAAATCATTGCCAGAGATTATGTTGTATAAATGTGGATTCCTAAACTTTATTCAACATGAATTTCCCTGAAATCAGTAGGTAGCTGTCTAATTAAATAATAAAATCGTTTGGTTAATTTTAAAATGCCCTTATTTAATGCTAAAAATAAGATAATTTACATATTCTAATTTTATTGCCTCAATTTAAAAAAGAAATTTAACTGATAATTTAATCCAATTTACGAATGAGCGTGTTTGCTATGTTTATAAATGAAAAGAAATTCTCAAAAGACCTGGTTATAGTATAAGAAAGCTGCAAAAGACCCAAAGTATCGGCCTCAAATTGGAAAAGAGAGTCTTCAGAGCGAGATGGAATAATAAACATTGTTGAACCAACCAAATTTTCAACAGTCCTTTTCTACAGGAAGAACCTAATTACACGGAGAAACCTTGTGTTAAAAATTTGGTTTATTCAACAATGTTTATTTATCAATCTGACCTGAAGATGCTCTTTTCTGACGTAATATGTCACCAAATTTATATTATGAAACGAATTTAAAGCCGAGACTTTACATTCCTTACTTACATTTATTAATATTCTAAGTAATAAAAAATACTGCCTGTCTTGGTGCAAAATATGCGAGAAAATAAACATTTTAAATTTAGATTCGTTTGGCCGTTTTTACGGAAAATTGCTTTTTGTATTAATACGAAGCTGATAATTAGTTTTTATAAAATTTTGTGAAGCTTAACGGCTGAAGGCCCTGACAAATTAAAAAGTCTTTGTGTTCAGAACCGCTAGATAATTTTATTTTTGACAAAACTGATTGCTTTTTCATAGACTATTAATAAATGTGGCTTTTAAATGAATAACACCACGTCCCTGTACGCTATTCATATACAGGGTGACCCACTTTCAACGCAGTATATCTAAGCTACTAAACTGTTTGAAATTTTTAAAGAACGGGGTTATAGAGGGTACCTTAGGTCTAGAATTTAAATTTATTTGGAATTACACAGGCTAGCCACTTTGAGTTTATCAAACATATTTTCTTAATGGAACACTCTGTATAATATGACACTTATGAATGTCTTGATCAATTGTAAGATTCAAGTTTGTATAACATATTGTCGTGTGTCTAAATTAAAAACTTTTGAGTTACTAACGATTTTTCAAAAATTTGGTGTGCAATGCGCAGTGCCAGGGACACTCGATTGTTCATTTTATTAATATTACGTCATTTGAAGCGACAAACTAAAGTATTGGCATCTTAAACAACTCATTTTTAATAAAGAATAAGTGTTTCTTGCAACAATTGCCATTGGTGTGGCGTCCATGGCTCTCGAAATAAAAATATGGTATAGCCAATACCTATATTGCTAATACCTTGTTACAGAAATGCGCAGTACTTAACTTAATTTGCTTGAATATGTATTGATTCATAAAAAAAACAATTAAAGTTGGTATAATATGAAATATTAGAAGATGTAAGGCATTCATTTTTCATTATTATGGAGGCAACAGTCAAATAGCAGCCGTATTGGCAAAACACATAATAGTGATGCATAATGTATCCACAAATTGGCACTGGAAAGTAAATATATAAATTAATGAAAGACACCGCTATACCAAATAAACATAATTGAAAATACACAGAAGTTAGTATAAATACATTGGTAACAAACTGGTCGTTGGCCAACAATTGTTGCAAGGCAATCAAATGCACTTGTTTCTCATTACGAATATACACTAAAAGGCGCTACACTATAACCTGAATAAACGTAAACTATAAAAGTCTGCTCTAGTAAACAGTTGTTAACAAAAGTTCCACAAAAATACAATAAAGAACTGAAAATAACGCACACAAATCTCGCAATACACACGCCAAACACTGTGTAAATAAAGAATAAAGAGACACCCGGCTCTGGACAAGATTAACGTCAAGTTAAGGGAAATGTCAAAAATTGTAGAAATCCGACATAGTGCGCAAGAGTAAAACTTCCGCGAAAGGGATTTCCAAGGTGCATTAATAATAATAATGATAATAATAATAAATCCTTTATTCATACGTAAAAGCTTCACGCGTACATAAGATGGAGTATTCTCATACTTTCTAGTTTTATGCGCAACTACCCTCAGTAAAGGGCCAGTTCTAGTTATGTAAGTATGATTTATGTTATTTTTTGGATAGCGATGCAGATTTTCTCTAGCATATAGGAAACATTTCAGTATATAAATGAATGGCAATGTCAAAATGTTATTAGCAATAAAGATGGGTTTACACGACTTCATTGGTTTCAGATCAAATATTAATCGAATGCACTTTTTTTGGGATATAAAACTCTATTTATAGTAACTAGCACCTCCCCAAAGTATAATGTTATAAGTCGAATGACTATAATAATATACTAAGGAGTAGTACAGATCAATTAAGGATTTATGATCCAGAAGCTTTTTTTATTCTGGATAAGGCAAAATACGACTTATTAATTCTTTTGCAAACAGTATCAATTCGTTCAAACTATTATTAAGGTATATACCTAGAAATCGTGCGCTTTTCTGAGATTCAAGCCTTAAATTCTCATCGACTTAAAAACCTGGATGGACACAACTCCGGAGTGAAAACTTAATTGCTTTTGTCTTTTTCGCATTTAAAATCAGTGAATTTGATATACACCACTCCTGAAAGGCCCCAAAAATATCTTTTATCTTAAGCTCAAGTTCCTCAGCGGTCCGTGCTGAGACTACAAAAGACATATCATCGGCAAACATTACAATTTACTCTGCTGAGATGCAGGTTGGTGTTGGTAAATCATTTACATAAATCAAGAAAAGCAATGGTCCCAGCACGGACCCCTGTGGTAGCCTCACATTCAATTCACATTTCTTATATTCGGCACCATTCATTTTAACACAGATCTTTCTATCACTTAAATAGGAGCGCAACCAATTTAGTATGTTGCCTTTGAATTCCAAAGCGAATAATTTGTCACACATAAAGTCTATATTCAAGGTATCGAAAGCAGCTGACAGATCAAAGAACAAACCAGCAGTCTCATAGCCCGAATCCAGTTTTTTATATGTAAATTCCAATAAAGATTTTGCGGCAGTCTATGTTGACATTTTAGCCCTAAATCCAAACTGATTCTCAGTTACAAAGAAAAATTATTTAAAAACTTAACAATTTTATGGTACATAACTCGTTCGACCACTTTCGCAAGAACACTTAATATAGTAATTGGCCTATAATTAGGTATATCGGTGGGATCGTCTTTTTTAAAAACTGAGATATTAGTCCCTAACGTTAGTATATTGGGAAAGTGACCTATGTTGACCGAATGATTAATTAAGTAAGTTAATGGTCCCGCATTCAAATCACTAGTTGCCTTTAAAAATCTAGTGCTAATCCCATTAGCACCAACAGATTTTTCATTTTTTAGACCCACAATTGCACCCTGTATATCAGCCACCTCAGCAGGCGAGAATACAAATGAATTATTAATATGGCGAGCAATAGTGCACGTATCAGACATGTTATTGCCGAAGGCGTCAAAAAGTTTTTTATTTGTTGTATGAGAAAAATGATCGGCAAAATGTTCTAAATGATTATCTAGGAAAGACCCGTTATGAGCCAGTCTGATATTTGAACCATTTTTTGCTCGTCCCAGTGTCTTATATACAACTTCCCACGTTTTTCTTTGTATGTTATCAGCTTTACTTATCATGTTAGTATAATATGCCTTTTTAGCCGCCAAGATCATATTTGCGTATTCTCTTTTCTGTTTGGTATAACTTTGTCTAAGTTCTATATTACTAAAGTTTTTCATCAACCAAAAACTATTTTTTAATTCAATACCCGCTCTAACTATATCAGGATTTAACCAGCTTTTCTTCATATTCCTACCTGCTTCAGAATGATAATGCCTGAGCGGAAAACTAACGTCAATACCCCATAAAATTGTCTCCACAAAATCACGGAATGATTTATCAACATCATTTATAGTAAACGCATTTAAGAAAGAACAATTTTCAATATACAATCGAAAATTGTTAAAATTGTGTTCATTTATCATCCTTATACTAGTATTAAAAGACTTATGTTTTATTACTCGAAATTTTTTATCTTCCTTTACACAATGATACATAACAATTAATAGCCAGATGATCACCTATGTTAGGTTGTGATATTTCAGAGCGAATCAGGGTCGTTTCGACATTACTCAAGATATAATCAATTTTAGTAGATGAACTATTTCGCCCCCTATTAACACATATTCTAGTTGGTTCCAAAACGTAACATTGCTCGGTCATTGGCTTTATTCTACTGGTAGGGGCGTAGTACAAATAATCATATTACAAAACACAAATTGCAACTGTCGATCTATTCTACCGATAAGTTGATTCTATGTGCAGCAAAACACTAAATTTTTAAAAAATCGTTAATAACTCAACAACTATTTAATTTTGACATAATCTGATATGTTAAGGCGGATTTATGCAGATCAATTAAGACCTTAAATTTCCTTTATCGTGTTTGATTGTTAGGTGATTTGAATTAATGTCACTACATTGCAAGTAACAATATTATGTTAATTTCTAGTTTTCTTTAATCTTTCTTAATTGGTCAAGAAATCCCACAATGTCACAATATAACAGGGTATTCCATTTAAAAAAAATTGTGTTTAATAGTCCTTAGCTATTTAAAATACTATACCGGGCGTTGCATCGTCGAGCGGGACATAGGAAATCCCATGTAATTTTAAATGGGGTCAATTATTGGCTTCCCTAATTATTTTAGAGAAAAATTCTATTTAGGTTTATTAAAGAGCACTAAAACCCACATTCAAAAGAATAACTTTAGATATTTTTGATGAGCCCGTTTACGGGTTATCGCCGATTTCTTTTTAACTATTTCTCCTTTTTATGGCCCCGTATTTGCGGGCACCAGTCAAGGTAAAAGATGACTGTCAAATAAAGTTGTCATTTTGAAATGTGTGCTTTATTGTTATAAAAACTCGTACATCGAAAATATTAAAGGTGTATTTATGAGTACAAATTAATCTGAATAAAACTAAAATAAAGTATCCAATTACAAGGTTAATTATGACATTTTACATGTTTCAATATTTTACTAATTAATAGGTAGGTACTATTAAATTGTTAGAACTTTAGGATTTAATAAGATGTTCAAATATTCCTCCATTGACTGCTAGACAATAACCGAGGCGATCATAAAATTCTCTTCTTACATTCGCTAGTTGGTAAACTGAAATTCTATTGCATTCGGCAGAAATAGCATTTTTTAACTCGTCTAGATTTGGGTATTTTTTATCTTTGTATATCCTGTTATTTAAATGGCCCCAGAGAAAGAAATCATTTGGCGATAAATAAGGAGACCTGGCTGGCCAATTTACTGTATGATTTAAGCCAATAACATTTCCATTAAAAGCACGGTTTAAATATTCCCGGACAGCCAGGGTACTATGTGCCGGGCAGCCATCCATTTGGTACCAAACTTCCTGATTTTTCCTGGCGGCATCATGTAAAGTAGGTAAAATATGATCTTCAAGTAGTTCCAAAAAATATTCTGCATTTAAATTTCGTGTAAGAAATAATGGCCCGATAATATTTTCTCCGAAAATCCCAGCCCATACATTAACTTTTTGTGGATATTGCGTCCTTGTTTCCACAAACCTGTGTTGGTTTTCTTTGCTCCAATATCGATAATTTTGAACATTGGGTTCATTGCTTAAGGTAAATGTGCATTCGTCAGTGAAACAAATGTTTTTTAAAAATTCCCTATCCATGTTTGCTCTTTCCATCATACCAAAACAAAACTCCTGTCGTCGTATTTCGTCCCTATCTCTTAGCTCTTGGTGCTTTTCATATTTGTATGAATAATATTTATGTCGTTTCAAAGCTCGTAACGCTGTGGTGTGATCTAATCCTATGTCATCCTCAAGTTTCCTTGTGCTGATCTTCCCATCATTTTCTTCCACGCACAATAAAACTTGCAAGTCCCTATCATTTCTTGCATCTCTTCTTTGTTCCTGCCTTTCTTCACATCTGCAGTTATTTATTACAGTGCCTTTTGTCTCGAATTTCTTGATAGTCCTTTCGACTGTAGATTTTGCAGGTATCGGTCTATTCGGATACAGAGCAGCAAACATGTCTGACACATTTTGATAACTATTTCCTTGATAATACCATTTAATCATCAATATTTTTTCATCAGAAGTGTAATTCATGGCTAATATTTTCGATGTACGAGTTTTTATAACAATAAAGCACACATTTCAAAATGACAACTTTATTTGACAGTCATCTTTTACCTTGACTGGTGCCCGCAAATACGGGGCCATAAAAAGGAGAAATAGTTAAAAAGAAATCGGCGATAACCCGTAAACGGGCTCATCAAAAATATCTAAAGTAATTCTTTTGAATGTGGGTTTTAGTGCTCTTTAATAAACCTAAATAGAATTTTTCTCTAAAATAATTAGGGAAGCCAATAATTGACCCCATTTAAAATTACATGGGATTTCCTATGTCCCGCTCGACGATGCAACACCCGGTATATAATTAGAAATAATTTCAAATTGTATTCCTAATGCGTATATAATGCAATCCTGCGTTTAGCGTGAGCCGCCCTGTATAGAAGCATAAAGGTTCTTATTTGTCACATTAACCTTGCACAGGCGAAATTGAATTTACGCCCTATTTAATACACAATGTAAAATTATTAGTTCCCTTTGTGCTTTTAATACGTGCAATAAATTCTGTCAAAGCTGCTTGCTTCCGACACATTTTGGAGGATCCAATCAATGTAAAAATTGACCTATGCCTAACGATTACACTGTCATCAGAATTATTGTCTCAATGTAATAAAGAATTGAATTCGTAATCCTAAAATATTTACGGGAAACATGCAACGCCCACAGAATGGCAGAAACATGGCAACGATAAGTCAGTAGAATCAGCGACAAGTAAGAAGAAGCCACCTCGTCATCAGCTTACGTCACGGGTTATCGATCTCGACATTTTAAAGTCAATGTGAGATAGAACGCGATTTTAACTTTACAAACGGTTTTTGTTTCATTCGCTGAAGGACGTTATTAACATCTTCTTGTGTACAAACGTTTGGCCTACCAGCACCTGTTTTATGAGTCACAGAGGCAGTTTTCGAAACACATCAACACTAAGGCATACATGAAAATCCTTTGGAAGTACTTCTAAATCTGGAAGGTACTCTGGAAAATCGTCCAAACATAAACGCTGATTATATTACCAAATTCCATTAGCTCACCAATTAAAAAATAACTTTTTTCCACTACTAACCTATAACATCGCCATTATTGACCGATTATTAACGTTAGAAATCGTTTTTCTCTACCTTATAAGTTATTATTGACCATGGTCAATAATAAGGCATTGAAATCCATTATTGACCGATATTCAAGAGTCTATTTGAAGGCAGGTAACTTGATTTTTTGATTCTACAACATGAATTCATAAACATGAATGTGGTTAGGCAACCAGATAACTATCAATACATATAAGATTACTTGATATTGTAAAATAACGATACAATCAACATTTTTTCTGCTTCCATCCTTAATTCTGGAGGTGTACACATAATAATATCAGTAACATTTTCTTCGCTCATTTTTTAAAAAAACGGAAAACTCGTGAAATCTGATGACATAAATGAACAAAAATTTACATTTACAAAGCCACCTGACAAAACAACAAAATATTTTGCCAATTCCAAAGCGCAGGTAACTTGATTAAAAAATATGCTTATACCTACCTATCATTTCTTATAATTATTAATACTGTAAAGATAAATGTCTTATAAAAGTTTGTAGTAGTGGAAAAAATATTATATTAACCACGGTTTAGACAGCTTATAGCCCTCGCGTCCCAAATCCCTCGTCGCTCCGCTCCTCGTGATTTAAACTTGCCGCTCGGACAATAGTGATGGCTAAACCTTGGTTAATAATATACTATTATTTCTGACCGGTATATTATTAGCTTATAACGTCTTAGTTACGCGGGAATTATAAGGGTCATAACTCCCTTTGGATATTAAGAAAAATTTGACATAAAATCAAACGATTGACATCTAATGTCAATTTGATTGTCATCTATTGAAACATTTATTCCACTTTAAAAATAAACAAAATGTTACTAAAATCGGTCAGAAATAAAATTATCTATGTATCACTGGAATTATAAGGGTCTCAATTACCTCGGGCAATTGCTGTCCCTCGGGCCAAAGGCCCTCGGGACGTAAACTTTGCCCTCGGTGATTAAGACCATTATAATTCCCTAGATACATAAATAACTATTAATCATATGAATCTTGTGCTCAGTTGTCAAACCCATAATAAGACCAGCTAAGTTTAAAAGCAAGAAAACTTCACCAGAGCTGCTTGACTATCAAAGAATGATTGACATTCAAACAAAATCTATACTTGATAGAGAGCATTCCAGAACATATGACTTTAACATGAAGTATAACCAAAACTTGTCACTTTTCCCTTCTAGCAAATATGACCGCCATCACATATGCAATAGTAATTTCATGACTTTGATATGAAGTACAAACTTATGTTATCAACTTTGCCCCTAAGTGACATCATCGTAGAATGGTTAATAGGCCAAGACATCCATTTTCATTCATGACCACCTTGAACCAGGATGATTTCTTATATCTCTGTATAATATTGTTTATCACATTCACCTAAATTATACCCCTCAGTATATCAGTATGTTACCTTTCTGGGCCTTGCGTCTTGATTTCTAATTCATATTATTTGTAATCAAAAGTATATTAAATTTGTATATTTAACCAAGGTTCTTTAGTTTTAAATCAATTTTGGAAAATAGATAGTGCGTGGGTTTGCTGACATAGCGCGCGTATCTCTTGTGTTATTAGGGATCCAACCATGTATAAAATACCTTTAAAATCAGTACCTAATAAAGTGTCTAGAATCGGTATCATGTGTATTCGTTTTAGTTTTAACAGCTGGTAATAAAAAAAATTCTAACAATTTTAAAGCAAAGAACAAACTAACGAACGCCATTTTCTTTCGTGTCACGCTCAATTACTTAAAACTAACCAAACTAACCTTTCTAAAGTAAATCTGGACGTTAAAGAGTGTGTTCATAAACAATGTTTTTGTATAGCCTCGTTTTCATGCGAGAAAACTGTTGCATTATATTTATGAGCTACGAAAAGATTCAGGACATATTAAGAAATAGTTTGAAAAGAAAGTTTGTGAGCAATATTTTTATGTCGTACATTAAACAATTGGACCGTGGTATTATTGTATTAAGAATTCTCCCGTATAATGACATAAATTTTCTTCTTCCACTTCCGGTCTTAAATGGACAACTTTAGAAATGAAAATTTCACAGAAAAAGTACCAGCGGCATCACACATACGACGAAACACGCTTCCAATTATCAAGAGAATGCGGCTGACATATAAATAAAATGACAAATGGTTGTCGGCCTAAATTAGGTTTTCAATCCAGATAAGCGTTTTAAATTATCTGAACTGGTTCGTTGAGCAGAAGTCCGATAATCGCGATGTTTCTCTCTATGGTTGTGCGTGGCTTAGGTGAGATATTAAGGAAAAGTTATGTGTCTTGTGTGTGCACGAAGCATGATGTGAACATGACAAATTTCCTATCTCCATATAAGATATATTGGTACAACTAAGTTGTAGTTCATGAATAACTAGAATAATAATTTAGTGTTCTTAGATTGTTTTGTAAAGATTATTTAAATGTTGAATCTGAAACTACTGTCAGTTATTTTTTGTATATTATGTATTTATTTTAATATGATGCGAAAAGCCAAAAACTAGTACCTTGAAAGCAATTCAAAATAAGGGAATGGGACTATTCGCCGTAGTAAGTAAGTAGAAATTAATAAAATAAGTAATAAAGGTTGCTTATAGTATACAGTGTGTATTAGCCCAATGGAATAAATTAGATAATAAATACATGGAGGCGTGTCCGAAAAAACGCTCGGACACATCGATTGGTATTTCTAGTTGCAGATTTTTCTCAATAAAAACTTTTTATATAAGACCCACACGAAAAGAGCTTATTACATAACCCATTTTAGCCTGTTTGCGTTATGTAATATACTATATTATCGGACTGAGTGATGTAATGAACTTATTACATTATATGTCATTTTTAATCAAACTATGATTTTTTTGTGCCGTCAGTCAATGTCACTTTTTGTGTAATGTCACTACATAAATATGAAAACCATTTTGAGTACATAAAAAAATCATAAAAAACCAAAATTCTGGGTCTTATATAAAATGTTGTATATCACACGTACGGTAAAGGCTCATTACAGCACTCGTGTGGTTACTACCATATTCCCCACTCGTTACTGTAATGAAGCTCATACCGCACTAGTAATATAAATAACTATTATGTGTCATGTAACTTTCTTATTTTAAATGCAACACCCTGTATATTATTCAATTTTTGGATTCTTTAGAAAATTTTAGACATATTTCATGTACAATATCCTATACCTATCTTCAACTGTTTCGGAAATATTAAGTGTTTTCAGATTTATTGCAAAAATCAACAACACACTAAGAAACTAATAAGTAATACTGTTTATTTCTTGATAATGTAAAAAACAAAAAAAAAACATTAATGTCGGAGATGTTGAAAATTGATATTAAAATGTTTTTACTGATATGAAATAAAAAAAAGGTATAAATAGTTTTGTTTACTTTTGTTTAAAACGCCTGACCTTAGCAAATTGTTGTATGTCTGCATGACAGCAGTTGTCAGTGTTATAGTCGTTTGAATTTCGTTAACTGCATATCAGAAAAATGATTTATTTAACAGAAATGCACAAAATAACAATTCTACAGATGATTGGTTATGGAGATAAAACACGGACACAAATGAAAGTTGCTTGCTTATTTCATAAAAAAATTCCTAATTTGCCGCCTATAGCTCAAGGAACAATTAGTAAAATAGAAAAGCAGTTTCGCCAGCTTGGACTTGTAAAGCGGATAAAAAAAGTAGCTGCCAATGCAATAAGTGATGATACCAAATTAGATATTATGCTTGAGTTTCAGGAAAACCCACATACTTCTAGTCGAAAAACAACCCCAATGTTCGATGTTTGCCATTCATTGATTATTCGAACTTTACAAGAAAATAAAATGTATCCCTATAAAATGATCCCATGAGCTCATGGAAGACGATTTTGATAGGAGAACGTATTTTTGTGAACAAGTGATGGCAATGTTAGATAGCAATGTGATCCAATTAGAACATGTTTTGTTTTCTGATGAGTGCACCTTTACACTTCACGGTCATGCTATTGGTCTAGGGAAAATCCTCACTGGATGAGAGAAGAACATACTTAATATCCTGAAAAGGTTAATGTTTGGGCAGGAATTGTTGAAGATCATATTATAGGTCCCTTTTCCATTAATGGCTATTTAAATGGCGATAATTATTTAGCACTGCTCGAAAATAATGTCTTGCCAACTTTGACAAACTTATATCCTGATCCAACAAACCCACAACTTCCAGCGAATATGATATGGCTTCAGCAAGATGGAGCACCGTCCCATTACCAAATCAATGTCCGGCAGTACCTCAACCGAGTATTTCCAAATCGGTGGATAGGGAGGCGTGGATCGGTGGAATGGCCAGCACAATCCCCTGACCTGACGCCATTAGACTTCTTCTTATGGGATTATGTCAAAAGTATTGTATACAAAACTAAACCCCTCGACTAAGCTGACTTAAGAAGACGAATAACGCTTGCGATTAGATCGGTCACGCCTGAGACGTTCAGAAACGTTAGAAGAAATTTCTATTTAAGATTAGGATGTTGCCAAGACGTTCGCGGCGAGCATTTCCAACATCTTCTACATTAATGTTTTTTTTTTTTGTTTTTTACATTACTAAGAAATAAACAGGATTACTTATTAGTTTTTTAATGTGTTGTTGGTTTTTGCAATGAATCTGAAAACACTTAATATTTCCGAAACAGTTGAAGATAGGTATAGGATATTGTACATGAGATATGTCTAAAATTTGCTGAAGAATCCAAAAATTAAATAATAATATACGGGGTATTGTATTTAAAATAAGAAAGTTAGTATTGGCCACTGTTACATGACACATCCTGTATAAAAAGTTTTTATTGAAAAAAATGCGCAACTAGAAATACCAATAGACGTGTTCGAGCGTTTTTTCGGACACGCCCACATGTATTTATTATAGAATTTATTCCATTTGGCTGATACACACTGTATATTTAAGTTAAATTCCAATAGCCCTAATAAAAAATTTAATTACACTACAATAGGGTACAATTAATTATAAGGATATTATAAGGTATTACTGATGGGATAATTAAAGGTACTTGGTGCCTTCCGTAACAAATTATCTCTTCTCTCTTTGTATAAATACTCACATTTTTGATAAGGGCTTCAGTATCGTAAGAACCGTGATTTTGATAATGATCGCAAAAATATTGAGTAAAAGAGAAAAAGAATTTTTTTTTTTTTAATTTGCGTTCTTAATGCTTTAAGTAAAAGTGACGGTGATGTAAAATTTTGGAGATGTGAGCGGAGAAACATATGTAAGGCAAGATTACATACAAGAAACGACGAAGTCATCAAAAAGGTCAATATGCACACGAACGATTCTTCCACAGTCTCTATAGAAGTTGCATAAGTAGTGACTATAGTATAAAGAAACGTGCTGCATATAAAAAGCGCGAGGCAAGCTTTCATGGAGGGATGGTCCACTGGAATAAAAGCACCCTCGGAAAAAGGTAAAACATCGTTCGTCGATGGCAGCTTACTAACATTTAATTACAAAACGGACTGGAGACTATCATGAAGACATGAACGCTGATGTCTTTGAAGAATATTTTCAACAAATGCTAGATCTTATTCCTTCTGGGTCTGTTATAGTCATGGATAATGCCACTCAAGAAAGTCCGAAAAAATATCAACGTCCTCTTGGAAAAAAAATTACATCATTCATTGGCTTACTATAAATAAGAAGATATAATATATGCTGAAAAAGGAGCTACTGGAGACTGTAAAGTTGAATAAACCTCTTTGTACGAAATTTGTTGTCGATGAAATCTCTTCAAAACGAAATATAACGGTACTTCGCCCTCCGCCATATCACTGTGAATTAAACCCCATAGAATTGGTGTGGGCGCAAGTAAAAGGGTTTGTAGCAAGGCATAACACCACCTTTAAAATGAGAAACATTGGAAATCGATTGCAAGAGGGAATACAGACAGTGTATTGTGAAAAATGGAGTAAGTGCGTCGAACATGTGATTGAAATAGAAGAACATGCTAGAAAAAACTGTAGAGCCCCTAATTATTTGTCTGGAACCAACGACGATAGCTCATTGCACTACCCGGAACATGATGACTAAAATTTAAAAATCAAGTTGTTTTATTGTACATAGTAGATTTGATTTATATATTTTCATATTATTCTTACTTCTATATAAGTTTTTATCTACTTAATAAATCTCAATTATCTGCCTATCTCTATAATTATAATCAAGTACAATAATTATTATACTTTTTATTCTAATAAACTACCTGAAGTAACGGCGCTGTCACCTTCATTTCATTCACCAAACTCGTCTTTCTTTGGTATGCAAATTAGGGTGACCCTAATTTAGGGCTATTTCGGAGTGTGTAGGTCTTAAATATCTAAAATACGGAATTTTGAAAAACTGTCATTGGAATTTACCTAATATTTATAATGCAACCTTTAAGTTGCCCACCCTGCTTAATAGGTTCTGTCACTGCAAATTTACATTTTATTACTCTCTGGCATTAAGAAACGGAGTATAATATGAAAATAATCGTCAAGAGAGCAAAGATAATGGTAACATGTGGGACGAAAAAAAAGCTAGAATACACAATATAAGAATGAGAACAAGAACAAGAACAAATTATAAATAGTTTAGTACAAAAATAACGGAAGAAGGGCGACTGGAGGAAAACAATAGGACTAGCGGAAAAACTGTAAAACAGTATGGAAAAACTTCTCCTGTTTCAATAAGAGGTTACAAAATGTACAAATTTGTAAAGGTTTAGTTACACAAATAGTCTGCACATCGGGTTCGGAAATATGGATAAAAGAAAGTTAGATAATTGAGGTTAGTTCAGGTGAGTTTAGTCAGATGATAATAATGGGAGAAAATAAATGATTATAGAGGTAACGAACTATACAGCGTGTACGTGGATTTGCTTGCCAAATGGAAAACTTCTTTATTATCAATTTTTCGAAAAAAGTTATTCTTTATAAAAAGTTTTGCTTTTAAAATTATTAAGATTGGCATAAGAATTTCTTTTTAATGTTGTACAGGGTGTCTCAAAAAACGAAAAACTTTAATTCTAAATGTGAAAAAACTTTATACCAATATTTATTAACCCGCAAATTGGAAAGAGCGAAAAGCGCATTAAATCGTCAACTAATTTGTAGTATACAGGGCAATGAAAAAGTTTTTTTTTGAATAGTTACTTAACATTTTTGATAAACAATATGGATAAATAAGCCCCTCACGTTGTTCATCATACACCATACAGAACAACAATAAATTATTGTTTTATTAAGTAAAGTTTTAAATAAAGCCTAATAATTATAAATTAAACTTTTACCTGTAAATAATTAAATGTTAAGGTAAAAACCTGTAAAGACACGTTTTACGAATTGACATATGTCAATAAAACTTTTCTAGTTTGTATTTTTTCCTCTAACAATGAGTTTAACTGATCAAGAAAAAGTCCAGATTGTTTTAATAGTTGGAAATAAGTATCGCACAAATAGAAGCAGCCGAAGAATTTAACAATAATCACCCGGAAAGACCAACACCAATAACCCATCAAACAATAAGTAATGTTATGAGTAAATTTAAACGGTGCTCTCCAAACTTTTTTCAGAGAAGAGAAAACCAAGGTCAAAATAATCTTCCTCGCTTATACGATGAAAATGATGAACTTAATGTTTTGTTCTACATCAACGAATTCCCTAAAACTAGTTTAAGGCAAATGTCTCGAGATTTGGACTTAAAAATCTACTTCATTAGAATGGTTCTAAAAAAACATAAAATTAAACCTTTTAAGCCAAAATTTACCCATACATTATTACCCAGGGGACTCGGAATTGAGACTAGATTTTTCTGCGTGGTTATTAGGCGTTATGGAGGACTATCGCCGTTTATCTTTTAAAATATTTTTTTCAGGCGAAGCTGTTTTTACGACCAACGGTATTGTAAGCTCTCAAAACTCCCGTTATTGGTCATTGGATAACCCTCATTGGGTTATACAGTGCCGAAACCAATATTCTGAAAAAGTAAATGTGTGGTGTGGTGTAGTCGGGGACCGATTGTTGGGACTAATATTTTTTGATGATAATATAAACGGTGACGTGTTTCTAAATTTTCTAGAAAATAATTTTAGTGATATGCTGGATGACATACCTTTGGCCGGTATACGAAACTGATTGTTTCAGCTAGATGGGGCTCCCGGACATTTTGCATTGCAAGTTAAACATTGGCTGAACAGAAATTTTGCTAAAAGGTGGATAGGAAGAGGTACAGATCAAGATTGGCGTTTTTGTCATTGGCCAGCGAGGTCTCCGGATCTCACCCCACTGGATTATTTTTTGTGGGGTGTCCTCAAAGAAAGGGCATATAAACGGCGAGACAGAGAACACCTCAAGAGACGAATAATTCAGGAATGTGCCGGGCTACGGGGATATCAACTATCGAATGCCGTCAGAAGTTTAAAAAAAAAAATATTAGGTGTATGATGAACAACGGGGGGGGGGGGGGGGGGCTTATTGAAATTTAATCTTCTATGTATATTTGTTCGTGTTTACTGTATAATTACTAGTAATTGAAAAACTTGTTATGTGTAGATATGTTAATATGATTGTTTAATAAATTTTAAATAAGGTTGTAAATTATCTAAATATTTTAATCACTCTGTATACTAAATTAACCTGCAAATAGTACATTGATGGCTTAATAATAAATATTGCGATGGCATTTATCCATATTGTTTATCAAAAATGTTAAGTAAGTATTCAAAAAAAACTTTATCATTGCCCTGTATACTACAAATTAGTTGACGATTTAATGCGCTTTTCGCTCTTTCCAATTTGCCGGTTAATGAATATTGGTATAAAGTTTTTTTACATTTAGAATTAAAGTTTTTAGTTTTTTGAGACACCCTGTACAACATTAAAAAGAAATTATTATGCCATTCTTAATAATTTTAAAAGCAAAACTTTTTATAAAGAATAACTTTTTTTCGAGAAATTGATAATAAAGAAGTTTTCCATTTGGCAAGCAAATCCACGCACACGCTGTAGATAAGAAAAAAACAAAAATGTAGACCCAAGAAAACCTGGTGGGATGAAGTTAGACTGGTAGCACGACAGGCAGGAATTCGGGGCAACGAAATACGGCTAGAAGCATAGTACCAAAAGGAGAATTCTTCCGCCACTCAAGTCGTCATGTCTCATACCCTTAAGGGTAGAAGGGCTTTAAGACGAAATAAGTCAGTGTATTTGAAATATTTCTCGGGACTTCTTGTTCTTTCAAAAATGACAAAAAAATCAAAACAACTATATTGAGAAACATAATATTTTTCTACTGTAGTTAAGTAATTGAGTTCCTATTTCATGGCCTAAAAGCATTATGTGTCATTAGCAATTTATTATTTCAAATCATCCTTAAATAACTCGGTAATAGTATTTTTCACTGGGAGTCTGCTTTACTTTTTAGCAGCCAACGCTATAACGGTAATTTATTTTTAAAGAGACCATGACTCACCGAGGAAGATATATGGATCGAAACAGAATTCTAAAACAAGTTTTGACATATTCGATGTCCGCTAAAACCTCTGCCATTCAGAAGGAGCTTTACCAGAGTATCGTTTTCCCATTTTCTTTCGATACCGTATAAATTTCTGTATGAATATCACATGCGGTCTAGTTTATGTTTTGTGTTAACACATTTTGGTCCTTCACGTTGCCTCTATAAGCCATAGGTTTACGTGACAGGATAAAGAAACGTTGAAATTTATAATGTGCACTTTGCCGGCATCTATGGGCACGGGTTAAATCGACCTCTGAACGACAAAAGTTTCGTGACGCGGAATATGAAATTTTGAATATCGTATTCCCCAACAGTGACGGACTGGCATGTTGCGATACAACTACAGATAGTGCAAAATAATAGAAACTTAAAGATTGTGAACTGTATAATTGACAACTTATAGCGTGTCAACAATTAATCGCTTGTTCGACTGTTCCGAATATTACCCTATTGACAATGCCAAACTCTTTTAACGTACAATGAAATGGTAGGTACCAAGCTTAAGACATAAGACGTAAGAAAATATAGATTTTTTATACTTTAATTGTTGTGCCCATATTGGATTGACAAAATTGGGAGCCCAGCAATTTGCGCATGACCCTTTGATACCGCTTGTTCACTGGCTAAAAGCTACTCCAGGCATTCGAACAACCTCTAAAGGCGCCAGTAACGTAAATATGCTCTTCACTAATATCACTAACCTGAACTAACCTTTCTTCTAAAATGCAAGTACGAATAAAGAATTTTGATTTTGATTTTTGAATGTCATTTAAAACAATTAAAAGAAGTATGTTAATACACTGGTCTAATATCCAAGATGATCCCACGTTGTGTTGATTCCAGCTTGGTGAACACGAACAGTACAAGACAGCACACCAATGTAAAAGTTACAGGCTTATAGGCTCAGTGATCTTCCAACGAAGATCCCCTTCAATAAGCAGCAAGTGGCGAAAAAAATACGTAGGTATACGTAGAACGTATTACGTATCCAAAAAAAAATGTCAAAAATGAAACCAGAAAATAACCACAAAATAAAAACTGAAAAAAAAACTCCAAATTAAACACCAAAATCAAAAGAACGAATTTCTATCTGATTTAATTAATTCGAAAATAGACCCTACCTTATTGGTTGTCCGATGCTACAATCTCAAAAAAACAAAAAAGGAAAGTGAGGTCTCATATGCAAATCTGAAAATTAAATTGCACATGTTGGAGAAAATTGAGGTTATAAAAAAACAAGTTAAGGAGACAAACAAAAGGAATAAAAAATCTAACCCTATCAGAAATGAGGACGCTCTACTACCACATGATGTGCCAACTAAAGTTGGTGGACCTCTACAAATTAATTAAAAAGGGACCGCTTAAAACCCACCGACTTTTACATTCATGGGTGATCTTAAGTGAAGTGACGTAAAGTCAAATCTCCTCGAAAAAGGTAAAGATCAAAACACAGGTGACCCTTAACTGTATTTTGGTCTTTTGTCAAATAGGTACGTTTACTGAGCCAAATGATGAAAGTGATCTCGGTTCGATGAAATGACAAAACCAAACAACCGTGATATATGCGTAATATGCAATTTTAACAATTTTTGAAATTTTAATCGAGAACCTACGGTGAATAGAATAGATTAAAAGAAAAAAATCGTTGGACGTAGCACCTTTTCTCGCCGCAAATTTTAAAATAAGTTTCGGAAATAACAGCAGTTCTGGAACTATTTCAAACTTTCATGCAATGACTATGAAAGAAAAGATTACTTACAGTATTGCCAAACGTGACCGGTTTTAAGTTGATTAACAATTTGCGCATGCATGCAGATCCGCGAAAGGAGTAATTGCAATAGCATTTCTACACTATACCTACATGGGTTAAATTGCTGCTAACCGGTTTCTGAATCGTCTTTTTCAAATTCACGGCGTTTTAACGTCATGATGACACAAAAGAAAATAATATAATGTGAATTGACATGAATCACGAAATACAATACTGCCAACAAAATGACAACCTGAATCGAATATATCTCTGCGGTCTAAAATTTAATTAAAACCATAAGATTTGAAACATTTTTCTGTATTTTAAAAATTGTTTTTGGAAGTATGAACGCTTTATTATTAAATAGCAATATGTTATTATACTGTGGGTAAAATATTTTGTGTGTTAAACGTGGTTAAAAAGCCAATAGCGGCTTAAAAATAATTAAGTAACTTGTAACAACCCATACAATGTTTTCTTTCGAAAAAAGTGCCAACGATTTTTTGGCTTTAATGAGTTATGGCGCAAGAACTGCGAAAAGTGCAACATCATCAATATTCTAGAGAGAACTAACCAAGGTTCAAATGGAACTACTCGACGAATATACTATGAGATAATTCAACTACTGAACTGAACATAACCCCAAATTTTGACAACAAAAACATTTAAATATTCAGATCTCTACTTCGTTGAAGTAAATTTAAAAGAAACCAAATTTGACTGAAGAATGTACCAAAAATAACTTTCATGTGAGACAGTGGCCTGTAAAATATAAGCATTTTAACTAAAGAAGTAAACTTAATATCCACATATAACACAGAAAGGTAATGGATACAAATATCTCATATAAAACTATGTAGTATCCTATAAATATGCAACTTCATCAAAAATGAACGAGGTTACTGCCACCATCAATACTTCATTTTTATAAACTAACTATGTTTAAACTTATATTTACTCTTTAATGATATATTATCATTTTTTAAAACCAATCCAATAAAACTGTGCAATCTGCAATAATATTAATATCCGATTGAACAAGATGTTGAAAATGTTAAAAGGTCCGATATGGGCGCACGCTTCAGTAAAGATATATGCGCCAAACACATAATCGGTTTTTAATTACATTCGACAAATTGCTCTGATAGTAATTATTTCTGTTTATTATCCATTTCAGCATGCACGCAAATTTGTATCATATGATATAATTTCGAAAGGTTCGGGAAAATCTGGTTAAAATAGCGGTCGGTTCAAAATTGTGATTTATTTCGTATATTTATCATCACAGATAGATCGTTTTATGTTAAATAAAAAAAATATTTAGTAAAAGGTTTAAGGAATAAGAATAATATTAGTTTATGTAAAAAGAAAGAAAAAGTGACTTTGCAATTGAGTAGTGGACCGGTAAATAGTTCTGTAGGCCATGCACTTACCAGTGCGCGAACTCTTAGGTCGCATGATACTTGCCTCAGGTTCAGCTGACAGTACACCATGGAGGAGATACGTATATGAAAAGTTTCAAATAATTTCGGAATTGTTAGATTATACGCTTATTACTTTTTGTAGTCCCTTTGGTCTTATGGTGCTTATAGACAGACAGACAACAAAACATCAACCCAAGCTCCACCGCGTATATTGATCGGGTCTAGTTTGAATAAAGTAAAGCAAGAACATCGCAACATCCCCGCGATATGACTCTCGTCATATACGGTCTTCTCGGAATAAATATGCTTCTACCACCATCTTCGGGTCTTTCGTTTTTTCCTTTTTACTACAACATTCAGAAATATATAATAATATTAATAATAACAAATGTCTTTATTTCTGAATACACAAATAATTCATCCCATACAAAAGAAATTTAAAAACAAAATGGTATGTTCAGAAAAAGGCGAAGTTCAGATGTGGTATTTTAGAATACCTTTCTGATCAACTAAACCTGAAGTGAAAAATAACTCTAACATATATTTACATATCTACATAACTACATAACTGGTGGTGTATGTTACATATTAAACAGATCAATTCTACCGGTTACCTCTAATGTATTTCGTATACTTTAATTTGAAAGCAGATATTGGAGGATTTTTTGAAATTCTACGGAAGGGAGTTGTAAAACTTTGCAATGCTGTATAAGAAACAGAGCTCAAAAAAGTACGGTCCGATGATGTGGCGGCATTATCTTACCTCTAAACCTAATGTTAAGTGTATGAACATGTGTGTTCGAAAAACAATACGATTGTATAGATATCTATCTAGAACACTTTAAACTAATAATTTTATAAAAGAAACATGGTAGAGGAAATTAAAGTCTTATTTGTTATATTTCACAACTTAATTCAGCTTCCTGACACGTGTTTCAACCCTTGCGGATCAATATCAAAGGAATATAAGACAACACCAAATTCTACATGTCATTAAAATAAAATTTTATTTTAATGACCATAAATTTTACCAAGCATGTAGTAGCCCATCACAACTCCATTATATAAAAGAAACATGCCTGATGCAACTCTCTTCTCTCAGTCATATCCAGCCATCCGGACTTAATTAGTTTATGGGATATATGTTGATATTTTCGGACACCGGAAGTCTTAAACAAGAGTTTTGAACAAGCTGTATCCGACGCTTATCGACACTGTTAAGGCAACTTCCATAAACAACATCACAGTGGCTAAACAGTGAGAGTACCAGAGAGTCGCACAATAAAGTTTTTACCTTTCGTGACCAAATATGACGCATATGGTACAACAGTTTCAATCTTACAAAGGCATTTTGTATACATCTTGACACATGCGCACTAAATCGTAAGGAACTATCAAAAATGATGCCCAGATTGCGTACATTGTTTCTCACTGGCAATGGGGTATTATCTATCTTAACATGAATTTCACTTTTAACCTGATCGACATCAGACTTCCGACCGAACACCATCAAACAACACTTTCCAGAATTTAGAATAAGGGAATGTTCTAATGATAATTGATTTAAGGAATGTAATTCCATACTCATAGTCCTACAATTCTCAACAGCATCGGTCCTGTCAAATAACATGTAAATTTGTCGTCAGCTTAGTTATGAGTAGAGCACTCTCTTAGCGATCTGAAGTGAAACGACGTGTAAATGGCATATAAAAGTGGAGATAAGGCAGAACCCTGTGGCACGCCATTCCGAATTATAATGGGGGTTTATATTATGTTGCCGATCCGAACGGACTGAGTGCCATTTGACAATACGTTTCTAGAAAAGAGAACCGCATTTTCGGAAAGACCTATATGATGCAAAATGGCTAAAAGCAGCTCGTGGTGTATGTTGTCAAAAGCCTTGGAAAAATCTAGTAATGCCAAACTGTAATTTTACCGTCGTCAATAGCTTGAAAAATGTCGTTAGTGACATTGGCTAGTGTTGTGGAGCATCGATGGTGTTGTCGAAATCCAGACTGTGTTTCTGGCAAAATGCCATTACTTTCGAAGTGTTGCGATAGTTGTATATTTATAATTTTTTCCAAAACTTTCGACAAACAAGGTGAAACACTGATAGGACGAAGATCGCAAAACTCCCTTGGTAAGACCACCTTAGGAAGTGGAGTCACCAAAGCACTCTTCCAAATTGTTGAAAATACTAAGTTTTGAACACAAAAATGGATAATGTGCGCAATATATGGCAATAGAAATGGACATCCTAATTTCAGGAAATAACTGCTAATACAGTCGATACCCTCAGCCCTAGATTTAATGCCCAATATAATTTTGAAAATATCAACTTCAGGCACTTCTTTGAAAGTTAAGTTAGAGGATACTTTTGCATTGACTTTACTTTTGTACATATTATTTAGATTTATATTATTAACAGCTTGAGGAAGTTCAACGTTAAAAAATAAATTGAACTTCTTAGGGTTTTTAAGGGTTTTTGTATAGATTTAGGAATCGAAATTTTTTTAGGTCTTGCCATACATTTGAGGAGTTGTGTAGTCTTGCATCAAAAAAAGCTTTTTTTTTTCCTACGAATTGTTAATGTTGCAAGGTGTCGAATGATTTTGTGATAATCTCAGTGTGCACGCGACTTCGACATTTTAAAGCTCGTCAGAGCTCTATTTCTTGTCTTAATCATGTAACATATTGTATCAGCTATCCACGGTTCATTTTTCTTTTTTTTCATTTCTCACCATGCAGTGTCGTCGTGTGACTACAATTGCGACAGCAATGATTTAGCAGCTTAATTTCCATCAAGTTACATCGAGTGATGTTGTCAAGCTATGGAGGTAACCCTCTTTCGAATTACGGTACGAGCGCTAGCGAATCAAAATAGTGTGTAATATGATTCTTATCACTATTAGCATGTAATATATTATAATGCAGTTGACAAATCAAAAAACAAAAGACAGTGACAAATCAAAAGTAAAACAAGCGTCAGTTTGTTAGCCATCAGCTGTAATCGATTGACGTTTATACTAATTGCAAAACTGCCAAACCCAAGTAGGCAATCGAAAATACAGGGCCACGAATTTGGCTCCGTGTCGCTTCTGTCTCGTTTAGTTTTCTGGGCTGAAAGTTCGGATTATTATTAAATTTGTTTCAAGAAGTAATGCATGCCGCTATAAATACTTCGAGTTATATTATTAATACGTTTTGTACTTCCTTTGAAAAGTGTGTAAAAATAAGTGCGTACACTTGTTTGTTATTAAACTTACCCAGGCAAGGGCCTAGCGACACATAAAGCACCGGTTCCTTTAAAATTTACTGGATTTTTTCGCATTTTTCACAGAATGTTCTGCCATTAGAATACAGTTTAGCGCCTTACTACGTTTCTTGAAATTTTAATATTAGGCTCCTCGGAGCAAAACTAACCTCTGCAATACACCGGTAAGGTACCGCCGGAACGCGTGTGACACAATACTTGTAATTTAAAAGTCAATTATGTAACCTAAGGCCATTTCAACGGCCGCCGGGCTTCAGGCCCGGTGTTTCGGGCGCACTTCGGGCCGTATGCTTACGGTACGTATGCGCCCAACATTGTTAAAATCAATACCTGGTGCTGACATGTAACTATACATTACTTATATTTATATATATTTAATTGTGTGGGGGCATTAGGCCCTAGGGTAGATTTAAGTTACTGCAATGGCTTTGTAAAATAATAGGTAAATATAGAATTTTAAAATGGAAATGGTTCCCGTCAGATCACCGAAGTTAAGCGGTGTCGAGCGCGGTTAGTACTTGGATGGGTGACCGCTTGGGAAACACCGCGTGCTCTTGTCTTAGGAAAGAGTGTAAAATGAATCAACATCAAAACCGGATGAGATCGGATATCCCGTAGGATGAAGGTGCCGTTTCACACTCCCCAGTCGGTAGACCGCACGATTAAAAACCGTACGGTTGATGACCGGTTCAAGATGGCCTCAGATACGCTAACAAACCGTAAAAATAGTAAAATAAAAAAAAAAAATTAAACCTACCCGAAATTGATACTCGCAGCTTCAAAAATATAAATATGGTCACATTAAATCAAATTCCATTTTTTATCTACTTTCAACATTTAAAAAACGTTGGAAAAGGGAGCCTTTAAAAAGTTCAAATGCATAAAGGCCAATTATTTTTCCAGACATATCTACCTTCCTACCCTTACAACTTGTTTTTCTAAAAAAAAGTCACCATAAAGTCTCATTCCTTGTTTATCGGGACACACTTGAGTTTTCAATTAAGGAAAAACGTGCCGCAAAGAAAAATACAAAAAGTTTAACAGACAAGTGCCCATTAAACGTTAAGGCACAAAAAATCAATTACAAAGAAAACTGTCACGTGTTTAAGAGGTTGACATAAAAATCATTTAAAGTCCTAAGGTACGAGGGCAAAAATGTCTTTTGTTAAAAGGACGCCAAAATATATAAATTTAAGGCAGTTTAAACATAAACGGAATTTAATTTACTAAAAATCTTGAAATCAGACGGTTTTCATTTATTGGTATGGCAATTGATTGTTGATAATTATGTTGATAGTGATATTTTGTTACTATTAAATTAAAGCTAGCCATTAAATAACTAATCAGTTCTTTAGGCTTGCAATTCTACAAGGCTTTCATTTTAACTTTTTCTTGTAACAAAGTATACTGACCAGAAAAAATCCTAAAAACCAACTGTCAGCTTTGATCAGGTTGGCTAATTTTTTAGGTTAACTTAACTTCGTATTCAAAAAGCCCAATTTCCTAAATCCAAATATTCCAATTATGTGACGATCTAGCCCAACTTATAAGTTGACATATGTATCTGTAGCTGCCGCAAGTATGCGGACAAAAAACGTTTACGAAGTTGCCACATACCGTTACTTAATTGTAATTTAATATTTGTTAGCAAGGAAACCCTGTAATTAAAGGTATTAATTGAAAATAAATACTACCATATTCAAGAAACTAAGTGTTTTAAAGACAGAGACTGATGCAAAAGGTTGTGTATGCCAAAAATATACTTGCGGGTAAATTTAAGGTTTGTTCCTACCAGCTTTTCTATGCCTAAACGATTATTTCTAGCCTGTTAATTAAACTTCGCAATCGACTGTGGCAGTGGTAAATTGTGTGCGATCGTTCAGGGGACTGACTGATACAGTTCTTGGTTGGGTGGGAAGAAACCTTAAATTTACCAGCAAATATATTTTTGCCGTTTCTGACCATGTGTGAAGTTTTCAAATATATTACTATATATTATACATGTATGTTTGATTGCCTATCCTAAAGCCATTCGTTGTAATGGCAGTGTAGACTTGCCGACCCCGGCCTGGGTTACTTGAAAATTACAACAATTCAACAATATGGCGGCTC
Source organism: Polydrusus tereticollis (assembly GCA_963920685.1). NCBI lineage: Eukaryota > Metazoa > Arthropoda > Insecta > Coleoptera > Curculionidae > Polydrusus > Polydrusus tereticollis. The sequence continues at coordinate 182,204,059 of OY987327.1, read as the reverse complement.
GGCGTAGTATGGGAGTATGGGATACGGGCTTACAAGGTTTGGCGAGTCATTACAAATTCATGTTAATGTAGATAAATAATAATATTATTTTGTCTGTTGTCTGTTTGACACTGGGTCTGCACTGCCGACCGTGCCCTCCCTGCAAAGCCGCCACTGATCTAAATCGCTTGAATAAAAAAAAAGTAAAAAATAAGTAAGTTACAAAGACGCAGGGGAGCTATCGAGGCTACGTTAACAAACATTAAGCTATTTGGCTATTTGTTGATAGTTTAAAAGACAAAGAGCTTTCTGATCTAAACAAAATCGAGCTTTCGAATAGAGCCAAGGCAATTGAATGCCTTCAAATCAAATCAAATCAAATCAAAACAAGCTTAATTGTCAGAAAAAAAAAATCTAAATTTCCATTGACAAAGCAGAAATACACTGATCATACATACTTACAACTTATACTAAACACAAAAAATACATCTGTGTTTAATTGGGGAACCATTCAACCATACCCAACTAAATATAATATAATATAGAAACAAGAAACACACGGACAAATGTAAAAAGTAGTAAATAAAAGTATTAAAACCATGTTGATAAATCACTAAATTGTGTCTTGCAAATAATCCGAGAGACTATAATACGCTTTCTCCAGAAGCAATTTCTTCACTACTCTTTTAAACTTCTAGTCGCAGATTATTTTCCTCGCCGATTGTGGCAGGTGGTGTAACAATCTTTTTGTGCTTGTTACAACGTTAGTAGATAGCCCGAGTTTTTATCAAATTTTGACCAATTTAAATAATTAAATTTTTTAAAAATTTTTGAATACGCCCCTGTCTAAAAGGTTCTAGACTCAGACTGGTCTTCTTAAAATAATAACCTACGTATAGGCAACCCGTAATATGACGATATGCATGACTAGCTGTCGGAATATCACTTGCACACCCAGATGGTATTACACTATCTTTTACATTTTTGGGGATGACTGTCGTTTATTCGACGTTACCTAACCTAGTATTTTGGATGCATTTAGTTTCGGGTCAAACGTGCATCTATTTTCATGGCTTTTTTGGTTAAAATGAGTAGATTCCCGTTTTTAAGTTCAAAAGTGCCCTCCAGCTTTACTTGTCATTTCCGGAAGTCACATGGGTTTTCGAAGCAGTACGAGTCACGAGTGGGAAGTTGTTTTTTTGATAGGAAAGTCTATTTAAGGACTTTACGGCGTAGTGCCTAGGTCTGTTCGTTCTATATACCGGTCCAGAAGACTTGAACAGCAGGTGACGAAGATATAAAAATTATGGTTTTGTGTTGAAATATTCACATTTTATATGTGGCGGCAATGGCCGGATCGGAATTTAACACAGAAGCTGTCTTTTGAGCCTTAAATGGGATTGTTTCGTCACCTAGACCGTAGGAAGCCCGACCATCTGGTGAGTAGTATTTTTGGGTTTCACAAAAGGGCGTCCTAATGTTCACGTTTTGTTTTAGGCTTCATTATTTATTATCCTTCATTATTTATTATCCTTCATGATTCTTCATTATTTATTATCCTTTATTACCCTTCATTATTCTTCATTTTTCGACTACTTTATTATCCTTCATTATTCATCATTTTTCTTTTGTCAACTTCTTTTTCTACTTCCTTTATCTACTTCGATTACCGTCTATTTTTCTTTTATCTTCTGGTTCTTTTAACTCCTACATCTTTTATCTTCTACCTTTATTACCTTCTACTTCTATTTTCTACGTTTTACATGGATTTAGCCATGTGTTGAAAGTGCTTTAGTCAGTATTCGTAACCTGGAGTCTTCCTCTAAATTCTTTACCCTGCTATGGATCCCATGTCTGGAATGGAGGATGTATGTCTTAGAGAGGCCAAGACGAGTGGGGGTGTCATTTTGGATGAAGTTCCTGTTTCGGTGCATGTGCCGGTCACCCCGACGTGCTGTATGGTCAACCGTCCACATTGATCTGATGCTGGAGATTGACGCATAATCCGTCGTGCCTGTCTGCTAGAGTCCTGCCTTACATGAGCTAAGTAGCATATTTTTTCTCCTTGTTTACTGTACTAACACCACTTCCGACTAATTTTTATTAAATTTCATAAGATATAATACCAAAAAACCCTTCTTTTGAGTTTGAATAAGTAAATTTCATGTGTCCAATAATTCAGGATAATTTCACCTCTGCACTTCAGTTAAATCACTCGTAATGTACTATTAATGGGCCTAGAGCCACCTTTTTATGTAATATTGCTAAAATAACCCTTTTTTATTCACTTGTAACGTTTTGACTGGCACAATGCCACACTTACCGGACTTACTTTTATTATTTGATGACTGATAGCCACTAAAAGTCAATTTGTTAACCCTTAACTTAATTTCCTATGTTATAAACCTTTTATGTGGTGATTTGGTAGACTGTATTATATTTGTATATTCTTCCCTCTGTATATTTTTATGTATAGTGTATAATTACCCTAGCTTCGCTTAAGACTGTTGTAAATTCTTGTAGATTTCGCTTAAAGTGGATGGGTCACTCCAGTAATGTATATATTGCCTAAACTACCTATCTTGTATCATACAAAAACTTAGTTTTCAATTTAAGACCGAAACCTCCCTCGTCAAGGAATGCTTGAGTGGTTGGTCTATTTATTGTAAATTCATTTGCATATTAATCCCTAGTAGGTTTTATGCTTACCTAGCTGGAACAGGCTAGTTTCGATTTATGAAATTAACTTTTACTCGTCAAGGAGTATAAGATGTTTATTTTAATTATCTTAAATTGAGATTTACATTAAACAAAAAACGTAAGTCTTACTTTCTAACAGAAGTAGCGGTTAAATGTTTAATTTTTAAGTATTATTCTAGAACTTCCTCAGGAAGTATGCATTTTCGCACTAAAGTTATTGAGATATTATATCTGTAATTTCTTTATTTTTGCTTAATGTGATTAAGATATCCCTATAGAGTATTGAGTTATTTCTATAGCTGTAATTTTCTCTATTTTGACTTAATTTTATTAAGATATCCCTATAGAGTATTGAGTTATTTCTATGGCTGTAATTTTCTCTATTTTGACTTAATTTTATTAAGATATCCCTATAGAGTATTGAGTTATTTCTATGGCTGTAATTTTCTCTATTTTGACTTAATTTTATTAAGATATCCCTATGAATTTGTTGAGATATTCCTATATCGGTAACCTCTTCATTGGACTTAACCTCGTAAGGGATATATCTATATCTGTTTTGAGCGGGTTAATAAGAGACTGATAATCTCGGTTTTGAATGCATTACTTACTGACCCAGATATTTTAGTTACCATCAGTATGTATTTTTTGTCATTCTAGGTTTTGGTTATATCTATTAGTTAGACTTAGCTAGATAATCTTTATCTTCACCCCTAAGCCTTTTTTGCTGGGACCATAACTAAAGTTTTAAGTTTCCCAATTCTATTTTGGAATAGGGCATGTAAATGTCTTTAATTACATAACCTTAAAGTTATCATAAATTTCTCAAGGGATCTTAACCAAATTTTGGGGCATCGTAAGTGCTTCAATTGACCTTTCATTGACTTTACTATAAAGAATATTTTATTTTCAATTTTGGCATAATGAATGCTATAATTTGATTTAGTTTACATTAAATTTAAATTCTGTTTTATTTTGGTCACTACCTTTAAAGTAATTACACTTTAATTATGTTCAAAGCTTTATTTAGTATTTGACTCCTATTATTGGGTGTTTAGAAAGAATCCTCACTTCTTATTCTGTTTGATTTCCTACGATCTAATATATCTTTTAGTGGAGCTGTCTAGCTCATGTCATATCTTTTTCTATGTTATTTTTTATATCTTCTTTCTCTGATTTAGTTGCGTAGCCTTTTATTCAAATTCTTTTTCTATGTTATGTTTATTTCTTCCTATATGAATAAAATGGGTGTTAGTTGGAAAATATTATTCTTTTAATTAATAAAATAGGAATTGATTAAAATAATTGTTTTATTCATACTGCTTTCTCTTTCAGGGCTAGGGAACTAAATATTCTATTTACTCTTTTCTTTATAATCTTTTTCAACCCCTTTGGTTGATGGCGCCCAAAAATCTTATCTGAATTAAATCTACGACCTTAGCTCTCAAGCGAATTAAAAAACTGAGTGGCCGTGGTGACCCAAGTAATTAATTAATAAACATATAACAAGAACAATCATAAGGTGAATAAAGTAAAAAAGAATCATTTTTTATCCTTTTTTTATTTTTTTTTTAATTTTTTATTTTTTATTAATTATTACAGTGGTTAAAAATCTTTTTACCATTATAAGTAAAGGAAGATTTAACCATGTGCGAAGTCGGTATCGGTAGGGCTGCGGTGTGGGTGTTGCGCATGGTAAATGACGTCGCAGCGTGAATTTCTTGTTTGTACTTTTTCCGCACAAGTATTTATTTATTTATTTACAAACTCAACAGGTATCGAGATACCCTTTTACAGAGTAGGAAGCCTAGTTTCTATATTTATACCTAGTTACTATTTACAATTTACCTTCCAATGCTTACAATAAGCTATACAAAATCATTTTAAATTCTCTTAGACTTATATGAAATATATCACAATCATTTCTAATTTCATTAAATAATCTACACATTACATTGAGTGGCGCATTCAAAAAATTATTTGTAGAAGCTGATTCTAAATAAAAAAGAACAGGGTTTCTGGTTCTATATGAAGATGTGTAGAGATTAATTTGTGATAGCAAAGCAGAATCATCAATTTCATTGTTTAGGAGTTTATATAAAAATACCAGAGAGGAAATAGTTCTTCGCTCTTCTAAACTTTGGAATTTATATTTTTCCCTTAGTCTAATTTTTGAGATTGTTACATCATATGTCCCCGTTTCCTTATAGAACAAGTATCTCTGAAATTTGTTTTGTACTCTTTCGATAAAGTATTTATGATTTTCATAGTACGGACTCCAAACAATAGCAGCATACTCCAGAATAGGTCTAACATATGTAACATACAGTTTTATAATACAAGTAATGTTTTTAAAGTATCTACAGTTTCGGACAACAAATCCGTACATCCTGCTAGCCCTATTTGCAATGTTTAATATGTGCATCGTAAATGTAAGCTGATCATCAAACAGAACTCCGAGATCTTTTATTTCTGTAACTCTGTTCAATTCTGCCCCGTTCATGCAGTAGGCAAATTGTACTGGATTCTTTTTCCTGGTAAACGTAAGTACATAGCATTTATTAATATTGAATTCTAGTCGATTCTCTATCGACCATTCAAGTAAATGGTCTAGATTTTGTTGAAGAATGAGACAATCTGTGATATTATTGATAGTGGAGTAGAGCTTTAGGTCATCAGCAAACATAAGGACACTGCATCTACTAACTTGCTTAATTAGACTATTAATAAATAAAATAAACAGTAAAGGACCTAAATTGGAACCCTGTGGAACACCAGACTTTGCTATGAAATGATTTGAAGTATTGCCGTCTCATATATAAGAATACAGGGTAAAGTCAAGATTCTGTGACGGATAAAAAATAATGGTTTGCAAGATTGTCCTGGCTTCAACCCCAGCATTAACCATAATGCTCTTTTCTGGAAAATAAAAAGGCTGTTGAACAGGTAACCCGGAGTAGCACCCCAAAAACAAATACCACACCGCAAGTGAGACTCTAATAAAGCAAAATATACGCCCCTCGCCGTGGATAAATCCAATTCTTGAGAAACTAGCCTCAGAGCATAGCAACCCCTGGAGAGCTTATCAGATAACTGCAGAATGTGCTGCTCGAATTTCAACTTTTCGTCCACAAACAAACCCAAAAACTTATTAAATGCAGTACCACTCACTAATGCAGTACCACTCACTGTATTATCCTTTAAAGAAACATTATTTATCTGGCATTTAAAACTCATTATATTAGATTTTGAGGTATTAAGGGTCAGAAAATTGGCATCGCACCAGTTCTTTAGCTCGATCAAATCGCTACCAACAACATCCTCCAACTGTCCGGCATCCCTCGAGTGCCACAAAATGGTGGCATCATCTGCAAACATAGTAACTGCTTCAGATATTCCTAAAAATGGCAAATCGTTGACATAAATAAGAAACAGTAATGGTCCGAGAACAGAACTCTGCGGCACCCCGGAGGCTAATTTTAGGGAAGAGGAAACACGACTGTCAAAAATAACCGATTGATGCCTATCAGACAAATATGATCCCACCCAAGATAGCGCCTCGAAATCCATAGAGCAGTAGCCCATGATCCACACAATCAAAAGCTTTACTAAGATCAGAGAACACCGAAGCGGCTATTCCTATTCAATTTTCTGAAATACAAGACAAAATTGAAGACTCATGTATGAAAGATGAGATTGACAAAGAATATTTAAACAGAAATAAGTTGACTTAGTGCTCACTTAATTTTAGCGTTAGCGAAACAAATTATTAACGCTAATACCTATCACGATTTGTCAGATCATAGATTAGAAGCTTTTACAAAATACGAGTATGCGCAAATTTCGGATTAATAATATGTATGTATTTTGTTTCTCTTTGTTCTTAGAATTACCGTTTCATGTTTGATTAGCTGAAGTTATATATATTTATATTAATAAAAAGGAATATCAAATTTATATTTTCATACTAATTTGTTTTAATATTTACTGCATTTTAATTATGTACTATTGTAACTGTGTTACAACTGAACAAAAAATAATGAAATACTAAATCCTATATAAAATCCGAAAACTATGATTTCAATAAAGAAAATCTGGTTTAAATAAGAAAAAATCTGATTTAATCAAAAACATCTTTTTTAAAAATAAATCATGCTTTTTGCCAACCCTGATTTCCCTTGTGGTCGTAACGTACCAAAATGATGTCAATATTTTTCTTTAAATGGAACTATGTAACTCGAAAATTAATGACACCCTGTATAAATTAACAATATTGGAGCCGTCTTGTGTTGGGAGCGAAATTATTTGAAATTTTGTTTAATCGCTAAACTAAAATTAATTTTCTTTGCGGAATATTTTAAACAAAAGGGCGTTTAGGAAGTGACGGTTTACGATTGATTTTACGCCATCACAATTTAAATGCTTCAGTAACTCGCAAGACAAATATTGTAAATTGGAAGCTTAAATCTGTTGTATATTCATGGGGCTATACAAAATTATCGTTGCTGATGTTTAAAGTGTGTTGTCATAACATTCATTTACAAGTAAAATCTCTCGGTCATTATTCAGGGATGTAAAATTTGAATTTTCGCAAGTTTTTGTTTTAATCCTTATTTCCTGATCGGATTAACGTGTAAATGCACTTGTTCATTTTATGTTCAGACTTCGTAAAAAGCGGTTAAAAAATAAATTGACAAAAATTAAATTATTGTAAAAACTTTTTTCTACTACCGTGCGTAAAACACTAACTTTACACACTATGGAAGGTGTCTAAAATTTAACTTTTTTTAACTAGTGCGTAAAGTAAATTACTTTACGCACTAGTTAAAAAAAGTAAAAAATATGAATGATTACATTGATATGGATACCTGCATTTTTACTTAAAATTGGTCTGGTTGGCCATGGACAAATGGCGATTTCTGTTTGACGTATCTGAATGTTGACAATTTGTGATTTATGCCAGGTGTTTTAATGATTTTAGGAATTAGTGAAGATTTTAATACGGTAAGTTTTGAGTTGTGATATCAAATGTGTTATATTGTTATGATTTCGTTTAATTTTATTTCAGATTTTTAAATCTCAACATTATGGACAGTGATTTATCGGATTTTGAGAACACTCCGCCGAATATTGCAGATTCTGCACAGGAAGCTACTTTGAATTTGCTTTCCAACAAGTCTCGGTTAATTTACGAGCAAAAATATACATTGTTTATGAGTTGGTGCAAGAAAAATAAAGTGACAAGGTACTCAGAAAATGTTTTGCTAGCTTATTTTCCAGATGAATTAAAAAGCTATAAATCATCGACAATGTGGTCAATATTTTCCATGCTAAAGGCTACCTTAAAAATTAAAAATTCAGTAGATATTTCAACCTACCACAAGTTAATTGCCTTTCTTAAACAGAGAAGCAAAGGCTACAAAGCAAAGAAATCAGGAATATTTGAGAAAAGTCATTTCATCAAGTTTATTTTGGAGGCTCCGGATTCGAAGCTTTTAATGATAAAGGTAACTTTACATCAATTTAATTCTATTGGTAAGGTAAAATATCATATCAAAATTATAGAAGTTTTACCTTAGTTCTTAATACTTTTAGATTCTCTATAAAAAGTTTGTATTTAATAGTTATTATAGATTTTATATCGACATTTTATTATTTTAGGTTGCATTTATTATTGGCATTTCTGGGGCTTGTCGCAGAGAAGAACTGATGAAAATGACAATAAATGATGTTGAGAACAAGGAAACAGTCCTTATTATAAGAATTCCTGATTCAAAAAATGGTATGAAAAGAATTTTTACAGTTCTAAACCCAAATAATTCCATAAATTATTTATCGTACATTATAAAATATATGACATTAAGACCTCCTAATATTGAATCATCCAGATTATTTTTAAAATATGCCCAAAATAAATGTTCGAAACAACCTGTGGGCATAAACACATTTGGTAAGATGCCTTCTGTAATAGCTGAATATCTGAAATTGCCAAATCCAACATGTTATACTGGTCACTCTTTTCGAAGGTCATCTGCCACTATGTTGGCAAATTCTGGAGGAGACCTTATAACAGTAAAGAAGCATGGGGGATGGAAATCATCTGCCGTCGCAGAGGGTTACATTGACAGTACACTGAGCAAAAAAATTGACATATCGAATAAAATATTAACAAATGATGCTTCCTCTTCTAATTCCACTAGTACGTTTGACAATATTCCTGAAATCGAAATAAGTAATATTACATCAAATTTGTCTTCTGAAGTTTCAACCAATATAAATAAGAGAACTGATACACCATTTACATCTAGTTCTAATGTGGCTTGTAACAGCAGACGTGTGGATTGTGAAGATTCACAAGTAAATTCTAGACTTAAGAGCCAAGGATTAACTTTTAATAATTCTAATAGCTGTACATTTAATATTCATATAGTCCACAATTAAACTGAATATAAATCCGTATTTGTAAGTACATATATGAAATTTCATTATTGTTATTGTTCCTATAACTTTTGTTCTTAATATTTTTGAGATAACTCTCTTCCTTTAAGAAATAATCGACCATTTCAATACATAACAGCGACCCTGTATAACGTTCGGTAGTAGAAAAAATTGTGTATGCAATTCGTGCGTAAAGTGCCTTTTTTTTACTCATGTGATTTGCGAAAAATTTCCCATTCGTAAAAAAAATGCTACTTTACACCCTTGTTGCATAAATAACTATTTTATCTAAAAAAAGTCTTTTTTTCTACGGATGCTAGAAAATGTTCCACTTCAAAACGGAGAATTTCTCACGCAGTGAGAAATATCCGCCATTATAGCGAGAAATAATTTCTCACTGTTATTATGATAACCCAAGTCAGCCATAACGACGCAACGCCGACGATTAGCGCGCAATATCTACTTAGGCCATAAAACCATTTGCCGGCGTTTCCATAACAACACGACCGAAACACTGCACAATTATTATTGCTGTCACCTTGCCAAACGGGAATAGTTTTATTGTTGTTTTTTATACTAAAATAGTTCAGATTTGTTAAATTTTGATTATTTCCGAAATTGTTCAAATATAACTGTCAATTACAATTTTAAGTAAAATATAAAAATGAGTTGATGTAATATGTATTATGGATTTTAATTCTGAACCTCGTTTTGAACACATAAAAACAACGCATCCGTAGAAAAAGTACAGTGTACGACACGTGAGAAAATCACATATTTCTCCCTCACTTGATTTGCAACAAACTTCTGCGCTCGGGAGAAATATGTGATTTTTCTCACTTGTTGTACAATATACTATTTTCCTTAATAGACGGAAACATATTCTATATTTATATTGATATGTTCTCTGATCTTGACTTCAATATTAATTTTGAAATCGGGGTGCCTCAAGCACCGCAAGTTTCAGGGATGATATATTGTTGAACAATATAATAATACAGAATACTGACATTAAACTTTACTTTGAAAATTTTTTTTGACAGATTGTAAATTATTATTTTCTTAGTTTCTTCTGTTGTTCGATTCCAAATAAAAATTGAATCGTTTCTGACTTCCGTGCTGTGGTAAAATGTTATATTATTACACCCTGTTTGCGGCGACATTTTTGTTTTACGCGGCTTATGAGAAACGCGACCAATAAATGTGAGGAGAATAGGTGCAGGTGGATAGGATTATTTTAAAAAGATGAGGTATTGGGATACACCACAGTTTCTTAAATATAAAAGAATGACTGTTCCAGTTTTTAATAAATGCTTATTATATTATATTATATTATATATTACTTTTATCTATGGCCTAAGTTGCAGATAAATTCATAATTTTGGATTAACTCGAGTAACAATAAATTGATGCCATTATTCTCTATACTATCCATTTCTGGTTTTCCAATTTCTGGCGCAAAACTAAGCGTAATATTAAGCTTACAACAAACAGAAAATCCAAATACAAATGACAGAAGGGCGAGGTAAACACCGAAGAGCCCAAACGCGACAAATAAAAGACATTTGACATTTCGCTGTAACCACATGACTTTAGAATAGCGTCTTCATTGGTTAAAACGAACCTCTCGAACTCCGAACATAAAAAATGGTTATATCGAACTTTTCGAAACTTACGAACTTTGCACGAACTGAGTTTATAAATTGAACTGAGCGTTCCCTTTTAGTTCAAATTGAAACTCTTATTTCCAACGCCAACTGAACCTCAACCTCGCCAATTTTTCGAGTTCATAAATCCAGCTATAAGAGGACGAAATAGCTAACCAAATCGAGGTTCAAATTGTGTTAAATTCATATAATGACATGATATGCTAAGCTGATGAATATTAAAATTAATAAATAAATACAAATTTATTTTTGCTGTTTACAAAATCAACAAAGTTATAATATAGAGAAAAGAAAATAGAAATTATAGAAATTGACCACCACATGCTCCAAGTTTTCAAGATATTTACCAAGAACCATAAATATGCCTATTTCATCAGTACAGTTTTTTTTTTTTTTTATGTTTGTTTAAGAATTAGATTTTGGCCTTATACTTACGAAAAATATAAGTATACTTTATCGGATATTATTTTACTTCAAAAAATGAATTTTTCAAAGGAAGAGCTCATTGGCATGATTTTTGTATTGGAGAACAGTGATAACAATTGTTCTCTAGCAAGTAAAATGTATGCGACTCAGTTTCCCGAAAGGCGCCATCCAGAACCAATAAGCTTTAGCACTTTTAGCAGACTCCTTGAGCGCTTTTTTCAAACAGGGAGCGTAGATTATAAAAAGGATGAAAGGATAAAACGGTAATAAATGAGAAAAATCAATTGGCAGTTTTGTTGACAGTTACAGAAAATCCAAACCTTAGACAGGCAACTGTGTGGGAGAAGATGTTGGAATAAGTGAAAGGTCAGTTCAGAGAATTCTAAAAATACCTCATTTTAATGAATACCACATTTAACTGCACTAGGCTCCAAGTGAAAATGACTTCCAGTGTAGAGTTGAATTTTGTGATTGGGTTCGATTTCGTCTTCAAGAAAATCCATTATTCTCTATGAACGTCTTATTTTCTAATGATGCCCCGTTTCACAACTATGGATGCGTCAACAAGCATAATTTTCACTATTACGCAACCGAAAACCTAAGAATCATACGACAATAAGTGGACTACCAACATCGTTGGTCAATAAACGTTTTGGGAGAAATTGTTGGAGAGCGGGTGGTAGGCCCTTACTTTTTTATAGGCAATCTTACCGGTCAAATGTATTTCGAATTTTTAACAAACGATTTACCTGTATTGCTTTTAAATTTACCAACAAATATGCAGGCAGAAAAAATATGGTTACAACAGGATGGAGCTCTAGCCCATTTTTCGCGTCGGTCAGGTCAGAGCTTTGTTAGATAACACTGGAATTAGAAATCGCTGGATTGGAAGGGGTGGACCAGTCAGATGGCCTGAAAGGTCGCCGGATTTAACCAAACTCGACTTTCTTCTATGGAGGTATGTAAATGACCTTGTTTATGCCAAACGTCCAACAACTGAGCAGAACATGCCACGAAGAATATTCAACGCGTTTGCAACAATTACACCTGCAATGCTTCGAGATGCGGAAAGGTCCTTTCAAGCAAGAATGTACAGATGCCTTGAACAAAATGGTGAACATCGTTTAAGATAAATCCGTTACTGTAAAAATCTATTTCTTAAATAAACGTGGTTGTGTTTCCATGACTGCCTAGATCTTTCTTGTAGTACTTTACTAATGAAATGGGCAATTTTATGGTTCTTGGTAAATATCTTGAAAATGGTAACACTCGTAATATAGTAATAGTAGTAGTAGTAGCGGACGGGGAGGCTTTGACGCCAAGCAAGTAGGCCAGTTTTGACCCTTTTTGCCAACCCCGTTTTAACGTCTGGGTAATGTCAGCCAGACGGGACCTACAGTTTAACGTGGGTTCCGAACCCCAGTATAACCGACAGATCAGGGACGTATATAAGGGGGGGTCAAAAGTCCGCCGCCAATTCTGTGGTCAAGATTTTTACCTCAACCATACGAATACCACTGATAATCCTTCATTTGGCTCAAGGGTCGACAACATGCCGTTTCTAAAGTACCTACTAGACTAGAGTGCCGTTGAGAATTTGTCGGTGTGTGTTGCATACGCAACACTACCCTGCAAACTGAAAAAGTCTGCTAGGCCAGCCCGGGCTTGAATCAGGTACCTGTAGTATGGGAAGCGAGAGTGCTGCCACGCGACTAGGCCATCACCTTTGTAAAACAAAAAAAAAATTGGATTTAAATTCTGCCTTAGAAAGTAAAATAATATGAAGGGTGCTTCTTGAAAATCCTAAGAAAAACTAGTTTGAAAGGTATTCTATGGTGGGCCTTTCGATGTAAAGAACTGAATAGGTAATAAATAAGTTTAGAATGCAAGTAATATACATTGACGTATGCTATTGCCGAGCCTCTTATTGCTACCTTGTGTCTTGAAAACCCGGACTTTGACAAATGAAGGGAATTGTTAACAAAATAATAAAGATTTTATTAACTAACGCAACCTTCGAGTAAAAATAATTTAAATAATAAGATAACAGCGTAACAAAAGCTGTTATTGCGTCCGTAGATATTTTGAACAGCTCTTAACAACCGTTTTAAAAAATTACCAATTTCTTCTTCTATGGCTAATGACATTAAAGAAAAGCTTTATCAACCGCATCTTTATATGTGCAGCAGCTAACGACTTCAATTAAATTAAAAATTAAATCTGACTGGTTTAACTTAACTAATAGAGATAACCAAACTATACAAAAACTGTGTAGCACTTCTTAAGGACTTAATTATACAAATTCGTTACGTCTTAATATTATATTAAAACCGGAGCACGAAGATTCTCACTTTCTTATAAAGCGTAGGATTACAAATCAATGCATTTAAAACGGTAAACCTGTCTGCTTAGCATTACGTTAATTTATAATTAAATCAGAGTCATTAGGATTATTCATAAGTTAATATACCGAATGTTGTAATTGCAGATAAATTAATTGAAAATGTTTTTGATAAGAGCAACTAAATCAATCATTTAACTTGTATTCATTTATCTTGATGGGTTTTTAGCGACATAGAAGTGCATTCTGTTATTGATTTTATCGAATATTCCTGAGCCGTAAAAGTTGCAAAGCGACGATAAGATAGCCCAAAATAACACATTTTAAGCTTTCATGTGTTCCAAAGGTCCCGAGAGGTAGAAATACAAAAAAAATCCATTCGTTAATGCTCATATTTAATGGTAGAAAAACCCTCCCGCATGCATATTGGGGTCAGGTGGGTGGACCATACAGGGCTTTCATCTCAAAACGAACCACCGTAAATATATCTTGATTTTATGATTTGATAAAAAACATGTCAATTTTAATATCGAGGGGGAAATTTAATACATAATAATATCACTAACATTTTCTTCGCTCATTTTTTAAAAAAACGGAAAACTCGTTAAATCTGATGACATAAATGAACAAAAATTGACATTCACAAAGCCACCTGACAAAACAACAAAATATTTTGCCAATTCCAAAGCGCAGGTAACTTGATTAAAAAATATACTTATACCTACCTATAATTTTTCATAATTAATAATACTATAAAGATAAATGTCTTATAAAAGTTTGTAGTAGTGGAAAAAATATTATACTAACCACGGTTTAGACAGCTTATAGCCCTCGCGTCTTAAATCCCTCGTCGCTTCGCTCCTCGTGATTTAAACTTGCCGCTCGGGCAATAATGATGGCTGTCTAAACTTTAAATGGAAACCCCTATATTTTAGTTCAGTTATTTATTCCAGTATCTGTAATCGAAGTTTATTGTTTTTCCACAATTATTTCAGTACACATCATCAAGCGTAAAAATCAAAAAAATCGCCGTTTTTGGTAAAAATAAGTACATTTCATGAAAAATCAGTATATCACTACAGGGGTCAAGAAATAAGTACATGTACTGGCAAATCAGTACGTCTGGTAACCCTAATATGACTGGTAAAACTAAATTTTTCCACTACTAACCTATAACATCGCTACTATTGACCGATAATTAACGTTAGAAATCGTTTCTCTCTACCTAATAAGTTATTATTGACCATGGTCAATAATAAGGCATTAAAATCCATTATTGACCGAGCTTCAAGAATCTATTTGAACGCAGGTAACTTGATTTTTTGATTCTACAACATGAATTCATAAACATGAATAACCTGAAAGGTGATTTCTTGTGGTTAGGCAACCAGATAATTATCAATACATATTAGATTATTAGAGATGCTTGATATTGTAAAATATCGATACAATTATTAATACTATAAAGATAAATGTCTTATAAAAGTTTGTAGTAGTGGAAAAAATATTATATTAACCACGGTTTAGACAGCTTATAGCCCTCGCGTCTTAAATCCCTCGTCGCTCCGCTCCTCGTGATTTAAACTTGCCGCTCGGCCAATATTGATGGCTGTCTAAACCTTGGTTAATAATATACTATTACTACACTATATTAATAACGTGCAGAGCACTTTACTCTGCTTTGCACTGGAACTATTTCCCTAATTCAAGAGGTTTTGGTTTTACGCACTTCAGTCTTCTTTTTAAACCTTTGTTATCAATGAGCAGGATAGCCTCGACATTAACGTAGTGAAAGAGTCGTTTTTCGTTACTCTTATAGCAAACACTATGTTTCTTAGTACTCTATTTTGAAAGCGCTGAATTATTCCAATGTAACTCTTATCGCAAACCCTTACAGTAGCTAATCATATCGTACCTAAGCACCTTTCACCACTATTCTAACAAATCCATTAAACACCTAACTAAACTTGTACAACACATAAATGGCGCGTCCGCGCATTATCTTGCCGACTTATTACTAAATGCAATAAACGAGGAAGGAGATGGCGAAGTGACCACTGCATCATAAAACTTTTATTGGCGCAACTACATTTTTAAATGAAAATTAAATTATAATTTTGACAACCATAAATAAAGGAATTGCACGGGGAATAAAAGCTTAATAATATTAATTTTGCATCTAATGTTTGAAGAAATTAATATTTTATTCTTATTATTAAATCTAACAACTTTATGTCATATGTCACAAATGTGATGCTCGATTGTTTTTAAATTAATAGTATTTTCGGACAAAGCAACATTTATGTTAAATGGTAAAGTCAATAGACACAACTGTAGGTTTTGGGCAAATAAGAATCTCTACTGGATGAGAGAAGGTCATACACAACGCCCTGGAAAATTGAATGTGTGGGCTGGGCTTCTGGATGGAAATTTGACATCACAACTCTACCTTGAGGTCTTGGAAACGCAAATAGTGCCTACTATACTAAATGTGAGGGGTACAAATTATGCAAGTACATTTTTTCAACAGGACGAAGCTCCTCCCCATGTTGGTGGAAACGTGCGCGAATTTTTGAACAACACTTTTCCGAATAGGTGCATTGGTAGAGGGGGTACAATCAAGTGGCCACCTAGGTCCCCTGATTTGTCGCCTAACGACTACTTTTTATGGGGACACTTGAAGAACAGAGTTTATACCACAAAACCTCAAGATTTGGCCGATTTGCAGCGTTGAATTTTGGACGATTTTGAATTAATAACACCAGAAATGATTTACAACACAATTAAAAATTTTTATTTTTAATTAGCACACTGTCAAGCTGTACAGGGAAAACAGTTTGAACATTTAATATAAAAAATATATTTTTTCTAAATTGTACTCGTTACTTCAAAAGCTACTGATATTAAGAACAAAGTATGTTATACCAACAGTGTAACAAATTTAAAGTAAAAACTATAAATGAAAAAATATACAGGGTGTTACATTTAAAAATATAAAATTCGTTCGAATTCCAGATAAACTAAAAAGCTGGCAACAACGCAATATCGTCTTTCGATGCGTCAGATTCTCTTACACAACTGTACCAAATTTGGTTGAAATCGGCCAATAAATTGTGATGTTATTAAGGCGTTTCCAGACTTTATACACACACTATCAGTGGCGGCTCGTGATATTCACTTTAGGGTGTGCGCCGCAGACGAAAAATTTTCAAGGTGCCACGCCCCTTTTTACCTTTGTATCGATTTTCTTTGTGCTTTTTATCCCAAAAGAATATTAAAAAAAAAACGCAGTTTTTAAATGGGATTTATATTTTTTTTGTTTTAGCACCAAATTAATTTTTTTATTTTTTAAAAATTTTAATAGTTTTATAATGGGTAGATGTAGATAGTAGTAGATACCTATAAATTAAAAAAAAATTCTTTATACATAACTAATCACTAAAAGTTTCTAGTATTTAAATAAAAAGTCCATTCGTCGGTTTTTAAGCGCAACAAATGTTCCAACACTTTTTCGTCGAAATTCGGTATCTCGTGCACAAAATCCTTATTTATGGACATCATTGCCAAAGCATTTAGTCTATCGTTTGTCATAGAATTTGGAAGAAAATTTTAAGCCTTTTAAGAGTGGAAAAACACCTTTCAGGTTCAGCGGTGTTCATTGGCGTTGTCATAATTATTTTCAATAATTCTACAAGCTCTGAAAAAGTGCTTTCCAATTCATTTTTTAAAATGAATTGTAGGGTACTAGTGGAGTGGAAACAACAAAAAACACCCGCCACACCGTCAATAAGCTTTAAACTTCTCTAATCGCGTAAAAAAAACTCTAAAACAATCATATTAAATTATTGAAGTGTGTATTCAGATAGCGCACGGCGACGCCCTCTCATCGGGCGATTAACCGAATATTCCCGATCAATCCACACAGGGAAAATCCATTTAACGAGAGCGGCAAAGAGCGCCGAACGAATACACACGGCCAGCGTTGTGCTTGCTATTACAATTGTACTAGATCTATTACATTTGGGCATTGCCTATTACGATATTACTACAATAGCTAAAATTCGAATAATCTATTACATTTTCACAAAATTCATCAGCATTGGTTCAGTCAATACCACCCAACAACACAAAATCCCAATAAGCTATAGTAAAAAGTAATAAAAAATTACCACCTAAAAATTTTGATTTATTTGATTTCGTTCTTAGAGTAGTGCGAGAACTCTCTAATCGGTAAAACCACGTGACCTACATCTCCCTCGCGCCTATTGGTGTTTATTTTGTTTCTGGGGAATCACCGAGGTTCGGCGATTCGGTGCTAATGTCTTTGTTCGGTGCAGACAAATTGAATTCGGCAGTCGGCCTTTTTCTTTTGTTTACAGTACAGTTGTACAGTAGTTTTGAAGCCGCATTATTTAGTCCTTTCAGTCCGTAAAAGATTTATTTGTTTGTGTAACAAAACGACTGTGTGTTTGATCTTTTTATGTTATGTATTATTCAAAAATTGTTTTAATAAAAAATACAGGAAAAAAATTAATAAGAGCAGTTCAAACATTTTAATCTAGCCTTCTACTCAAAAAAATCAAACCCAATCCCAAAAATTGACAGTCTAGTACAATCTATTACATTTTTGAGAACAATTTCAGTACATTTGCTTCAGGTCAAAAGCACAACGCTGCACACGGCACACCATTTCAATCAGTCGAAGTGAGAGTAGGCTGCGCTCGAGCTTGAAGTCTTTCGCATTCGCCATTCTTATATATACATATACAAGTTTTCTTGATTTCAGTTAAATATACTTTTTTATATAAATTTTATTTTTGCTTTGTGCTTGGCTTTCTTAGCCAGTGCGCGCGCACGGGCGCACTTATTGACGAGCCGCCCCTGCAATTTAATTGGTAAACTCCAGACATTCAGCATCATTTTCCAATCTAGTTTTATAATATTTTATCAAATTACCTGTCGTATTGTTGGATTTAAATGCAATATTTATATTAAGCTTTTTAAAAAAATTAGAGATGTTTTCGCTTGCTTGTCTACAAACTTTTTTGTTAAATTTTAAATTTAAAACTCTGACTATTAACTGATTTAATTTAATTGAAGAAATAATTAATATAATAAATATCTACGAAAAAAATGTTGTCAATAAAAAAATAGGAACAGAAAACACACCCCACACAACGATGACAACTAAATTTACAACTATAAATAATGCATGCGTGCGTTGTAGAAATAAATTAATTATATTTGTGCTTGGTTTTTCAACTAGCATAAACACCCCTTTTTATACAAATAGGCGGAAATTTAACCACCATTTTAAACACACAACTAAACTCCAAATAGGAAACTATTGTTAACAAAATAATAGAACAGAATAATATAGGATTTTGATTATTCAAAATACAATTTGTTCTGCTTAGACAGATAGGGCGTGCAAAATGGAAAATGGAACACTATAATGTTAATTAATCGTTGCGACTAATTGATATCTAAAGCTATTAATTACCGACGTTTAAATTATAATGTAAATTGGACATTACCAGTAAATGTAAACGCGATAGTGATTTGTTAAATTTCGGAAATAATAAAATTGAATTGCTTTGTATGCGTTTTGTCGTTTTTAATTCAATGGTCGCAATTATGTCGGAAGTTTTTGATTACAATGTAATTTTAATTGTACTTTTTACGAACAATAAAGATAAGTTACCACTATGTTATCATTGGGTAAACAATTATTCTTTTTGTAAATCATTTTCATAAGTAAATAAATGTTAATTGAGCAAGTGATATTTTAGCTCGCTTTATTCGTAATCTCATCAGTATATAAGAGATCCAGGGAAAGAACATGCACTATTTTGTGTTTTTTTTCTAAGGTCTTCCAAACTTCCAATAAGTTCTTGGTGCCGTTTTAATTCAACCAGCATCTTACACAACAAATTCTGCGAGATCAGTAAGCTTCCCAGTGCTAACATAACATCTGAACGAGTTACTTGACAAAGTCTAGAAGAAGTAGAAAATATTCTGAATTAAGTAGAAGAAGATGCTATGAAGAATTCGTACTCAATTGGGCATTCCACAAAAAAAGAGTAACACTCCACGAACAAGGTTTATATCCATACCATGTACAGTGTACAGACAGTACAGCACAACGAGGAAGATTATGCTAATCGTATGTAATTTTCTGGATGGATAAATAATAATCATCGTGTTGTATTGCGTATACTTTTTTCAACACAAGTTTTCGGTAACCGTGTAGTGTAGCATGCTCGATAGTTATTTAATTGGCCCTTTCATTTTGGAGAATCGCCTCACAGAAGACCACTACTTCAATTTTTTACAAAATAAATTGCAAGAATTACTAGAGGATATTCCTGTAAATATCAGAATGCAAATGTACTATCAGCACGATGGAGCTCCTGCACATTTCGCTCGTCAAGTCGAGTAATATTTGGATGAAAGATTTCCGGGGCGTTGGATTGGTCGCGGTAGTCCTGTTAATTGCCCTCCAAGATCTCCAGACCTCACAGCAGTAGCCTATTGTTTATGCGACTGGTTTTAAAATTATATGTATAATGCAAAAGTGGACACTCGGGATGAACTAATTTGACGTATTCTAAATACTGCAGCCAAGATTAAACAAGAAAGGCATGAAACAATTACGAAAGCAACAGGCGCTCTTCGTAGACGAAGCAGAAAATGTTTAGAGACCCATTGCGGTATTTTTGAATATTGAAAATCGGATAAAAACATATGGGTTTTTCACATTGTTTTCGCGTGAATAATACACTCCCGCAGTTTGGTCCGTTCCTTCCGAGTCACTCTGTATGATATAATATATGCATTGATAAACTTATTCTACTAGTGTCCTATTTATATGACAATATTGCGTAATCACAAGTACGATGACAAGTAATTCCATCCACTTGGACATTACAACTAGGCTAGCTGGTTGATGCAAATGTCGGCCTATGGTAGAAATGATTTAGATCAGTTTAAACAGTAGTACTGGGTGTCTTTACCGGATTACCTCTCACGAGACGCTTGCAGGTAAAATTTCGTGAGAGGTACAGCTAGAGAATTATTAGGTTGAATGTTCGAGAGATGGGGTTTCCAAGAAAAGTATAGCAAGAAACCTGGAAGTACAATAAGGATGCAGATGCTTTCCAAAGCATTAAACGGATTTAAGTTTCTGAAATTTGGAGCGCCCGGCTAGGTACAAATGCAGCAATGATATTAAATATAACGGGAAAGTTATGACACACAATCAGTTTGTACATCAGCCAATTCCGCCACAAACTGACAAAGGCCTTCTGAACATCAAGCACAAGCAAGATAATGTTTGTTAGCTACAGGTTGTACATGTACAATAGGTTCTGCTTGAAGCCGAACGGTGTCGGGTGGGATGTTAGAATTTCCGTAGATCGAATTTATTCTAGATGTAATAATTCATTCAACGACCCTTGCAAGGCTGTTAGGAATGCAATGGGTTGATATGCCCATGGACTAACAGCATCTTTTTGCAGGGTTTAGTATACCGGCACTTTTCCAGTCAACAAAGAAGTGCCGATGCACAAGCGTTGCATTGATAACGTCATTGATCCATGAGCTGTGCTAAAGTTTTTCTTATCACATGTAGTTAATTTCGTCGTCGCAGGCGCCTTGTTATTAGGTAGATTTATAATGTAGGTACCGCTTGCCTTTCCCTGGCAATGTGAGGAGGTCAAGAAGGATAGACGAAAGTATTGGTCCAGTGACTCGTAAGGTCTAAGTTTCATTATTTCTAAATGGTAAGGAAACATCGATTATTGAATCAGGTAAAAGTCGACTTTTAAAATTAGGGAATAGTGAGTATTTTATTTTTTAGAAATTTGTGGTCAGCAGATTTTTATAATAATAATAATAATAATAATAATAATAATAATAATAATAATAATAATAATGTCTTTATTTAACTAGATACAATAGATTAGAAGTACAAGTACAATAGAAAGTTAGAATGTGGGTGGCGGTATCCAACTATAGCTGCTCATATACAACCACCCTGTAGAAAGTGATTACTAATTCTAATGGCTAAATAGATGATACATATTATTATAAAAATCAAAACAGAGAAAAAAAGGAGAATTAATGAAAAAGAGAAGGTTCACAGAAATTGTTTAAGAGTTTAAAGATATAAAGGTATAAACAGAATTTTTTTTAAGAGAGATAAATATCAAATAAATACAATTTTCGAAGCCCTATACTAATTATGGTTAATGGTAGAGATAATAAAGAGTACCAACATTGAGACAAACCGATTAGATAATAATAAATAAAATAAATGGTATTAGAAAGCAATGCTACTCTCAGCGCGGCCGGTGACTCGCCAGCAGAAACTCCTTTAAGCTCGTACAGAATAAAGACGAGCTGAGGCAGCTCTAATGCGATCAAGCAAGGAATTGAACGCGGTAACGGCAGTATAACCATAATATGTGTATTAGTACTATATGGCTATTACCCTGAATATCTTGAAGCAACAACAGAGATAGAATATCCAGGGTCATTTCGACTTGTGCGCATGCGCCGTAAGGGTATTCCAAATGTACTTTTATTTCTTTAGAACAGGGCAGAAGAGTGAGCCCTAGAAAATTAGGGCAATGATCAAATTAGCAAAAATCTTGCTAGAAAATTAAAAAATAAGCATTAAGTCCGTACTTACAAGTGTTTCCAAATTATTTGTTTTCATTTGTAAACTAAAAAGCGTCAATTAAAGATTTCATATAACTGCAGGTTGACATCATGACAACGTCTCATTTTTACTCGACATAACCTTGAAATCTCTAGCAAACGTTGATTTGCTTGACAGTTCATCTCTTCGAGTTGTGTTAGCGGCTTTTGTGTACTGTTTATCTTTACTTCTCTGTAAATTTTGATTGTGTCTGTATAAAGTTTGATAATTTTGTGCAGAAGCCGAGGCAAAACATAAGGTTTTGCATTATTTGCAACAGGCGTACAAACCTGAACAAAGATTTATCGTTACCCAGGTATGTACCTACCTAGACGGGATGTTTCTTTCTTTCTTTGGTTTAACTTACTTACGTTAATTTTGTGCAGAAACAATCATTGGGTGTTTTCCTAAAAATTATAAATGCCTCTGCTGCTGTTGATATAATTAGGTAGGTACCTACCAATGTTTACCGAAAGTTGCATGTAATTCAAAGATACCTACGAAAACCTATATTTTACCTGTTGAACTCTAAAAATAATTGGTAAATATCTAATAAAAGTTTTACTAATATATTTACCTCCGCTCTTTTTCTTTTCTTAATCGGAATATACAAAATCTTAAACAAACCAAGAACTTGAACGTTCCTGTCCTTTCGCTTTTTGTAAACGTCAAATGTGATAGAAAGGCAGCATAACCTCATTTTATTCCGGTAAAAACAAACGGCTTCGTATTTTTTTTGCGCATGCGCACTGCACGAAATGACCCTGACGAAACAAGGAACCTCGGCTTCACTACGGTTACATTGGTTAAATAGGCAAGGCGCGATATAGTACTAATACATATCTGAGTATAACTAAAGGAGCGCTAAGAGAATTCACGAGTGTGTCTGGGCACACCATACAAGTCTCTATGGCGATTGGGCAGATCAGAACGTCTTATCAGTTTATCTAGTAGATATTTGGGAATTTTGTTGATCACAATCTTGTAAACCAGATTTAATAAACTCCTGGACAAAATTAACGCAACATCATAAATTTTACACTTATTTGACGCCATTTTTTTTCTGAACCTATAATCCAATTTGAATGATTTTTTTTTTAAATTGTAGGTTGGTTCCTTAGCAATATCATAGTTTTCGCTATTTGTGATAAAAAATGGGTTTTCATATTATACCGGGTGTAATAAAAATGTTATGTTTTTTTCCGAAAATTTAAAACACCCTGTGGAGTATACTAGCAACAGTAACACATAGCAGTTACAATTACACTGTAGGTCCATCTTTTCCTAATATTCTCTTTTTTGGTTTATTCAACTTTCTCTGTTATTAGAGGAGATATACCGTTTTATAGCTCAACATGTTCTTAAAACCTTTATTTATATTTTGTTTGCTTTGATAAATAAAAATAAAATTAACGAGTAACTTTATTTAATAACGATAACTTAATAACAAATGAATTAAATTGTAAACTGTAAAATTGTAATTGAAATTACATGTATGAAATACAAACTTTTTTTTTGGAAACGAAAACACGAAAAAAAAAATCATCGAAAACATAAAATTGGTCATTTAAATGTGACATTAATATCGTGTATGTCCACCTCTACTTCGAATCACAGCATTCATACGCCTCGGCATACTGGAAATCAAATTTTTAATTGTATCCTGGTGCATATCCTCCCATTCTTCAATTACTGCATCCACCAATTGATTGTGGTTAACCGGTGCGGGATTACGGTTTCGAACATTTCTCTTAAGAGCATCCCATAGATGCTCTATGGGATTTAAATCGGGACTAAGAGGTGGCCATTCCATTAACGGAATAGCTACACGGTTTAAGTAGTCTATGACTTGCCTAGCCACGTGGGGACGAGCATTATCCTGCATAAATACACTATTCGGTTCCAAAAAAGGAACAAAAGGCATTACATGTTCAATTACAATGTTTTCTAAATAAAAATTCGCATCCATTGATCTTACACGTATAGGGACTAGTTCTGTGCGCCCGTTGAAACAAATTCCCCCCCCAAAACATAACAGAGCCTCCACCAAACGGGATTTTTGGAGAGATATTGCAACTTGCAAATCTCTCTCCAGCCCTTCGCCAAACACGTTCGCGCTCATCAGGAGAACTGAGACTAACTCTTGTTTCATCAGAAAATAAAACCTTCTTCCAATCATTAACAGTCCAATGTTGATGGTTCCTGGCAAAACGCAATCTGTTAACTCTGTGCTGTCTGGTGAGTAATGGTTTCTTTGCCGGTCTTCTATTGCTTAGACCAGCTTCATTTAAACGTCTTCTGACTGTTCGAGACGATATTACATGATGACGAGCCGTCCTAAGTTCACTTTTTAACACAGTACTAGTGATCCTTCTACTTCTTAGAGCAGTTTGCCTAAGAAAACGTTCATCTCTTGGATCGGTACATCGTTTTCGCCCTTGCCCTGGCCTTCGAGAGTAAGATCCTGTCTCGTTAAATCGTTCAACCAGACGACTTATAGTGGAACGATGTCTTCCGATCACATTAGCAACATGACACATTGAATAGCCCTCATCCACCAAAGTTAATGCTCTTACTGCTTCTTCTACCGACAAATTTTTTGGTCGATTCATTTTTCAATTTGAAATACTCGTATGCAGGCAATCGCAACTGGGTACACTAAACAAATGATAAATAAGCAGTTTTCGAACAGATTTTTGTCAGTGGGGCAAACTTTATTTCACCTTTGTAACTTTAAAACACAACATTTTGTTGACATATTCTTTGAAACGTCACAGGAGGTCCACGGCCTGCTTGCAAAACAGTTAACAATGAACGTATGGAATAATAAAGGTTTTAAAAACATGTTGAGCTATAAAACGGTATATCTCCTCTAATAACAGAGAAAATTGAATAAACCAAAAAAGAGAATATTAGGAAAAGATGGACCTACAGTGTAATTGTAACTGCTATGTGTTACTGTTGCTAGTACTCTCCACAGGGTGTTTTAAATTTTCGGAAAAAAACATAACATTTTTATTACACCCGGTATAATATGAAAACCCACTTTTTATCACAAATAGCGAAAACTATGACATTGCTAAGGAACCAACCTACAATTCAAAAAAAAAATCATTCAAATCGGATTATAGGTTCAGAAAAAAAAAATGGCGTCAAATAAGTGTAAAATTTATGATGTTGCGTTAATTTTGTGTTTATATGCAATTAGAATCTCTCCTTAAGTGAAAGTCATTCTGACTCAATGAACGAGGTAGTGACATGGTCAAATTTACGAACACAAAAGCTAAATCTTAAACAAGAATTCTGGAGTTTCTGCAAACTATTCCTATCTCCCTGAAGTAAGGCAGGGCAGTAAACGATATTGCAGTAATCAAGGTGAGACAAAACAAGGGAGTCTGTGAGACGAAGTGTGGTAGCTATATAATAATAATAATAATAATAATAATAATAATGTCTTTATTGTAATTTAAGAAAAAGAAAATTACAAACGGCGAAGTTGAAGCAAAGCTTCCTCACTTAACCTAATATTCTATAATATAATATCTATAACCTAATATTCTATGACGTAAGTAGTAATCGCTAAGAGAACAATAAATTGACTGAATTTATAAGACATAGACTAACAAAAAATTTACAGTTAATGTGTAAGAATACGCAATTTACCTAATTGAAGTAAATATAAGTTGACTATAGCTGGCAAGGTGGAGGCCACTGAGGGACAGCGCCATACATCAAGACTGACTTTTTATTGTGTACCGGAACATATTTGTCTGATAAGAGGACGAATTGCATTTTTAAATAGATTAGTTGAAGCAGATTTTAAACAAATGGGAACTTTGTTGTAGATTAAGGAGACTTGATAACTGAATGATCTTTCGAACAGAGTGGTTTTGTGCAACGGAGGAGTGATAGTATATTTATGCCGAAGGTCCAAGGCATGAGAGTCATATCTGAATTTTATTTTTTGATATAAATAGTCCGGGCATTTTTTAACGATTATTTTATTAAACATTATTAGGCTATGGAACATTCTTCTCTCTCTCATGTTAAGCCATCCTATTTCTCTCATTGTAGCACTCACCCCTCTATCATACTTTCTTATTCCACCTATCATACGTATACAACAGTTCTGAATCATCTGAATACGCCTGGCATCCCTCTGCAAGAGACACGGGCCGTACAGTGCATCACAAAAAGTGAATTGAGATAAGACCAGGCTATCACATAACGATTTTTTGAGATCAGCATTCAGAAGGTGCCTTTGGTAGTATATAAGTTTTAAATTTGCAAATGCCTTTTTTATTCAGTTATTGACATGGTCGGTAAACCTCAGGTTCACGTCAAGTAGCAATCCAAGGTTTCTAGCGATGGCTGAACAGGATAAGGTTTGACCACCAAGAACAACGCGAAACATGTCTCGACATTGCTCCCTGCTCTGAGCAGGACCAAACAGAAGTAACTCACACTTTTTAGGATTTAGTTCGAGACGATGTTGCGTAGAGATTTTTAGCAGACGATCTAGGTCAGCTGAAAGCCTGTCAATAGCCTCAAGAATGTTTTCAGGTCGAAAGGATAAGTACAGCTGGGTATCATCCGCATACATGTGTGCAGTGGCGTATCCCAAATTATCGATAAGTTGAGAGGTATATAGAGTGAAAAATAAGGGGCCCAGTATCGATCCCTGGGGAACACCACATGAGACCACTACACGACCCGAGAGTTCAAAGATGTCTCTATGCATATATAGAAGTTTCAGTTTGCCATACGTTTTTTGTGTTATAACGATGAAACATGGTCAGAATATCTCAGCTCAGAATGAATTAACAATCCCAGATTCCTACGTTTATTGACAGGTGCTATGTCGCTGCCGAAAAAATCAACAGGCCCAGAATACTACCCTGTGCAACACCTCTGCCAATATTATGAACACCCGCTGTGATCTGTTTAAGAAATAATTGTCAAAGAATCTTAAAGCCACTTCACCCATACCAAAGTACTTAAGCTTAGCCCGCAGTATAGTATGATTTATTGTGTCAAAAGCCTTACTATAATCAAGCAGCTACATTGATTTTTTTCCCAAGCTCTTAAAATATCGTCGGTTATGGTCAATAGGGTTATGGTGGTGCTGTGGTACTTTCGGAAACCTGACTGAGTTGTAGGAAGAATATTATTAGTATCTAAAAATGTAGTGTCTGGTCAGCCACAACCCTTTCAAGGACTTTGGATAAGGTAGGTAATATGCTTATAGGTCTGTAATCTGACAACTGATCAGGGATTGACACTTTAGATCGAGCTACTTTATAGGTACATATTATACCTGCTTGAATATTGTTTGCCATATAAGTTACACCCCTGAAAAACCAACCATTAATAAAAGATATAAAACTGACCGGAACTAACTATAAAAAACGTTCTGCTCATGCGAACATCATTTTGATTTACTATTTAAACCAGTTTCTTTAATATGTTAAGTAAAACAGTAGAGACAAAGTACAATTTCGTGTTTATTTTAATTCGGCTAAGATACATCTGTGCTTTAATTAATTTATCTGGGGTAGCTCGTAAAGTACTTTAAGGCATGCCTAATTGTTAAAACAAAAGCATTTCCTGGCACAGCAAACAAAACAAGAACGCAAATCTGGAAGTTGAAAAATGGGAGAAAGGGTTGTTGCCAAGTTATAATTTGTACAAGAAGCGTGTACATTTATTGATACTTGGTAACTGTAGCTGCAATCATTCTATAATATAATGCAAATAGTTCCTAGGCTACGATGTACAATAAACACAAAATATAATAATTGTTATTTAACAGTTATCGTTTTTATTAAAATTTAGTTTGTTCAACCTTTAACATTTTTTAGTATTTGGTTGTGGCAATTGAATAATAAAACGCAAATATCTGGATAATGTTAATTAATAAAAATTAGGTATTTTAAGCCTTTTAAAAAGTGTATCAGAAATTAAAATCGTACAATGTTACTTCACACACAATGCCACGGCGGATTTCGTTCTGGCAAAAGCCAGACGCGGTGAGTTATTTGATATTCGTCAGCTGTCACGGTCCTGTTTAAAGTTGTCACCCGACTGTGCAATATGCAGCAGGGGAGAAATATACACTTAAAAGGACCAGGAGGGAGAATAGTTGATTGTCCGGCTTTTTTAATTTTGACGCTGCCGAATAACAGAAGCACTTTCAAAGGGTATATGCAGAGCAGAATTTAGGTTGGCATTGTTGACAGAAAAAAAATGTTTTAGATAAATTCAGTCTAATTTTTCAGTCCAATTAAAAGATTGGCCAATTGAAACATCTTAAAAACTACGCGCACGACTAAATATTTTAATAATTACTCGACTTTGGAGATTAAAATACATGTTTTAAAAAGTTGATAGTGGCAACACCCTACCTCAATATTGCATTTTGGAAACATTGGGTCTGGGAATATACAGGGTGTCCCAAAAGTAATGGGACACAGAGCAACAGCAGACTCCTTAAGGCGAAATAATGCGATTTATTCAAACTTGCGTTATCCCAAAATTGATAACAACCAAGATACAGGGTGTCAAAGTTTTAATTTTGTTTTCGTTTTTTTCCGATTATTTCTTAACGAAACGACATAGCCGCACAAAATTAAGGGTTTTGGGGTTTCTTGAGGTGAGGAATTCAAAAGTATCTATAGTTTTTGTGTAACCAGTAGAGGGCGCTATCTACGGCATGCCCCACACATTTTAGCTGGCATAACTTTGTTTAGGCTTCTTATATCGATCCGACTAATAAAAGAATAAGTTACTTTACTTCTTTTACATCAAAAACGTATAACTTATTGAAGTCACTAGGAGCAACCATTTTCGAGATAATGACATTTCATATTTTTAATGCAAGAATGCTAAAATATTTAAAATAATTGTGTATTCGTATTAGTGTTAGTGTTTCTAAGGCAGCAACATGTTACACAAAGTATTATTTGTCAAAGTTATTAATTTTCTAAGTACAATACGTAGATATTATTCAATTTTTTAGTTATGCTTCGACATAATTTATTTTCCAATGCGGAAATGCGTGATATGCTTTGTACTTACGCACGAGAAAATTTTAACGGTCGGAGTGCAGGGCGCAGGTACCAAGAAATGTTCCCGAATAGAAGGCAACCAAACCGCAAAATATTTATGACCGACTAGGAGAGACTGGTTCGTTTCGACAAAAAAAAGAGGTTTAGGGCCGTCCAAAAAACATAACACCAGAACAGGAAGAAGAGATTTTAGTTCGTGTAACAGAAAATCCAGAAGTGAGTTCCAGGAGATTGAAGGCAGCTACAAGTGTAAGTAAATCTTCAATTGTTAGAATATTTCACGATAAAGGCCTGTACTTATACCACTTTAAACCCATACAGTGTTTACTGCCGCCTGATCTTCCAACCAAACTTCAGTTTTCTCATTTCTTCCAAAATCTGCAAAATACAGATCCAATGTTCTTAAATCGTGTGTTGTTCACGGACGAGGCGACATTTACTCGACGGGGTGTATTCAACTACCGAAACAGACATGCGTGGGAAAATGAAAACCCGCACTTAGTTGTTGAACATCACTTCCAACACGAGTTTAAGGTCAACATTTGGTGTGCAATTTTCGGAAATCACCTTATAGGCCCCTTTGAATTGCCGCCAACTCTAAACGGAGATTCATATATGATTTTTTTACAAAATCAGCTTAAAGGGCTTTGTAAAAGATGTACCACTAAACGTCGGGTGAAATATGTATTTTATGCGAGACGGGGTGCCGGCACACTTCTCCAGACAAGTGCGAAATTATTTAAATGAACAGTTCTCTGAACGTTGGATAGGCCGTGGTGGCCTCTTGACTTGGCCGGCGCGAAGTCCGAATTTTAATCCAATGGACTTCTGCATTTGGGGTTATTTGAAAACCATCGTTTATAACAGTTCAATAAACAACCGTAATGAGTTAAATCAAAAAATTATAAATTCTGTTAATCTGCTCAGAAATGATGAAGATCTCTTGCTTAAAGTCCGACAGTCTTTTGTAAAACGTATAGCGAAATGTATTGAGGTCAATGGTGGCCATTTTGAACAATTATTGCTATCACAGCGTTACCATTTTTATTTCTAACTATTTTGTTACTTTTAAATGTTATTAAACTAGTATTAAATAAAATTTTTGATTAGAATAAAATTAGTAATTCCGTATGTGAAAAAGCGTGTTTATTAGAAAAAAATAGTCAACCTTAAGTATCTACCTTAACTTTGACACTTAGCAAACGTAGCTGATTTACAATAATTTTAAGTCAAAAATTCACCGTTGCTCGATTTTCCGTTGCTTTTGGACCACGTACTTAGTTAAATTGGACATATGAAATGCCATTATCTCGAAAATGGTTGCTCCTAGCGACTTCAATAAGTTATACGTTTTTGATGTAAAAGAAGTAAAGTAACTAATTTTTTTATTAGTCAGATCGATATAAGAAGCCTAAACAAAGTTATGCCAGCTAAAATGAGTGGGGCATGTCGTAGATAGTGCCCTCTACTGGTTACACAAAAACTATGGATAATTTTGAATTCCTCACCTCAAGAAACCCCAAAACCCCTAATTATGTGCTGCTATGTCGTTTCGTTAAGAAATAATCGAAAACAAAATTAAAATTTTGACACCCTGTATCTTGGTTGTTATCAATTTTGGGATAAGGCAAGTTTAAATAAATCGCCTTAAGGAGTCTGCTGTTGCTCTGTGTCCCATTACTTTTGGGACACCCTGTAGAAGCCAAGAAGATATTTAATATTTTCGATTTTGCGAATTAGCGGATTAATTTTGATTGTTATTTATTTAACAAATCCCTGCACATTCTCACCAAAAAAGCATTCGTAACAAACGTTCACGAACGTTTGTTTGCACCATCATATCATCTTTATCCATTCGAATTACCGGAAAAGCAGATAACGCGCGTGAACGACGAATCTCTTTGAGGTACCGACTCTGGCTGGGAGCAAGTTCAAACGTTTGCTAAGGTTCGTAAGCGTTCATGTGTGAGCAGCCATCCACACTGGCCTTGTGAACACCTAGAAAGGTTGGCGAATGTTTGGAAACGTTTTGCGCGACTGGTGGGGATGCGGCTTTAAGAGCTGTGATGTTGATTAAAAGTTCTGAAGGCACCAACCTGATATGACCAATTTGGGGGTTAGAGATCGAATAAGCTACACTGATAAAAGGAGGCACTTCCCAGAAGAGAATACATTTTCTTGACTTTAAATTATTTAACGTGAAGGTAATTTTCCTATTCATAAAAAGTTTAAGTATTCTGTCCTGTGTCTTGGTAAAGTTCTTGGCGGCAGAGTTTCTTGTTTAAAAGCTGGCATCTTTGGGATTTCAAAATACTATATTTTCATGAAGATAATTAATTGTCTCTATTGGTTTAACTAAAAACCGAAAGATTCTTTTTTGCGATATTTGAGCATAACCTTTGCACTGCTTGTAAAGCCAGGATTAATCAGTCCTTGTAAAAATGTTGAAATTATCTATTTATAAGTTACCTATTACTCTATTATAACCACCAAAAATGTTCAGGTTTTTGTTTGTACGTTTACTGCAAAGAAATATATTTTTGCCTCTTGCAACAACTCATATGGACTTTATATTATAACAATTTGATTAAAAGTTTCAACGAAAGAAATTAAGAATTTGTTCGTCTTGATTCGAGTATGCCCTCTTGGAGTCCAAGTAACAGCAAAGAAATACGTCCTTGAAGAAAAGTCACACATAGTTGACACAAGTATATACATACTTGTACACATCCCATTCAGATTTAAAGGTTCCTATTCCACGATGCCATCTCTGAGAACAGTATAATATAAATCTTACATAAATGATTGGATCCTTTAAGAAAAACGAAAATGCTTAGATCTAAGAAATAAAAATAATTTGCCTTATTTTAAGTGTGTGAATTAACTCAAGGTGCTTGGATTTTTTTAAAATTCGTTATCTGAGTTTAAGTGTTTAAGATTTCTTTCCGCTAAGCTAATTACAGAATTTGCTTCCAAGGACATAGGTGACCTTTATCAAGAAAATAATAATTTACACATATCGAAATGTATGGCGGCCATTAAGATAACCTCTATATCTGTGCATATAGGATACCAATATACGACCCGCTAAAATAATTTTATGGATTTTTTAACACGTTTTCAAAACACTGTTTTTCCAATTCTATATGGCTTGTGTAAGTTAGCACATTTTAAAAGTATTTATTATTATAGGGGGTGTTCAAAAGAAGTGGTATAAACAAGGTTTTATTTTTTTATTAGATATAATTTTTTAACTCTACGTGTCTATACAAAAGTTTTAGTAAAGGGATTGAAGCTCTGGACCTTATAGTTTTAGATATTTTCGGAATCTTATGAAATTTATATAGTTTAAGCATCAATGATTGTTTACCAAGCTACGCCATTAATGTTAGAGAAACATTTAAAATAAGTATCAACAAACACCAAAGTTTACTCAAAACTATGCCTATCAAATATTTATAACGTGAGATAATATTTTTATTCACATAATATAGCTATACAAATCTGGAGTTTAGTAGAAAAAGGGCCAATGTCCAAAAATTGCATGCCTTCTGCTTAACTACATGTTGCATAAACAAACATGGACATTGGCCCTTTTTCTACCAAGCTTCAGATGTAATAGGTAAAATACACATTTTTCTCTCTGTCAGTAGTTGAAAAATCACATAATATACAGGGCGTTGTATTAAAAAAAAAACTTTGTTTCAACATTTTTTTTGCACACCCGGTATAGTAATAAATATTATTAAAATATGCTCACTACAAATCATACAGTACTTGAAAACCGTACTTCTTAAAAAATGCATAAAATTACTTTGTTGGGTCATGGACTCAGGTAAAAACTAAATCATATGTAATAATACCTAGCATTCTCCGCCTCTAGCTTCCAAACTGGTCATAGATTTAAGTTGGTTCCATAAAAACTTTTGCTCAGCATCACATAAACCAGAATTATTTCACAAAGTTTCGGCCAAAATCACCAAAAATCATTTCTCATAAGAATTGTGCGGGGTCTTTAAATATTATTATATCTTTCACTTTCATATTCATTGGTATTTTTTCCAAAATAAAAATTAACTATTGAAATATGGATTGCAACATATTCTATGCTTGCAGCAGCAGTAAAACAATAATCTAAGGGCTATACCTTACCAGAAATTGTCTCGTTTCACCAGGATGAAAGATAACTTACCTGGAAAAGAAAAATCAACATTAATAACGATATCAAAAATAAATTGTATTTTGTCGACGACAATTACATGTCTCAAGTAGAGAATCAGTTAATGTCTGGTGAACTTACTGAAAGGAATCACCAAAAATCAATTTAACACAACGCATTGTCACCAAAATAAAAATTCGCCTGAATGTAATTTCACCGAAATAAATACCTAGAACATGAATGAAGGAATAATTTAATGATAGAATGTACAGCGGCCTTCCGGCAGGACGGACACGACACACTTGAGTACGCAAGAAATCGCTACATATTAGGCCTATGGGTCCTGCTAGGAGGACAAATATGCATATATTTTGATTCGCCATAAATTGATCTATAAGCGCATTTTTGAACCGAAGTCTTTATGTCACGTGGTTCCGATTTTATGCAGGTTCAAACGAAACGCGTCGAATCGAATCAGTTACATATAAATAATGGAGGTCGGCAGTCGCGTTTTCACACCCGCAACGTTTTTCGACTCTAAAAATGATAATTCCTGGAGCAAATCACAATTTGGTGATAGGTGGAATACTGCAATGTGTTTTGGTGTGATAAAAAAAATGTTTAAGGCCACAAATATGGCACTTGTAGAGTGGGAATTGGACGGGAACAAAACAAAAATTAATTGCAATTCTCTGCGAGCTAAAGAAAAATTCATTCATAGTAATTTCGTTACTTTTTCATAGAGTTTTTATGTTTTCTTGTTAAATAAAAAGAACTTTATTTTTAAAATAAATACCTACGTTTTAAATTTTATGTTGAATTTAATTTTATTGAAATTCTTGTTCCTGACTGGCATCCTTCTGGAAGTACAAATATGACTCAATATGAGTCCTGCCAGCAGGACACTCTTTAATTAAGACGATGAGATCACATGTTTAATTTTAACTCGTGCTCCTGTACTGCCGGAAGGACGTTCGGTCCTGCATGCAGGCTAATTTTATGAGCGGAAAGATGTCCTGCTAGAAGGACGAGGGTCTCTGTACAAAAGTACTTCCAGAAGCGCTTCTGGCAGGACCAAGCTCTGTACACTCTATCATTAAAAGTGAATTAGAAATTTGTCACTTTTATTTAATATAAGTTTTATTTAGGTACCTGCTTTCTAAATATTTATCAAGCAATTTTATTACATTATTTCTTATATTATTAGTAAAGGGCGGAATATATACACTTAAATTCAGCCAAAGTATGCGCATATATATGCCTTGTTTGCCTGTAAAATATGCAGTTATATACATTTTTTTGACCAAATATGTACACTGGTATGCAACATTTCTTAATTTATTATAGTAAAATAGCGTAAAGAAACACATTGGGTTCTAAAAAAGATGTCTATTTAAAGAAAAAAATGCAAAAAAAACAAAGAAAAATAAAAGTAAACAATTTTTGAAACTAAAATTGTATAAAAAGCATTTGTTACTAAATGTTTTTCAAAATTTTGAACTAAAAAGGATTGCCTCCTATCAGTAAAAATATGTTTATACAAAGAGAAGATTCTTTCAACATCTACTGATTTAACCGGACAATACTGCAACTCAGGTATTAAAGTATAAGGCCAAGACACAACTTCATTGGATGGTTTACCTTCATAAATGCTTTTTACTACATTTAAGTATTTAAATCCTTCATTCCTTTTTACGTTACATCCAATTTGTTTCTTACTTGACCTCTTACTGTACCGGGAATGTTGTTACATTTAGCGGAAAAAGTTTTAGCAATACTAATTGAGTCTCTTAAACTTAATTTTCTACTTTTTAACAAGGATATTACGTCCGGTACAAAACTGAAATTAACCTTAATAAAAACAAAATCTTTAACTACACTTGCATTTTCTAACAATTTTTTACTTTGCACAACACACTGCGAATCGTCATCTAAATCAAAAATTAGTTCTTTATTAGTTTCGATATGTTCTGCGTAGAATATTGCGGCCATAATCCATGTAGTAATCTCTCTTATACATCTGCACTCTTAGGTGCTTTTAAAAAGCACTTTTTTTACATTTGAAATTAATTTATTTACTACATCATATTCAGTTCTGACGGTTTCTGCGACTCGGTTTATTCCATGTAAAAGACAAGTCACATGTACCATATTGGGGTAAAAGACTCTTAAGGTCTGGCCTACTTTTACCATATACGGTGCTGCATTAGACAAAAGCACTAAAAACTTCTCATCTAGGACTGGATTTGGTAAGAGAAAGCTCGATAGGGACTGCTGAATAAATCGGGTTACAGTCACATTATTAGTTTGTCTAGCTGCTTAGAAGCTATTAAATAATGGTTTGTTGCTTTATCTTGTTGCTGCTTTAATCATAAGATGTGCGGTATATCTGCCACAAGCATCTGTGCTTTCATCAACAATAATGTAAACATTTTATCATCCAGTGAAGCTCTAATTTCTTCTAAAATGCTTTCGTTTACTGAATGGACATTCTTCTTTCTAAGTGTGGATTTGTCAGGAATGGTTTGTTGACAATATGTTTGCAAAAATTCTTTAAATTGCGGATTTTGCAATTTTTTTAAGGTATGTTTGCAGCGACCAAAGCCTTGAATAAGTGTGCTTAAAAAATTACCTTTTCAGATTTCGATTTTTCTCCAACATTTTGAAATGCGTTATTTACACTTACTCAGATTTCATTTTTTATAACTTTGATTTATGCAGCGGTGTTTCAAATGTTGATCGATTTGGAACTTCTTTTCACAAACATAAATTTTTGCACACGCTTTACAGAAGACTTTTTCTTCACTCTAAACTCTGACTTTGGGAAGTTTTTAATCGACGAAGATGTTTTCGCCACTTTAGGCATTTTTGACACAAATTTGAAATCACTAGTTTCACACTGAAAATACTGAAATCTTTCGACAAACTAATACAGAAGTACGTATTACAACTCGATATAAATACAGCTTGTTAATTTAATAATTATTAAATGACAATAAATAACCCCTAACAATATACCTGAAAACCCCGGAAACCCCTAATAAATACCTTGTGTATAATCAAAATATAAATATTAATTATTATATAATTATCTTTAGGTTGGAAAATCCCTGAAACAAATGCCGGACTGGACATTAAACCCATGAATCTACGAGTTTTCATGACCGGGCGTTTTTAATTTTTTGATAACGCCGAAAACATAAAAATATGCTCATAAAATAATAATTTGAGAAAAATATGCATTTAATTATAAAATTGACAAAATATGCAAAAAATGCATATACACTCTGGCTCAAATTAAAGGAGTACATATTTTAATTGTGAATATTTTTTTTCATTTTGCACTGATTTAATTTGAGTGATGATGAATTGAAATCGTCTCAGTAAAATGTATAATTTTTATCGAAATATTTTGAACAGGGCCGAATTGACGTTTTTTTCCAACAATTGTACGCTTATGTTCGTCGCAAACGGAAACTGATAGTTTAACTATCGAAAATTCTCCAGTATGGGCCTCATTATGAAAGATTTTAAAATTCAAGAAATATAATTTAGTTACTTCAATCTTAATTAACAAATTTAATAATACTAACAATTAATGATATCAAGCCTAACTATGACTTAAAATCGAAAGTAGTCTAAATATTTACAGGATAACATTATGAATATGACCACCATGATTTTCTATCACCGATTGCAGTCGCCTTCGCCATAGGTCAATAGCTGCATTGATTATGTCCTGGTTAAAATCATTTCAACTAGTGATCGACCGATACCGATACCGATACGGATATATCGGCTATATCGGTCGAGAGCCGATTATCGGTATCGGCCGATAAATGTAAATATATATCGGCTATATCGGCCGATAAAAACAACCATAGCAGCTTAAAACATTTTTTTTATATTTAAATTTAAAGTAATATTTCAAATAAGTTAATCTTAAGAAATTATGGTAGATATAACATGAAATAGGCATTTAATATGAATAATGTAGTTTAGGCAAATTATCATGTAAAAATATTAGTTTCTCGGTTGTTTCTGGATTCAGCCGATTCCTTTTCGCCGAATTTACGGTTCCAGCTTCTGAAAACATTTGCTCACTTGCAACACTGCCAACTGGTGCAGATAAATATATAAGAGCTTGATTATATAATAATGTCACACAATTTACATTTTGCGGTGGATTTCTTATCTGCTGGGGATAATTTATTCTTTATGAAATATTTCCAATAAATACTTTTTCCATCCATTTCGCTACTTTGCACTCCACCAAACTCCAATGGGATTATTATTAACTATTAATATTATGTCTTTGTTAAAGATTAACTAAATTACGCCAAGAAATAATCGAACTTAAAACGATCTGCTTTAAGAATGCAATACTGAATGCACGGCAATAAACGCACGGGATTCACCGAGAAATTCAAATTAAGGGGATTCACCAATGACTTGGCGCGGAGCCACATAAATTACCGCCTATTGCTGTGTTGCCAAAGTGCAATTTTTGTTTTTATTTTTGTGATTTTAAATTGAACGTTAAAGAATTATAAATTATATTACAGAATATTCAGATTTTAGACATTAATAATGTTATCAATTAAAAAAGGCCGATATGCCGATATATATCGTTATCGGCCAAGACATTATCGGTATCGGCCGATTATCGGTATCGGCTAAAAAAGTCATATCGGTCGATCACTAATTTCAACAGAACTGTAGCTCCTCCTTCTAACTCCTTTAGCTCTTCGATGGTGTTAAACCTTTGACCATTGTAAACATTTGTCTCTAAAATTCCTCATTTTTGTCCAATGAGGAGAAAATGTTGTTTTTCTGTGAACGAAAGATTCAAAAGGAAAAAATAATAAGTACTATTTAATGACTAACTACTAAATATAAAAAAAAAATTTCTTTAAATAATAACAACTTTTTCAATTTTCTATTTTATTTCTACAACTATGCTTAATACAAAATAATGAAGTTTTTTCTGCGACACAAGGTAAGTCAACACAATTTTGTTTGACCTAAGTATAAATCAGTCCCTCACTTAAGTATTCTCCTTTTTATCTATCATCTTTCCGAGCTCTCTGATGAGCCTATTGTCGTTTAAGTTTTTCTTGTTTCACTAATACTACTTTTCTATCTTTAATTTGCAGTTCTCACAATGTCCTTTTCTCTTCTACTAACTTAATTTTATCCCACTGATGATGGAGGTTTATGCCTCCGAAACATGTATGGCTTAAAAATTTTACATTAAACTAGTGGAGCAGATTGTGTGTTTTACTTTACGTTAAAATATCACTCCACTGAGAGATGGACTTCTTCCATAAAAAATAAAAACATTCTTGTACTCCGATAGGTATGGGAAGGAGCACCGTTTTGTTGGAACACGTAATTGTCGCAGATTGCTTCAATTTCAGGAAGCAAGTGATGTAGAATTTGTTGATGATACGCGTCCGAGTTTTACTCCGGCATCTACAACAATGATACTTGACTTCCCCAAACTGCCACAGAGACCATTACGCTAGGTAAAAAGTGACTACTCTCGATTAAAAGATTTTCCAATATTTGCGTATACTCGATTATTTTGTGTATTCTTTGGCGACCTCAAGTAGTAGTTTAGAAAAGTGGAACGAGGATTTAATTTCCATACGAGTCAAGTAAAATCACTTTTCTGACGAGGTGCGTATACTATTTTTTCGCATTTTGTAAGTAATTAATTATTTTGCATTTCATATTAAAATCTAAAAAGAATAGTTACTGAAGAAAATCTACAAAAACTTAATAGTATGACTTCTCGGTAACTTAGCAATATAAACAAGATATTTTTTTTGTGTTTGACGACTATTGACAGCATCCAAATAAAATCATATTTGAAGAGTGAATTTCACAAGAATTATGGAAATGGCTAATGAAAACGACTTGGAAGATATCCTGAATGCGGCCCGCGAAGCTTCTTCAAGTTTGCTTCCAGTAAAATTCAAGGAAAGATACGAGAAAGCATATAATATGTTCTGCGAGTTGAGAAACACCAAGAATTTTAAAGGCATTGACGAAAATTTGATGCTGGCATACTTTTACGAGAAGGTAAGCTATTTTATATGGTTAAAGTGTGGTATATAGGTTATAATTTGGTTATTTGTTTTAGGCAAAGTCCTCAAAGCTGTCACAGTTTATGGTCTACGTACTCTATGATCAAAAGCACAATACTTATCAGTGAAAATACGGATATTTCACAATATAAAAAGTTAATCGATTTTTGAAACGTCAAAACGACAAATATGAACCTAAAAAATGAAAAGTTTTGACCATGGAAAACGTCACGAAGTTTTTGAAGGAAGCTCCAGACGACACGTTTCTGTTAATGAAAGTGGTATTAATTTTTAGGCAGAATGGCGCATGTCGGCGTGCAGAACTATGCAGTTTAACATCTGAATATATAGAGGATTCAGGAACAATGCTAATAGTAACGTTACATGATACCAAAACAAAGAAAAAAACGTGTATTTACCGTAGGATCAGATGGCAATGGGTATAAAATTTACCACAAGTACTTACTGTTAAGACCTAAAACAGTAAGGCACAATCGATTTTTCCTGTTTTATCGTCATGGCAAATGTACAGTACATCCAGTTGGCATCAACACTTTCGCAAAAATCCCACAAGAAATTGCGAAATATCTAAAACTTCCTGATGCTTTAAGCTACACCGGTCATTGTTTGAGAAGAACATCTGCAACTTTTCTTGCTGACAATGGCGCTGATATTCAGGATCTCAAACGGCATGGGGGATGACGGTCCACAAGCATAGCTGAAGGGTACGTGGAAGAAAGCATTGAAAATAATTTGAAAAATTCTCAAAGGGTATTCAAAAATGTCCAACTGGGACTACTCCAAGAAGTCCCCATAGGAATTGTGGTGAATGAAAAAAATGTTCAGCAACAACTACTTAATGCGACGAGGTCAGCAGTTGCGTCCTTTTCTAACTTAAACAATTGTTCTTTTAATATTTGTTGTAATAAGATTTAAAATAAACGAATTTCTTTCTTGTAAAATTGCGTTTTGAATGACATTGACGTTTTATGCCGTAATGGATGGCTATGGCTATGCTATAATGGTTGCTATGCTGTAAAGTGACCCATTACTGTACGATTTTGAGGTCATTAGTCTAGTGCATTACTGTATAAAATGCGAAAAAGAATATTATTATATAATAATATTTATATATTTTTGATCGAGGAAGCTCTGAATATTTTAAAAATAATTTTTAATATTATGTTTCTTAAACATTATATAATTACATATTTTCTAAAATTTTAGGCTACAAAATGAAGAATTTGATGGCTGCGATACTTACAACTTTAAACCATTTAACCAAGTAAAATAAGTACTTAGTCAAACGGTATTTATTAGTTGTTTCCCATGTCCACGTCATTTTTCTTCATTTACCACGTTATATGATAGAGTATGCAATTTAAATTCTTGAAACCTATAAACGCTGGCGCCGCAATGACACAAAGTCGCATCAAATAATTTAAGAAAACGGCATTATATTTGAAATCCGCACGCCACAACTGTGATCGTGGCGAATTAATATTACTAGTCCGCTCAAAGAGAAATGGTTTTCGGTACACACGTGGCCTCAATTATGTTGATTTTAAAACTAATTGCTCCAATTCAGGAGCCGACATGTGAAATGTAACGACACGCGTCTTAAGTTATATCCAGAATGCCTTAAGTGACTCGGCGTGTTTCCGCTTGGGCCTGTCGACACGGTTCAAAAATACACCACCCGCGGCAAAAAACAATATACGAGGTGAAGTCAGCTGTACGTTGAAAGATAAAAATAGGGGAAGTAGAACTTTGTTAACTAAGGAACGATTTAAATCAAAAATGTAGGCTAAGGGGGTCTTAGCGGAAATAGATAAAATTCATTTCCAGTAACCCAAATGACAGGCAACGTGAACTTTTATTTTATTCGTTAACATATTAATTGGGTTGGGTAACTTAGCACAATCAGTTTAATGGCTAAGACGAGACTAATCAGCATCAGGTCCTGGAACAGCAAATTATCTTAAAAAGACAAGATCACGCTGAATGTAGGCCTTCCCATATCACTTTAACTCTTCCTGTTCATGGCTGAAGCAACAACTCCTAGAATACAAGGACAAAGTGCTCAAGGGAAATTTGCTAGTAACGTCACGGTCCGTATGCCGATCGTGGTTAACATGTGTTTGGTATGGCGGCTTAGACTTTTGACGTTGAAGCGACATTGTCTGATTATCCATAATTCCTAGTTAGGTAGGATGAGCTTTGCAATAAGTTTCCTTTAAGTAATATGTTTTGCTTATAACTATGCTAACTATTGGTCTAATATAATTTCACAACACTATTTTATTGAGATTATTTTGGAGTTAAATATACCTAACAATAGTTTTTAGAATACTTGCAGTAGTTAGGCGAAACGCTTAAGGCGAACTGGTACCGTCGCACTATGTGACAATATTATTTTCTTTCTTTTCTTTCTTTTTGTTATTGGCTCTGCCCTGTGGGGCAATTCTGCCAGCACATTAGTAGTGACCGTGACCTTGTCGGGCTCTAGACCCCGTCACGACCACTGATTTCTTCTTCTTTT
Source organism: Polydrusus tereticollis (assembly GCA_963920685.1). NCBI lineage: Eukaryota > Metazoa > Arthropoda > Insecta > Coleoptera > Curculionidae > Polydrusus > Polydrusus tereticollis. The sequence goes on along the minus strand of OY987327.1, from coordinate 182,161,944 downwards.
TTTTTCTTCTGATGGTTTCAGGTTATGGGATATGATAGGTTATGGGAATGGAACAGCTGATCGTAGATCTATTTTGAGTGCTGTGGAGTGTGGAGAACCTATTATATCAATCAATAATTTGATAAAAGCTTGGGTAAAAAATAAAATTGGGGATATTTACTACATGCACAACAATGGGAAAAAATTAAGTCATACTCCCAAATGGTGGGAGATTTGACTTAGGAAACTGGAACAGAATATAGGACTAGGAAAATGGATTTGCTTCCTGAAATAAGGAAATTTATAAATTAATTTTATTTACATTTAAAAACTGAATAATAATTTTAATGTTTTGATTGCTTAAATTAGATAGAATTGTTTTAATATTTAGGGGGGGAGATATTCCGGTTTTTCTGAATTCTTCATAAATATCATGACCCGGGATTATATTTATGGGGCATTCTAGAAAAATGTGTTCCAAGTCTTCCACTTGTCCACATTCACAGTAAGGATCATCCTTTATACCGATTCTATAGAGATGGCTTTTGGTAAGGCAGTGTCCTGTTCTCATTCTAATGATGGTTGTAATGTGTCTTCTATCAATGTATGTATAATTGTTAAACCATTTATTTTAGGGGAATTCGTTTATTATTTCCGCATAACTTTTTCCTTTACTTCTTAGAGAAGTCTTCCCTTGAGCATTGTGTTCTTCAAAAATTTTCTTTTTGATATCTGGGATAACCTCTTGAGCATCTAGGTCCATATTTTTGGGGATATTTAAATCACTACCTACGCTTGCCAGAGTATCTGCCATCTCATTACCAGCAATCCTTGAGTGTCCTGGGACCCAGGCGATTTTGATGTCAAAACCATTATCGTTGGCTTCTAAAAGCAGTCTTTTGGTGCGTAAACTAACGTAGTCATTTTTGGAGGAGATTACCGTTTTATTTAATTTGGTAATAGCACTAAGGGAATCTGAAAATTTTTCAATGTTTTTTCTTATTATGACTTTTGTAGCTTCATTAATTGCTATAATCTCAGCTGTGCAAATGCAGAGTTCTGATGGCAATCTAGCAGAGTATTTATAATTAATTTCTGGTATGTAAATTTTGAACCCAGTCTTGGAAGAGTTTTCAATATTATTTTGATAATTTGACGGCTATTTTCGTACGATTCGTGTCAACATAACCACAATTGAAAGATTTGTTTGTGTTTTAGTGAAACAGCATAGTGCATTACCGGTATAAATATACCGAGATAATTAAACTGTTGAGTCAAACAATAAATTTTTCATTCAACAGTTTTTGCACTTTCAATACAACCAATGTTTTTAAAGAGAGAGAATAAACCATAAAAAATGTTATAATAATATATAATTGCTTTAGTTAACAGTTAAAACCTGTCTATTAAAAAATTCGAAGATATCTAAAAGAAACTAAAATCCTATTGAATTCAAAATATTTAAAGTGTTGATTTGAAACTGTTCGCTTAAACATTTTAGTTAATTGAATGAACATTTTTAAAATATTGCAATGAAGACTTTAGGCTTTTGATTTAACATTCTGATGACATCGATTATTAAAAGTGATTAGTTGTTTGACTTAAAAAAAAATGTTGGATTAACAGTTTCAAAATATTGACCCAAAAACTTGCAAATCATTATTGTTGGATAATTTAGTAATTTATTCATTAATTTTATTCTTCTCACTATTTTTAGAATCAAACCTTGCAGGATTTTGTGGTCTTCTTCATCTATGTCATGCTCTACTTGAAAAAAGTTAAAACTTAGCATACCATTGGCAATTTCATCAATACTCGATACAAATAGATACATTACACAATAGATATTTAAAAAAACCTATAGTAGTATAATATAAGCATCAGCATAACTGATGAGATAAACTCATAAGAACTACCATGGCGAATACCGCCATGTTGTTAAACTTTGACTAAATTTCTAATTAAGTAAGAGTTTTGGATGCGTCTTAAGCAAATAAATTAATGGTAAATAAGTTAACAACTAATAATTTCTTACCTTATAATTGTATATAATAATTAATAACAACACTCCCAGCTTTCAATTTGAATCTTCACCAGAATTCTGATAAAATAAATTGCAAATTATGCAAATGGCCTTTTTACGCATACATCATATTATTATGTCGACAAACGACAGGAGACAAATGCGAAATTGCGAAACTGCGAAACAAGATGCGCCGCAAAAGTTCAGTAGTGCCAGCGGTAGAAGTAACAGTCTGAACTGTTGAATTAAACAATTAACATTTAGAGATGATGTTGAACTCGCTTAAAAAAATATTGAATGTTTGTTAAAGTAATAGAATAAAGATGTTATGGATTATTATTATGATGGATAGTTAGATTATTGTTTAATACAATGATTATTTTGAAATAAGTAAAACAGGTTATTATTTCACTGAACATCTTCCCTAGCATCAACTCAACAAGTTACATGATATTTATTTTAATGGAAAAGTAATCATCCAATCAAAATTAAATTTTTGTTTCAACAGTTTTACAAATTTAAAACATTGCTTTAACCCCGTAAAAATAATTACCCCAACGGTATTTTGATTGAAACAAACATAACATCGTTGATAGTCATGTGACTGTTGAATCAACCAATTCAGTTTTCTCAGTGTAGTATGATAAATCATTTTAAAATTCCATGTGTGGTAGTTGTAAGGGTAATTGCCTAAAAGCCCCTACACACGACCTAATCTGCTGGGTCCGATTTCCAGGACATAGAGGAAAGGGAAATCGGGTGCTGCTCTCCACACCACCCGACCCCGCACTGTTTAGAGAAAACCTAACCTTTAATTTTCTGTGGTTTCGAGTTTTGAATCGTAAAAGGTCGGAATGGCTCCTTTAAGTAAATGTCAAAAAATTAGAATTGCGCTGACTTGCTATGGAAAAATAATTTGCGAAGGAAGAAAAGAAAATGCTCGGTTAAAAAGTGACTATTAGAGAGGAAAAAGTTTAGCCATATTTTCTTAAAGGACTAATCGACTTCTAAAACTTTCATTCCTTGGCTCCGCGTGTCTCTATTTAAATAATTGTCGTTGGAAAAATCCCAGAGGCAGGGCATATCCTACATAGCTCAAAAACTTCTCTTCAAGCGTGCTTCTCCCTTTCAGACATCTTCGATTTGAAATGTGCGGCAACTCTCTGTCAGAATTAAGACATGACATGCCCCGTCAAATATCGACAAAAATTGACCCAACCATGCTCCACACGATCAGACTTGTAGGGCGTTGGTGTGGGAAGTCGGGAGATGCAGATTCGGTCGTGTGTAGAGGCTTTGAATCGCCTAACAGTACACGTGTTTTGGTTTCCAAAAAGTGAGGAACTTGGCCTAAAATAACAAAATGCTATGTACATCTTTTATAGAAGAGCATTTTAGTGTACAAATTGATATACACAAAACGCCCTTATCAAGTAGTTTGGATAAATTGCGAAATTGATTGATTGATTGCTAGATGATAACTCTTCCTTTAGATTCGGAAAAGGCAATAACTCTGAGAACAACTCCTAATTAACACCCCGAACATGACAAGTCAAACATTAATAAAATTTTAAACTTTGTGCCACATTTGGTGATAAATATCTTGAAAGTAGACAATAGGCTACCGGATAAAGTTTCTTGTGTGCTCAGTAACAGCAATGCAATTAATGAAAAAGCTATGTCAAATTTTCACCAAACAAGGAAACTTAATATAGTGTACCCACATCCTGTCGATGCAAAAAGGCCTTTATTCTACTTGTTTGATTCTGTTTATCTCTCAAAATACACATTTACTTTTTTACTGGTAGTTCTTGCAAGACTTGGATAAAATGAGATCGGTATGTACTAATTTCTTCGTGAACTTACAGAAAAACTGATTGTCAAATGTAATAGTTTTATTCCTTAACTTCCCAGTTTAAACTCCTAGAACTTTTGAATGTATATGCTACCTAGGGTAGTTATTTTGTCAGATTCGCAGCCAGTACTCTAAGCAGTATATCGTAACAACGGTTGCAATCATTCTTTATTGCAAAAGTGTTAAGCCCCATAACAATTCTCTATACCAAAAAATTCCAGGTAGAGTTGATTTGGGTCAAAGGGTATCAGAACTATTCACCAAATAATAAAAACCTCTACACCTCCATTTATTTAAAACTTCCAATCCATCCACTAACAAAAAGAATGTAACTATCTAAACATTGCTTTGCAGCCTATTTTGGTTACATCACTGGACCTGGCAACTTTAATACGCACCTCTATAGACTGAAACTAAATGAAACACCTCACTGCCCTTGTGATAATCAATCTATCGACGATATAAACGCCAAGATTTTTAACTGCAACCTTAACAGAACAGCAACAGACTTCCTCTGTTCAGAACTGGCCAAGCATAATTTATTGCCTCTCAATTTTACCTCTCTAATGTCGATGGCTAATATAAACACAGTTATAGAAAGTATATTCACCAATTACATTAAACTGTCCAGAATTAAAGTATAAATTAATATATCTAAGAAATCTCCTACACATTTCTTGCTTATTCCTATATGTTTTTTTCCTTTTTGAGTGGTCTTTACTGTCCCGTGTAAACCAAAAGTCGCCCTGATAGGCACCAGAGGCGTGAAGCGAGTGTCCCCGTGCATATTCCTGTGTCATGTACTCTTAACTACTTCATTTTAATATAAGCATTTGAGTAATCATATTTTAACTTTTATATAATAATAATAATATATTCTGCTGTGGCTAAATGAGCTATGCTCAAGGCCAAAAGAAGGGCAAAAAGAGAAATCAATGCATAAAATGTATTTTATTTTAAAGTCTAAAATATACACTCATAAAATATATCCCAGACAGACCGGCATGAGCTTTTAGCGAATTTATCCCTATCTCAGATTGAATCCTTAATCATTTGAAGTGTGAACAGTGAAATATGACGTAAGGAAAATGGAAAACAATTTGTAAACACTTTGCTAAATGCACGAAAAGTACTCCAGAGATATTTTATATAGAATATGCATTTGGCAGCTTCCTGCTCCACAAAACAAAAGACAATTGATTTGGTATTTATGAGGCGCGGACTAGACGTAGACCGTATTTTATTGGATTTACAGTTAAGGCGGGGCGGGCTAAAATAATTTTAGAGTGTGGATAACATATTCGCGACGATAAATTTTGTAAAAAATTGGAAAATATTTTACTTAAGAAATACTAAAGTATAGAATGGACGGGGGGGGGGGGTCAGATTTCTACAATGTTTTCACCAAATCTTGGTAAGCCTATCGTAAAAGCGCCGCTCCATACTTAAGAAGCTGTACATGTTACACATATTATTCTTCTTGTCCTAAAAAGTGATAAATTTGATTCGCAAACACAATACATTCCCACGCATTCCTGCAAGCCCAGATAATCACATACAGCAGCCTACAAAGAATTATCCTTGTAATATATGAGTTCGTAGGCCAGCTCAGTCATAATGATATGTTGGTGAAATATCGCTGCCAGATCCTGCCACTGAGTAATGTTGATTTCTGCCTCAGTTGTCACATTTTGATGTGTTTATGTACTTCGTTTGTTATTTAAATTTAATTTTTATACAGGGAAGTGTTTTAGATATAAGGCAGGCAGTGGTGGCAGTGGCGTAACAAAGATTTTAGGCTAGGGGGAAGATGAAGAGTACATAACTATACACGTTCTACCGATACCTATTTTGATGACAAATGGTAAAACATGTTTTTTAGAATAATAGTTTACACACACTATTGTGAAAAAAAATGTAATATAGGTTATATTATATAGGGTGTTTTCTAACTACGGTACGAAACTTCAGAGGGTGAAGAAAAAGTACGCCACTGTCTTTTTTTTAGTTTTTTTGTTTAGATTAAGCAACTATTATTATACAACTTTTTGGTCTCTTGTGTTTTTTTCATATCTGGCTTCGTTTGCGAGAAAAAAAAATAAAAATCACTTTAACTCATTCTAAAAGCTATCCATAAAATAACAACCAAAAATAAATAATTTCGACCTTACCGTAAATGAGCAAAATGTCCACCTTTTGATAAAATGCACGACTGGTTTCAATAGGTTTTTTTTATTATCACATTAGTGTTTTGCAGGTGGTTGATTCATAGGATGGCACAAAATAATAATTTTTTATCAAATATTTTAAATATTTTAGTTACGGACGAGGCAAATTTTTCACGAGATGCTATTGTGAACTTTCACAATGACCACCGCCGAAAATCCCCACGTTATTAGAGAAAGTCATTTTAAGCAACAATTTTCGCTCAACCTTTGAGTAGACATTATTGGTGACTACTTAATCGGCACATTTTTTTTACCACCAAGATTAACAGGTAAATCCTATACGACTTTTTGCGACATAATTTACCCATTACCTACATGTAAGAATTAACATGTGGTTTATGAAATTAGTAAATTTAAAATTCAAAAACCATTTGTTTCCAAGAAGTTTTGTTGGGATTTGAGTCAGAAAAAACGAAGGAAAAAAACTTTTTCCCATATGCTGACGTTTCGCTTTTATTTTAAAGCATCTTCATAGGCTCTACAAAAAGTTATTCTGTTTACATACATTTAACATAAGAGTAGGGATAGATTTTTACGTACCACAGATGAAATATTATTATCACTTTCTATAAACTATAATAAGTTTCATAAGCCGAAAATAGATACTTGACATAAAGATTTCATTTTTTTCCCCTAATTTTAAAAACGTTTGTATCTTAAAAACATCCATTTAACATCAAAACATTATAATAAAACAAAAACAACAAAAACAGAAAAAAGAAGAAAAACATTGCGGGACTTACCGAGAAGTACTTTTCCAGAGTCAAAACTTGAAATTCAAAAAAAATCACAAGAAACATAGGTACAATAGGTTTTTCCGTCTAAACATTAAACAAAGAATGGTACACGCACATTAAAATAAGTTAAAAACTTCAAGTTCACTCTTGGCAAATTCAACACTGAATGCAGGATAATGTTACTGTTGGGTTCGACGGAGAACTTTTTTGTGGTATTTTTTTAACTTCTTTCCGTTTTTTTTGGCCCTCCTTGAAATGAGTGTTGTTAAATATTATGACGATAGAAAGGATATCAATTATTTCAAGAAAAATAGTAAAAGGGGGACTTTCTCATAAATTTTGAAAAAGTTAATTGTTACATTAAAGAATGTTCATTAAAACAATAAGGTAACAATTAAGTTGACAACCCTGCAATTAAATTAAAAAATGAAGTGCTAAGATTTTCAATATCTTAACGTGTATTGACACTATTATATTTTTTTATGCAAATCATTAGTCATCAAAAGTATTTTGCCGTAAAAGGGTTGAGTACCTACAATTTTTGTGTCGTCAAAATCAAAACTATGTCCTTGTTCTCGTCTATGTTAAACTAAGGCTGTGGGATTTATGCTTTTAAGTTTTCGTGAGTTTTATTTTCAGCTAAGCGAGTTTTTAAGTATCGGCCAGTTTAACCGATGTAGTATTTGCTACAGTCATGGCAAGGGATTTTATAGGTCACTCCAGAGAGTAGGTGTTAAGGGGTTTTTGTCTTTTGGTTAGTGAAACAATTTTTTCCCACTGTATTTTCATTTTTAATGGCAACGTTTATTGTCTGAATATTTAAGGCCCCTGCCAGTCTTTCTGAAAGATTTCTTGCATATGGAATTTTTCTATATTGTTTGGTGAGTTGTGGTCTGTTAGTGATTTCGTTAAGAATTTTTTTAATAAGAGAAGGAGGATAATTTTATTGTTTTTAAGCAATAAATCTGTTATGAGTTTGAGATTATTTTTGTGAAATTGTGGACTCGCTATATTAAGTGCTATGTTCTTTAAGTTATTATACACATACATTTACCACATATACAAATACCATTACTTATAGGTAATGAATTATCATCAGCGAACGAAAAAACGTAGTTAATAGAAGTAAATATTTATTAAACTATTTGTATAAGAGACGTACGTTGATTTTTTTTTGTATATTTCTAATAGATATATATCCATGTGAATTAATTTACAAGCAAGGGCAAATTGACAAGTTTAGGGTAGTTTTTATAAAATTATGTTGGCAGCAGGTAGCTAAATATATAAAAAGCGATAGTTTTAAATTATTTACTGTGTTTTGTAATCTAGAAATTGGATTTGTATTGATAATATTTACCAAACTCTGTGTGATTTTCAATTTGATTTAATATAGATAGGCCTGCACATACAAATGTTTATTTAAAATTGAAACGCTATGTAAATTTATTTTAATTTATTAGCCCTCCAACGCCCATGCCATTATTTGTTTAAAACCTCAGTTGATTGGTAATAACATAGGTTAGAGTCTACTAAAAATAAAAACGGTAAGTCGAATTTGAATTTTTAATTCCTGGTTTTCGAAAAAAAGAACAGGTCTGGTATCACCTACAGGTAGACACACGAGTCTGTGACTACGATCACAAGTAAGGAATAGTACAATCTTTTAAGATATGGCGCAGTCATGGGCGTGCCACACCGATATGTTTAAAATGCAATAAAAATAGGAAATTATATTTCGGCATGAAAAAAAATTGCTTCACGATTGAGCTCGCAGCACAATATAAATATGATAGATTTGGTTAGATATATCGTCCTTTTGTACCTATAGGGCATTGGGCGCTGATGATTTAAATTATTTTTCTATGCTAAGATTTTTATATTTTATAAAATAAATTAAACGGGCTTATATTATAGATAAAATATCTCGTCGCGATAAATTAATCTAAAATGTCAATTATTAGCTAAAATATAATAGGTAGATATATATTTTACTTTTCAATGTAGTGAAATGGCTTGTAAATTTGCAAACTGGCATACATAAATTATAAATAATTATTATTTTATCATTTTAATGGGATTGTTTGCTTTCATTAATAATTTTATTCCAATAAAATGTAATTAAAATATGTATAACAAAAATGTTACTAAAGGTCCTTGCTGGGCTCGATTTATTTCAACTAGACTAGTATAACGCGTGGCTTGAAAAAATTCAAAACATATTAGTATAATATATTAATATTAATAAATTTAATTATAGGGTATTCTATGCAAAATATCAGCCCTATGATGTAAAACCATTGACATTAATTTCAATGAAAAATATGTTATTTATTTAGGGTATCAATGTTAAACATGATTTTTACGCAGTAACCAGCGGTTTACGTAAAAATCTTAAGTTTACTCTTGTATTTTCGATGCCATAACTTCAGAAAGAAGAGGAATTACCTAATTAATAAACCCTGAAATATTTAGTTATATGATTATGTTACACATTTCGTATAGTAAAAGGAGAAAACTTAATAAAAATACTAAGAAAATTATTTTAGCGGGTTATGGTGGAACAGTGCAGGGTTACAGACTCTTTAACTCCTAGAGCAAGTCAATAGTCACAAGAAGAGATGTAGTAATAATGAAAAATGTTGAAATAGAGGTTTTACCTTGAATTGTGAGAATAATAATGATAAACCCTTAGCCCAAAGGAAGTTAAAGTATCCTAGATGCCCAAAGAACGTAAAGAAATTAAACATGATGTTTCCCAGGATATTGGAGGGGATATAGATTATTTTACCAATAGTGATTTTTATGCCCGATGAGACATTTAAAGCATCTAGTGATGGCCTCTCTATTATCAGTTTTATGGTTAATGCTGCATAATATTCATTTGCATTCTTGTTCTTTGTGTTTTTCGACGTACCAATTGCGTCGTGCTTTTCCTATATACTTCTTTTGTGTATGCCAAAGTCTTAGCAAAAAATTGTATTTGGTATTTATAGATATACTTTGGGTTCATAGCTGTATGTACGCGAATTCAAATACAATGAGAATGCTATCTGTCTCAATGAATTCTGCAAACACGTTATTGTTTATCTTCCTTTTTAATCTTTTAACTTCTTATATCGGAATTGTTGACTAACAATGACAAAGTCATCCATGTCTAATTGTATTTTTAACGCTCAGATCGAATGGGATATAATTCTGAGAGGTTTTCTGTATGTACTTGTTCAGAACATTGTTTGCTCCTGTAAATCTTTCAGAAATTCTGGTTTACCATTCTGTTTACTACGAAACAAGTCATTTATTCCGAGCGCTCTAAGTTTGTTCCATAATGCTACGGGATGAATGCTACCTAATGCTATAATGAACCCAGCTGTTGTATACAAACATTTACAAATATCCATGCCCTAGCCCGGATTCGAACCAGGGACCTTTCGGTTGCCAGGCAAGCTCTCTGCCCCCCAGGCTACCGAGGTCGGCAACCCAGCTCTTTATAGTAGTACTTAAGTGATTGATTATTTCCCTCATTCGTTATCGCGTTAGGTAAGGAATTTTGAATGGGATGAGGACAGCATTTATTATCCGTGCTGTTGCATCACTATGATTAGGTTATCTTAGACTAGTTAGATAAAAATATGACTTTTATAGCCACTTTTTGGAAATATTCACAAAACAGCTGATTTTGATTATCGCACAGGCGATATAGTTAAATTATTCGTTCATAAAGTCGGATTCAAAAGAGTCGTATACTTGGCAATTATTTGTCACTTGGGGATACTTGTCAAGTCGTGGGAGGGGTCTATTGGGACAATTATTCGGTACTTACCTGTCCCAGCGTGTGAAAGGAATTTACTTGCTTATTTGGATACTTGTCTAATGTTCAGTTATTTGCATATTCGCCAAGGACACTAGTCATCTGAGCCCGGCTTTACAATGATTTTAAGTATTCTAGCGGGACGGGACTTTGAACGGCAGGGACCTTAAAAATCATGCGGATGCCCCAAGGTATGCTGTAACTAGGGTACTTCACAGGGACTTTGACATACCAACGTTGACTCAATTTTATGACAAAATTATAACGGATTACTACAGACGGACGGACCTCGCTACAAATCCACCAATTAGACAAATTCATTTAGAATCCCCGCCAGACTCAACCTACAAGTTTCCGAGGAATTAGCTGCCCCCAGCTATTGTAGAGAGGCACTAATGCTGGTGGCCCCGACAAACCCAGCTCTCCAGAACTACACGACACATTAAGCAACTTAGGGCTCTGCCGAAACCAAATAATGATAAGAAGATTGGCCGACACAGGCATGAAAGAACAAAAGAAGTTAAAGGCACTGCCTGACTTAGAAGCCAAAGAAGATCTCGAAGACTGGCTGGCATTAAATTATTGACGTTCTTTAACTTTGAACTTTTGTGTGGAATCATGCCGATACTTGAAATTATCAAGGTTACTGGCTTTGTTTCAAGGTCTTGAGGAATTGCAATTCCAATTTCTTACTGCATTCAAAATCCAAATTTGTATTGAAATATGGTATCAACCTTGACATAAGTTAATGTTCTTTCAGCATAGGGCTGATTGTCTTCTGCTTAACTTGCCGTGTCTTCTCGGGTGGAAATCTAATTGCCAATTATTATTATTCTGAATGGTGTCAACCAAGGTAAACGAAACTTATCTTTTTAAATCTGCTAGCCAAGAGTTTCTTGCTCTCCACTGATATTTTCCCATCTTTTATTTTCAGATGTCCCATCTTAAAGATGTATACCTTTCAAACAAGTTAGCAGCATTTCATTTATTTATTTATTTAAAATTTCAAGATTATTACATGTGCTAAAACCTTTCTAAATTTTATCTTCTTAATAATAATCAGCATTAGTTCCTTTGATATTTTCATCCGAGAAAATACCTCTAAGTTAGTGATTCTCTGCACCTTGGATATTAAACATGTGCGTCGTTATCGGTACACTTCAAATGCGTCCAGGTTTTTTTTTGCAGTTACATCCAGTCTAGCATTCCCTGCATATCAGTTCCAGGTTTATTGCTGGTCTCGCGAGCAACCTTTTGATAAATCCTTCTGGTTAAAATACAAACCTTAAATCAACAACTCCTACAGTAAAAGGTATTGCCTTAATCCCTTAGTTTTACATTTGCAAATATGCCAATTATCAAAAATTAAAAACTTCCTTGTAAATTCGTCAATTAAAAAATAGATACTATTTCTTTTTAGAATTGAAAACACAATTATATAACACGTGACCAGGCAATCTCTATGGAGATTTCTGTTTTAAATTATTTGTGATATTGCTATGTAAAAATTAGATTTGGATTGATAATATTTGCATTACATCGTGTGATTTCGATTTAAATTAATTTTGATGGGGTCATACGAATACATACACACATTTTGGATAGCAAATCTAATTAAATTATAAGATTACTATGCATATTTGTATATAAATACAAGTATAGCAGCCAAATCAAATATATATTTCCTATAAAATGAAACTTTATTGTTTGAAATACGATTTTGGCAAAATTAATTATTGAAGCAATAGCCGCGTGAATTGTTGATTTAATCAGAATTGCTAAAATACAGCTTTAAAAAAAGCTTACTATCGACTTTTTTGACGTTTTACAGAATTTCACCTTAACCGTTTTTGGGTAATATCGAATTTTCTTAAAAAATCAAATGGTGCTGTGTTCTTTTTGTGTAGTAGTTTTGAATTGAATTTTGGTATGTTCTAGTATCTTTATTCATTATAGCAAATGAATACTACTTGACAAGTGGCAATTATAATATTGTCAACAAAATGGCAGGCTCTACATTTTTAATTATAATTTTCACACTTCTAGACCACTGTGCGTTGAGGTCGCGGACCACTGTGCCATCCAATGTCAAGTTCAATTAAACAAGACTCAGCACTTTCGGTGTATAAATACCCGAACATTGGATGGACACGGTACCTTCGTCTCAACGACTGGTCAACTACCCTGCGACAGGAGTGCCCAAAGTGTCACATAAGACTCGAGGCCCCTCTCCTGATCGATCTATAAGTACTCCCCAAAAGTCCCCTCAGCTCCAGGCCTCTCCGACTCCCGTCCTCTGGAGGCAGAGCTACGTAAGGCCCCTCAGGCGCACCCCGTGAGAGCCCCCATCGACAGTGCCGGATTGGTCCGCACCCCCCGGAGACATGCTGGGTTTTCTTCGAGCCACCTGGTAAATTTTATAACGAAGAATTAATAAAAACCTGTATTGTTTTTCAGCCGAGTGGTTTTCATTCACCCCCGTTAGGGAAACAACAGTTGTGACAATATGATATATAAATATGTACATATTCATATGTCATACCTTCATTCATTCTTGAGTTATTTCCAAATATTCTGGGTCCACAAGAAAAGTAATGTTTTCTGCGTATACTTGACTAAGAAGATTGAAATCGGCTTAAATGGAATTTGATTATATTTCCCGGGATTCTGTAAACATTCAAAAGAAATCATTAAAATACCGCATTTAATAAAAAATAAAATAAATAGAATATAAAAAACAGCAGTATTTTATGAACATAAACCAAATCTTGTCAAATTGTAACGTTTTCCATTTATTTTCTTCATTTAAAGAACTCAGTCACAACAGTGTCAATCTGCAATACTAAAGATGAAATCCTATGTAAAGACAGATCAGGTGTGTACAGTACATACACTACTGCTTATCTGAGAATTGTAATACAGTCTATATCGGCCAAGGAAGTCGTAAATTTAATATTTGTATCAATGAACATTTTAAGGAGATCGAGAAAGCGAAGAGACTTAACTTTACCCCTTCGAAAATCAGATCTAATTTCTCAAGAATCTATTAATAATCATAAGTCTGATATACTACAACAACAACTTATCGATCAACATACACTCTTATTTTACCACACAATATTACAAAAACACTTTAAAAACTTCTCAGCATTTTAAACAACTCGTCTCTATTAAGCATAGCTTTATATTATTAACTTCTTCAAACAGTTTGAACCACTTAGTCACAACTCAATCTAAATCTCCCCTTACTAATGTCACTTCACTAAACAGAGCTACTCTATTTGATCATTGGTAAGTCCACTTTACTTGAGCATTCTATTGCATAATTTTTCTTTTAGTATCCCCTGATCATGGATATTTCTATGTCCGAAATATGTTGGGAACAATAAATTAAAAAATAATTTTTTAAATACATACGTGTTTTATTTGATTATATCAATTCCACTGCAAGCATGTGTTTATAACATATTCGTTATACTTTACAAGATATTTGAAAACCCCAAGCTCCATTCTCAAACTGGAATGGCACTTTTAAAGCAAAAAATTCTAGCTGATATCCCTTCGTAAATTATAATGCTCTTATTGCATATTGCGTTAACATTATCATTCACTCTATTTGTGCTATCAGTATTGTTTAGTGCTTGCATATACATGGTTGAAGAACATACAGGTCCTTCTACCAAATATGTCATTGTAACTTTACAAGCCACTAACGCGATCAGGTTTGGCCGATGTACTACATGAGATACACAATCGCATACAAGGACATTCATCTCTAGCTAGCCATGGACAATGGCGTGGACTGTAGAGTGTTCTAGATTTTATAGCTTTAACTTCTTACAAATTAAATTGGTATAATATGATAAGTATACTGGGTGGCCCATTTGTGTGACAAAGTAATGTATCGGCTCTACTAGGTATATAAGATGTAAAAAAAAAGTAACAAGTAATCGAAAGATGGCCTTTCACCCCTACAGCAATTACAAGATTAAAGAATTAAGATTTTGCCGGTTGATTTTATGTGCACTAAACTATCCCTGTGACTGTTGCAGCGTATATTAATAAACCGACCTCCCACAGGACGTTTTATTCGTTTGCGCAACCTTGTATATACCCTAAAATTTGCTTGAGCTGCGTGCGCTTCCCTGCCAACTTACGATATACTGAAGGCTAGTCAGCCAAGTGGTCGATCCAGCCCTGAATACAAATCAAATGAAACAACGGTCAAACCACTACACATTGTGGATGACCAAATCGTAATAGCGCAGGTTATTTCAGAAGCATGAGAGTTGCTGGCTGACAATATATACCACAAAAACAAAGTACCTCTATAAGGGAGAAGAAAAAGAATAAAATGGTTTTACAAAGCGATGATAGGATGGAAGCTTGCGACGACTGTTGTATACCTAGGTTTAATAAATTGAAAGAAACGAACAGAAAGCGAAGTGAAAAATACGATTGTAAAAGAAAAAAAAGGGACAGAATGCCTCAACACTATTTTATGGTCCGAAAATATATGTATTGATCTTGTATAATCTTGTTTTTAAAAAGGTTATACTATACGGTTGTTAAACGTGGCAACTCAACATACAACTGGAAGATAAACTTCTCACTATTGAAAAGGATGTCTGGTGAAGATCTGCTGGCATAATATTCAGCATTGACATAATCAGATATGAAATAATTTGAGAAAACCATAACCGAAAAAACAAAAAATTCAGCTATTTGGAAGTAACATGTACAGCGTATGGAGGAACAGCGAATACGAAAACAACCTCTGAAGTGAACACCAGAGAAGTGTAACGTTGTTACTCTCAGGTCGCTCTGGTTATATTATTTGGATTGTCGTAGAACCGCAAGTCCGTAGATCTACCTCTTTGCGCGAAACCGCTTTTCGTTTTAGGTTGTGTTCGCTCAAATTTTGAATATTCTCTGTGACCTTTGCTGTGGAAAACTGTCATCTGTGTCATTCGGCCAAACCATATTCTGCAGACTGGTCAGACCTCAGCCCCGTGGAAAAGTTAAGGAAATCCTTTTCCATCTTTGGATTTTCCACATCAAATCGTTCAACATTGCCGTTTTTCACGTTGCCATTTTCCTGATTTTCCGACCGGGTCAGACTTGATCCTTGGGGTGTTGGTCACTTGCGCGCCGTGGTCAGTTTTTACCTGGCCCTAGTCTAAAGGATGGAATATTTCACAGGTCACTTGCGCACAAAATGTAATTAAAGCATTAAAGGATTATGTTAAGTACTTCTTAGACCCCTCTGCATTTTAATTGCCTTAATTTAAAGGTTTTGGAAATTTCACTTTAGATAGGTAATACTATAAGAATTTTCCCTTCCTCCCCTTGTAATACTATAAGAATTTTCCCTTCCTCCCCTTAGGCCATTCTCATATATATATTTTCACTGCCATTAACAAGGCGCCCAAGTGACCTATAGGCCGGTGTACAACCTGCGCGCTACTGTCCCATAGGATTATCCTACCCTTCAAAAATTCTGACCGCGGCGCGCAAGTGGCATATGCCCGATCCTTGGGTTTTCGGCCCGATCTTTGGAACATTTGTGAGGCCTATTTGAGGGCCAATATTACTGTTTGCCAACCTTGCTGTGCAGCAACGAAGGGCCATCCCTTAAGAGAACCTACCACCTTTAGGAGGACCTAAGTGATAGGTACCTTCTTTTTAAGCTATACGACAAATATCGTAGTGATTTTGTTATGTTTTACAGCCAAATGAAATTTTTTGCAGTACCTACCTAAAGTTATGTAATGTTCCTTTTTTGCTCTAATTAAAGGTTGCACTTTTTATAAAGTAATTTAACAGTACATTTCAATCTTTTCAACATTTACCTCATTAAACCTATAATTTAGATGCATTAAAAGATATGACTCTATTTAATATTGAGAATACCAACTTTTATATTTTGTGACCACCTAATAAGGTTATAGTATATATTCCAACAATATAGCCGGAAAAGTTATTGAGATACGCTGAGGTTTTTGAATCGAAAAAAGTACATCAAGTATCTGTGAGGCTGCCTTAACGTGGCTACTTCAGGACATTAGAAATTAAATGGACGACCAATAAATTAATTGATGAAGCCATATGAGGACAGCAATGATGCCATGACTATACTATACGAGATCTACATCTTCATGAGCCAAAAGATAGAAGAAGAGCTTAAAATTTAGTATCCAAATCGATGTAAAAACCATACACATTCTCACAATGTTTGGAATCACATATGAATGAATACTAAATACCAAAGCCTACGTCAACCCAGGGCATTATTTATCACATCACATTAACTCTTATAAATCATTTAACGTGCATATCTCAAAGCGTTGGTCCGTTTCGCTAACAAAATTCAGGTAAATCACAGTGTGCGATGCTGGTTAGCAACTGCGTACAAAAGGATGCACACAAGAATCTCTCATCCAAACGCTAATATGATAGAGTGAATGCGGTGCGGCGACGGTTTTCGGCGACGAATACGACATGATAAATGCTCCAGGTTATTAAATGCGTTAAATATTCGAGATATAACAGGTTCACCTCAATATTTGTAACAAAGTTAAACACGACAGTGGCGGGAAATTGGGAGAATTCTTCGAAGCGCAGCCGATAAATCTTTGTAAAATGCATAACTTCTAAGATTAAAAAAATCCAATAAGCTATAATGTTTTTATTTAAAGAAATAGCCCATTCTCAAAGTAGAGTTGAAATATAGGGAAAGAAAAGAAAGTCAAAAAGTCTTTCCCCACTGATTTAATAAAGAAAAATCAAAGGCTCAATTTTATAACAAAAAGTCTA
The DNA here is from genome assembly GCA_963920685.1 of Polydrusus tereticollis. NCBI lineage: Eukaryota > Metazoa > Arthropoda > Insecta > Coleoptera > Curculionidae > Polydrusus > Polydrusus tereticollis. Next base: position 182,144,495 of record OY987327.1, on the reverse strand, counting down.
CATGTTTCGAAGGTAGTGACTTTCATCCTCAGGAGACGAGAGAAGTATTGCTGTTAGTATTAGCAGTAGAGAGAACTTATTGATGAAGCCATATTTAAATATTTTATGTTTTAAAAAGTTTTTGACCAATCTTGATTAATTACTTAATTACGGGTTTACGGGGCCTTAGGCCTCCAGTACCCCCAAGAAATTTTGATAAATATGTTTTAAACCTTAATAATTGAGTCTTCAACAAAATGGAAATCGTAGTTAAATTCTAACAAAATCTTTGTTCCATGCCTTTAAACACATTTCATGATATGAATTAGAATGTCCCACAATCCCATTAATATATCCCTTCTTAAAACTTTCATAGGAAGAACATCATTTTACTTTATAATCTACTAAATGTGACAAACCTTTCACAAGTAATTTTAATTTAAATAATTTTTATTTAAGATTTCAGTATGCTGATTATGTTCACTGCTTATTACATTTTCAAATTTTAAAGCTTCATCAACGTCACCTTCCACCAATAATTTCTCTCTACTGCTAATACTAATAGCAACACTTCTTTTGTCTCCTGAGGATAAAGGTCACTACCTTCAAAACATGTAGACTTTTAATTATAAAATTCAGCCTTTGTTTGCTCTTTATTAAATCAGTGGAGAAAGAATTTTTGACTTTCTTTCCTTTCCCTATAATGTTTTAGTTTTATAGTGAATTATTTTACAAATATGAAAAATACCATACTGTTTGCTCTAATGTTCTAAACCGCATTTCATTCCAACTTTTGGTTTTCAAGACATTAAGTACCAAAAAGGAGACTATTTTGAATTTAAATCAATCAGAAAAAAAATTGCCATTTTCCGATCTCACTGTTTTTAGGCAAAATTCGGTCCTGTAAGTCAATCCAGTAATCTGGTCGCCACGTAGGCCGTATCTATATATTTTTTTATTTAGATGTTTAATAATTTTTTTCTATCTATTACACTGCAAAAATGTTTCCGAGACCAAAATAGCAAAATATTACTTATTTTACTACACTAACTAACAATCTGTCTTGCAAAAGTCTCAGTTGGCTCCGGTTTTAAATATCCATGCTAATTATGATAATTACCTACCTGCCCGTAATGTATGGGAAAATTCGACTAATAAATGAGAAGTACCTGGATTTATTATACCAGGTGTACTTTATAACGGGTTTAAATATATATAACATAAATCCTAATTTGTTAGTTAGTTGTATTTCATGCTTTTCGGAGAAAAAAGGCCTGCGATACAGTATCCAAATTTACAATCCGCCATACGCCCGGTACCTCATAGTGACGAGTTGCCTGTAGCTAATCCACCTCAGGAATATAGCCTTGATTCTGATGACGATCCAATGGATTCAAACGGTAGTGTACTGGAAAATGTCGCCGGCCCATCAACCTCGCAAGACTCCGATTTTGTCTGTGAACTTCCCAGTAAAAAGCCTCACAAAATAATCAAAGTGAATTAAGTGACCTTATAAGGGATTTGGAATTGCCTAAGAAACAATCCGAACTATTGGCCTCTCGATTGCGACAATTGACCTTACCTCAAGATGAAGTAAAAGTTTCTGTGTACCGAAGCCGTCAGGAAAACCTAACACCATTCTTTAACATGAAAAACAATTTGGTAGCCTGTAGCGACATTGAGGGATTAATGGTAGCTTTAAATCTCGACAATGATCCAAAAGACTGGAGACTGTTCATTGATTCCTCAAAAGTAAGTCTTAATGCTGTGTTATTCCATAATGGAAACAAGTTACCTTCAGTCCCAATTGGTGATGCAGTCCACATGAAAGAAACGTATAGCAATTTGAAATTGTTACTCTAGACCAGCTATACTCTAAGTGTGTTCCGCGGAACCCTAGGGTTCCGCGATACCTCTGTAGGGGTTCCTCAAGAATTTAGAAAAAAAATCAAAGCACCTCTCTCTGGTCGAACGTTTTGACTCCGCGGCCGCGCGTAGGTATATTTATTTAAACTTAGTCTCTTAAACGCAGTAACGATTGTGCATTATTTAGACCCCACCATCCTGACGTGTAACATTATAAATAAAGAAGAATGGAACGTTGGCTTAAAGGTGTTAAACGTGTTGCAACAACATCTTCTAATGACGCTGAATGTTCAAAAGCAGTACGCGCGGAGAATATAGCAATCACCGATCCAGACGATGATGCCACGACGTCAAGCTCGACGGTTTCAAAGACGAAAAAAAGGAAGTATGATGAATCATATATCAGTTTCGGATTTGTTGATTCCAACGGCTCACCTCTCTGCATGCTATGTAGTAAACTGCTTCCTAATAGTTCCATGGCACCTGCCAAATTGCGCCGACATTTACAAACTGTACACCCCGAGTCTAAAGACAAGAATAAAGAATTTTTTGTTCGTAAAAAAGATCAGTTATTGGAAAGTCAAAAAAATATGATGCATGTAACAAAAACTATCAACGAAAAGGCCACGGAGGCATCATATTTAGTTAGCTATCGCATTGCACAAGCAGGTGAAGCGCACACTATCGCTGAGAATTTAATAAAGCCATGTGTATTAGACATAACAAAATGTATGCTCGATGAAAAATCTGCAAAGCATCTTTCTACTGTGCCGCTATCAAACGATACTGTTTCACGGCGAATCCATGATCTGGCAAGCTACGTCAAACAAGAACTAGTTACACGTCTACAAAAAACACGATTCGCCTTGCAAATGGACGAGTCAACTGATGTCGCTGGTTTGGCTATCTTGCTGGTTATCGTGAGATATCCATATGAAAGTTCTTTTGAAGAAGACATGCTTATGTGTTCACCGCTGCTCACAAACACTACCGGGGAAGAAATTTTTAATAAAATAAATATATTTTTTGAAGAAAATAATCTCAGTTGGAACAATTGCATTGATAGTTGTACAGATGGGGCCAAGGCGATGACAGGTAAAACAGCAGGAGCAGTGTCACGAATAAAAAATAAAGCGCCTAATTGTAGTTCCAGCCATTGTATTCTGCATAGACAAGCACTTGCGATGAAGCAAATGCCGTCAAATCTAAAATTAGTTATGGATGAAGCGGTAAAAATAATTAATTTTATCAAATCACGACCACTACAATCCCGATTGTTCTCATTATTGTGTGAAGATTATGGCAGCAAACATAAAACACTGCTGCTCCATACAGAAGTGCGATGGCTGTCTCGGGGTAAAACTTTAACAAGGCTATTTGAACTTAGAGCCGAGTTACAAATGTTTCTTTCAGCAGATACTTCTTTTAATTTGAAGGACCGTTTGTATAATAAAACTTGGTTGTTCCGATTGTCTTTTATAGCGGATATCTTTCAAAAACTGATCGAATTGAATTTATCATTGCAAGGTAAACAGACAACAGTGTTTCAGGCCAATAATAAAATAACTGCCTTCAAAAGAAAATTAGATTTTTGGATTATTTGCGTTGGTAAGAAAGAAATAGAAAGCTTTACGTCACTCAGTGAGTTTGTTAGCGATAACGACTCAGAAATGTTTCAAGATGATGTGTTTGAAGAATTGGTCCAATATCTCAGTTCGATGCGCGCATCTTTTGAAAAGTATTTTCCCGAAGAACAGAATACAAAAATGAAACTGAATTCATGGATTCATAATCCTTTTTTACCCAACTTGGAAAAGCCCGAAAGTATGTCAAACGAGATATATGAATCTCTTTTAGAAATGTCATCAGACACAAGTATGGAGTCACTGTTCAAAACGACGCCTCTCAACGATTTTTGGTGCAGAATCCGTGATGAATATCCAATGCTTGGCAAAATGGCTCTGAATATTCTTCTCCCGTTCCCAACAACATATTTGTGCGAAACAGGATTCTCAACCTATGCAGCCACGAAAACAAAATATCGCAATAGACTGGACGCCGAACCTGATATGAGACTTCAACTGTCTTCTATCAAACCTGATATCAACCAATTGATGAAAAATAAAAAACAGTTTCATACCTCCCATTAGTTAGATTTTTTCTTTTTTAATATCTTCTATTATTGTACTTGCCATGTGGTAAAGTAAGTAATAATTAGTAACTGTTACATTGTACTTTTATTATGCTTATTAATAAATAATACACTTTTAAAAACTATTGTTTTATTGTAGGGTTCCATCAAGTATTTTGCTTCCCAAAAGGGTTCCGTCACCAAAAAAGTTTGAGAACCGCTGCTCTAGACCATACAATATGAAAGATATAATTGGCAAATTTGTGGGGATTTAAAAGTTGCCTGGAATGTAGATAGGTTATACGAAATACTGCTGCTTCCTCTGCGAATGGGACAGTCAAGCACGATCGGATTACTACATAAAGAAAATTTGGCCACCGAGAGAGTCTTTTGAGCCAGGAAAGAAAAATGTAGCCAGGGCGCCATTCCTCAGAAAAGATTTTACTACCGCCACTTCATATAAAATTAGGACGTATGAAAATCTTTGTGAAGGCCATGGACAGAGAAGGCCGTGCTTGTAGATATTTAAAAGAAAAGTTCCCTAGAATCAGTGACACTAAAATTAAAGAGGGAATATTTGTGGGTCCCCAGATTAGGAAACTTTTTGGAGATGCGCAATTCGATTCCATACTTAAAGACAAGGAAAAGGACGCTCGGAATGCCTTTAAAATGGTTGCAACAAATTTTTTGGGAAACATAAAAGCAAAAAACTATAAAGACCTGGTTGCCCAACTTCTTTTATGTTACCAAAGACCTAGGGTATAATATGTCGTTGAAAATTCATTTCCTGGATTCTCATTTGGATTACTTTCCGGAAAACTGTAGTGCTATACATGAAACGAAGGTATCAGGGAAAATGGAACTGTGAGATGTTAGCCGACTACTGTTGGACTACTACGAGAGATGCCTTCGAGGCTGCTTTCAAAAGACAGGCTAAGAAGCGTAAAATGAGTGTCTAAACTTTAGACTCACTGATAAAAATGTGCTATTTAATTGCTATTGTTGAACCGACAATATATTGTTTGTATGTTCATTGTAAATGCCTATAAATTAAAGTTTTGTAACAAATAATTCAGATTTTTTTTGCGAGCTAACTAAAATCTTTAATAGGTGATTTTTAGTTACTTGGGTGTAGTTCCATAAAAAAAAATAGGTTTTGTTCAGGAAACAAAAAAAAAGTTGACATTTGTTCCCCAGTGTTATCGGTCAGACTGTTACAGTTCGAAAATTGCATTTCATAAGTTTGATTATCTTTGATTATCTATGTTAAGTTTTCGGTTTTAAATTGTTAAAATACATATGTAGACTCGCACTTTAAACATTAATTACTAATTAAGTTACCTGTAATAGCCAAAATTTTCATTATGTTTAGTTTCAAACCTTTGTTGATATTCCAGGAATGTTTTGTATCTTGCAAGACATAGCCAAGTGGATTGATTTCTTCTGTTCCTTGTTTGATACCACTTGCGGACAGGTTTGATTTCAAATCTTTGTCCTAATTGATTGGTAATTGATAAACTTTTCAAGTTAGCAATAGAAATAACTTCTTCTATTTGAGATGTAGGTTAAATGTCTCGAATGTTGTAGATCAGCTGTTTTTAAGAAAATCGATAATAGGTCAGTGTCAGACTGAGAGTCTCTGAGAGAAGTTTCTGCGCATTTTCACAGCCACGTCTGGTTAATTTTTGCTTGGTCGCGTGGGTTGACTTCAGTCGCCGTTAGTTTTCTATGTTATTAAAAGAGGTTAGTTTCCGTAGATAGGGTTGACTAATTTTTGTCATTGTTTTGTTTTGGTAACTATGTACGTTGGAGAAAAATAAGAATCGGCCCTTTCGACCATGGACACTGGAAGTTAAAGCACGTTTGTGGAAATAGCTTCACAAGTTTAGTTTTTTTGGGCCGTGCAGGCTAATGTAGTGCCGATAAAGCATCCAAAAATGCTTTAAAAAGGGTATGGCTTTGTAGTTTGCCTATTCTTTGGGCGGAATGCCGATTTAAAATGCTTTAATGAACTTCAACAGCGGTCATAGACGCCATTTGGTAAATTGGAACCCTCGTTAGTTATTTGAGGTAGAGGCTAAAAGTCCGAGTACAAACTGGAGTACTAGTTTACTTTTGTTGGAAATGCCTGGACGCGGGAGCGGGACGTGCCAGTTGCCATGTATCATTTGAATTCTTGGAGACTAGCTGTGTAGCAGTATCCACGTTAGCAGTTTGAGAGACCATGGGTAGCACGTAAAGTTGCAGCTAAGTATCATTACCCTACGTTCATTTTTCTTTAAAAAGTAGTCAACTTAAAATCTTAATATTTTGCATTTGCGTATTGTCTGATACACAAAGTTTTGATACAGTTTTGCGCCCATGTTATGTACAGTGAGTAGAGGAAAACGGACAGAGCGAGACCAGGTGGTGCTGGTGGTGCTGGTGGTGCAACTAACCCAGGTGGTGCGGTGGTGCGTTTTATGATCTAACCCGGGTGGTTCGGTGGTGCGTTTTACGATCTAACCCGGGTGGTTCGGTGGTGCGTTTTATGATCTAACCCGGGTGGTTCGGTGGTGCGTTTTATGACCTAACCCGGGTGGTTCGGTGGTGCTGTTTACAAAATAACCCGAAATTAAACCCGACTTTTTACGACCTAACCCGGATGCTTTCATGAGGCGGCTTCTTATCTAACCCTAATTTGAACCTGAATATTTATGAACTGACCCGAGATAAAACCCGACTTTTTACGACCTAACCCGGATGCTTTCGCGAGGCGGCTTCTCATCTAACCCTAACTTGAACCTGAATATTTATGAACTGACCCGAGATAAAACCCGACTTTTTATGATTTAACCTTAGTGAAACGCCGCTGCTAAAGCGGGATAATTAAATCCCAATTTTTATAAGCCATCCTTAAACCCAACTTTTTACGATCCGACCTGAGCCATCCTTAAACCAGACTTTTTATTATTTCCCCTTAGTTGAAACGCCGCTGCTAAAGCGGAATAATTAAATCCCAATTTTTATAAGCCATCCTTAAACCCAACTTTTTACGATCCGACCTGAGCCCTCCTTAAACCAGACTTTTTATTATTTTCCATTAGTTGAAACGCCGCTGTTAAAGCGGTATAGTAAAAAACATTATTTATTATTTCCCCTTAGTGAAACGCCGCTGGCGGGTAGTAAAGCGAAATAAATCCCTAATTTATATGGTCTAACAAGATAAGTATAATAAAGCGGTACATTTGTCACCCCACAATAATTATTTATACCTAAATGACCCTCTCAAACCCTCTGCCGACTCGATTTAAAAAGAAAGGGACATAAACCTTTATTTATTATTCCGAAGGACCCTCATTAAAATTCAGTAGCATATCTAATAATTGATTCCAATTTTTGCACCACTTATATAAAATACAATAAAATAATTACCATCTAGAACCATTAACTAGAGATTTCTTTGTACTGGAAATGGATAAATTATAGGACTATCTTGTAATGAGAACAGAGTAATAAAAAGTAAATAAAACTTAAATACGTATAAAATACCAAGCAGGTATAGGTACTATACAACTTGTGTTCGCCATCAGGTAAAAGCCCTCATAATGCTTTTATAAAAATTTCGGATAATATCATAATATAAGTAAATAGGCTACAATTTCAGGAAAAAAGTAAAAAAAATTAATTCACAGCGTAAAATTGTAGTTAAATGGATTGTAAATACGAAATAATATAAAAAGCTACCTTTTGTTTGCGATGATGTATGCACAATAACTCTATATTATTCGGTCCTTAAACTGAAAATACCCACTAGTTAGGTATCATAAGCTGTATTTGTCATCAGGTAGAACCCCCAATAAAATTATGAATATTAGGCGTAGGCATCAAAGTAGCAATCTTAACTTATTTTCAACACGAGCATAAAAATATAGGGTTGTTAAATATTTTACAACCTTAATTCTCAATGGCAACAATAAGCAAATCACGTTGGTTTTTTAATTTATTATTAATCTGGCTAACTTAAGAAACTCACAATATAACGACCATCCAAAAAAAAATCATAATACATTACTGGGTGTGAAAGCAATTGCGCTGCAAAATATAGTGTATACCGACTCTAAGGTAGTTAATTAAAATCCCAATTAGCGCTAAAAAAAATCAATTGGATATTTACTTTAGATATTTTAATAAAAAAATTCAATATTATTAGCGCCACCTATCCGTTTATGGAACCTACATATAGGCTTAACAAGAATGACAAACTTTGGGAATATTATTTTACATGATTCTCTCGATTATCGCATCGCTGTCACATTTCAATATTCTTGGCAACATTTAAGTTTTAAAATTAACACAATATCAAATCCTTTACAATGAATTAAACAAACACATACATAATTTTAAAATCTCATAATAAGAATATAAACTAAAATTATAATGCGTAGCAGGTCCAAAATCTAACAAGTTTCGACTAGTCAAATGACGTCAGTTTACATCTGCGAAGAATACCCAACTCTCGAATCATAAAAAAATGGTCAAACTTTGTCGGCAGATACCCTTCTATGATGCAGGGGAAGGACAGGTAACTCGAGATGTTTATAAAGAAACGTTAAAGAACATTATTTGCTTATTTCTAGACTCTTAAAAATTAGATGCAATTGAACAATAAAGATTTTCATCATGTAGATTTATCAGTAGAACATTACTTTCGACATAGGAAAATTCAAATTGATAATTACTTACCTTAGCACTTTTTCAAAAGCTTGAATCATTGCATATAACCGTATGAGGATACCCAAACTTCCCCTAACATATTTCTCCGTGACCGGGGAAAAAGAGGTAGAAAAAGTAAAATAACAACTCCAAGTGTCTTTGCGAACAATCGGCAATAAAATAGAGTATTTCAGTTTTTAATTTTTCGTAAATAAAAGTTGGTTAGATTAATAGTCTCTGTGAATATAATAACATAAACAAAGTGATATGCCGTAAATTTAGGAGTACAGTATAAATTATGCCTCTATTAAAATATACCGCAATAACTAACTACCAAAGGATTTTTGATATTTTGAATATATTTGATGCTCATAGCATTATCACATTTCCAAAGGCTCTAAATTTTAGAAAAATGTTCTAATAGAATATGTCTATCAATATAAAGTAAAGGTATTGTTAGGTTTTTTAAAAAATACGACCTACAACAGTCTCTGCTACAGCATGGCTGACTCTGTAGAAACTTCTGTGAAACCATAATAATTATATCAATAATCGAGTTGTCCTTATGATAATATTTTCTTCCAATATCCGACTCCACTATCCATAAAAGTTATGTTAGAAAATTCATAATTGAGCGCATTGTAATTTTTTAAAAAGAAATTCACTTCACACACAAAGATGTAGCCATTCAATCCATGAAAATAATGCAAGTCAGTATGCGTATGTTATGGCTAACTGTTTAATGTCTATTCCTTCCACGTTTATCGGAAGAAATACTTTTTTTATACTAGTATTTTAGTTGAAAATAAGATCATAAATCATCTATACAAAACAAGCGTCCCTTATGGATTTGAACGAAAATCATAGATTCGACTATTTTTCATGAAAAATAAATCTAAGTACGGAATAATGCAGGAAGATTATCTATTTTCTTGGTTTAGAAAGTGATGTAGTTAAGATTTATAACTTAGGAATAAATAAATTATTATTAATCTTTTCGACCTATTTCTCTTACATATTTAATTTCTTTGATAGTAAGAACTAATCTTTTTATTTTACAAAGTAAAAAAAAGCTAAAGATCGGCGTTGTCAGTCAGGTATAAGAACTGATTTAACACGATGGTTTTTGTACAAACGTTCACATACAATTGTATGCTTTTTAACCGATTGTGTCGGAAAAAATGACGATTTATAGATTAGATATTTAGACGAAGAGCTAACCTTCTTAATAAAGTATTGTTTATTGCCCTGCTAGCTAGACAACACTTTTTATGTTAGTCAAAAAAAAAATTTTTTTTTTCGGACGCTATTACAGATTTCATCGTTAACTAACAAACATTAAGACCAAAAAATTAGCGTGCAAGATGAAATGTATAGGTTCATTTCATTTCTACATTATTTTACAACTCTCAATCGCATTAAAAACAAGATCGAATAAAAAATAACTTATGACATATGGACGAAAAATGTTTTTCGGACTATTTAGGTTAGCGACCGCATTACGTCTGAAATACTACATTTTTCGAGCTTATAACATAATTTACTATTTTAACGTTAAAATAGGGGAAATGATGTATCGAAATGCATACTTTTTTTTGTCGGTCACGAGATTATAGTTTCTTTTAAAATGAACTCTAATATTTACAACACAAATTATCCTTTAAGCCACTTTAGTTTAAAACTCGTCTGTCGCTTTCCCTATATTGTGAGTTTGATTAAAGTATAGCGTAGTATATATTTAGATGAATTTCACAAATGTTGAATACTTTCAAAACTGAAAAAGCCGCCCTTTGCAATAAATATCTCCGTAGAGTTAGGTATCCTGCAGATTAAGGGTATTTCAGCGGATAATCATATACAAATTCAAAGATTTTGTCTATTTTAATGGATTAACAAACAATATCTATAGGATGACTTTACTGATAAAAAAAAAATAACAAAAATCTATTAAGTCTAGGCTCACATGAAATTCCATAAAGAGCAGCTGCATAGCCTTATCACATCAAACTATATTTTTATTTCGTTCTATTGTCAAAAGTCTGTGTTTAGGAGATTATCGTTCATTTTAAAATGAACTCTAATATGTACATCACCATAAACTACCTCTTAAGCCGCCGTAAAAATACACTTTTCGATTTACCTCTATATTGATTTTCTAATATTAAATATCTACATTAGTCGAAATTCGCTCGCTAATACCTATGTATGCAAGGTTTCTTCAAAAAATGACAATTTTGTTGTTTAATGGCTTGAAAAAATGGAAAAAGGAGGTTTTTGCATCCATTTATTTCCAGATGAGTGTTAAAAATACTTATAAAACTCGGTATACCGAAGATCAACCATTAATGAGAGGGTTGAGTCCTGTTTGCCAAATCCTGATTTATAATTTGACGTTGGCAACGGTACAATTTTTTAACATTTATCATAAGAGGCGTATATTTTTGGGGCTTAGATCTACCAGTTTATCCACGCCCCATTTATTGTTAGTGCTTTAGTAATTTTACTTTCCAATTATTTTTTACCAAAACGCGTAGTTGAAACAGTGTCTATATCAGACGATATAATAAATTTTAAGGATTAATTTGCTTACAAATACACTTCAATTTATTTAGGCTAAAGCAGCCAGACATATACTGGAACTACGAAAACCCTATTACAATTTGGTTGCCTAGAGAAAATTTTGTAAAAAACATAGCTTTCTACACAAATGCTTGCACATTATGTACCTATCATTTTAAGATACCTGGCGACATCAATGTAAGCATTGACATAATGACGCAAGATATAGGTAGGTACTAGAATATTCAAGATTTCTATTAACGATACACTTCAGCATACATGCGAGATGTCATTAATGTCTACGGAAGGCAACAGACATACCAGCTATTTTTACATGGGATTCCATAGACTTGAACGCTTCTTGTTTAGAAATATTTGATGTCATCTTGAGGAGTTCCGTATTGAAGCATCAAACCTACCTGCCAAATAATTGACGAAATACGGGATATCATAAAATATGTCCCCCATCGAACTAAATGATCCTATAAACCAGCTTCACAGACCG